>SJYX01004389.1:349872-371907 GCA_006410675.1 Oreotragus oreotragus
AAGGCAACTTGCGACCCTTGCCTGGGGACCCCAGGTTCCGTGCCAATCTGGGGGGAGCTTCTTGCATAATCTGTTGGGGTACATATTCTAATAAGGGCCGTGAAGGTGCCCCCTCCCGACTGCACACAGGCTCTGAGTGCGAGAGAGGTGGGCCAGCAAGGACAACCCAGAGAGCTGCAGAAGCCCACTCACGATGCGCCTGCCGCTGACCCTGGTGGTACAATTCTTGGTGAGCACCTGGAATCCCACCGACTGGATCCGGGTCTCCAGGTGGGGCTTCAGGCCACCGCAGGGAGGGCCTGGAAGACGCACCTTCTCACCAAGAACAGACCCAGGCCTGAAGCCAAGAGGGCCGCCCCCCAAAAAGAGCCCTGGACGTGGTGTCCTGACCCAGGCCCTGCTCGGGTGCTCCCAGGCGTGACTCCCAGGCGGGCCCTGCAGGTTCCCAAGCCTCTCACTGCAAGGAGCGCAGGCAGCAGGCCTGGCTTGGGTGGGGGTCTCCTTGAGGACAAGGCCCCGAGTGGGTGCTGAGGCAACTCGAGAAAGGACCAAGCAGTGCAGCGGTAGCTTGGGAACTTCCAGGAAGCAGTCGCTGCTCGGGCACATGCCCATGGAAAGTGCAATGAAAGGGGTGCAGACGCCAAGCCCAGGGAGCGCAGAACCCCACCTCCTGGGACCCTGCTTGCCTCCCCGCCAACAGGGCCAGAGCCAGGGCCATCCGTTCCCCGGTGTCCAGGGAGACGCCCGCAGGGTCTGAGTTCCGATGCCTTCAGGTCTATGTGTGGCTGTTCAGATGTCTTTCCTTACACAGACACACGCGCGCAGGCACTCTCAACGGCTTTTCTCCTTCTTTCCACAACTGGAAGTGTACTTAGATAAATGCGCGCTTTTGGGAGGACTTCCCAGGTAGCACTGGTGATAAGGAGCCTGCCTGCCATTGCAGAAGACGTAAGAGACACAGGGTTGACCCCTGGGGCGGGAAGACTCGCTGGAGGAGGGCACGGCTGCTCACTCCAGTATTCTCGCTTTACGAGCCCCACGGACAGAGCAGCCTGGCAGGTCACGGTCCGTGGGGTCACAGCACCGGACGTATCTGAAGTGACTTCACACACACACGCTTTGACGAAGCGTCACTCCATACCAGAGCTCTCTGACAACTCTGAGGCCACCAGGTGCCTCCCCAGCCAACCTCGCCTCCACGCCAGGGTAGCTGGGATTCTACATTTGTGTTTTTCGTGTGCTATCACATGTTCACATCCCTGGACCATCCGCTGATTCATCCTGCCTCCTCTGCAGGGAACCTGACATAAATTATGATCATATCTCATGCCTCCTCGACAGCTCAGTATTCCCTCCACACTGCTCCTGAGATTTATCTGCAAGACCTGCCTGGCTGATATTCATTCAGTCCTCACTGCGGATGGTACCCCTCGTGCGCCCAGATCACAGTTTCTTGATCATTTCTCTTGTTAATGCGTTTATGTGTCATTCCCAATTTCCTGCCACTGCGAGCAGAGCGGCTCGGAACCGTCTCACGTGTGTGCCCTGGAGCTCGTGTGTGGCACAGGGTGGCGGTAAGTGTGCCCCAGAGTGAACCGCTGGCTCTTACTTTTCGTGGATAATGACAATTATTTTCCAAGGAGTTTGCAATTTGGGATCTTTTTCATGTTTTTTTTTTTCCCCCCCAAAACAAAGTGTTGAAGCCAGAAAAGGCTCTGAAAGGCCTGGCTTTGTGCGCCAGTGCTGTGGAAGGAGATAATTGTTGGTGTAGTTCAGTCACTAAGTCGTGTCTGGCTCTTTGCAATCCTGTGGACTGCAGCCCACCAGGTTCCTCTGTCCATAGGATTTCCCAGGCACGAACACTAGAGTGGGTTGTCATTTCCTTCTCCAGGGGATCTTCCTGACCCAGGGATCGAACTCACGTCTCCTGCATTGGCAGGCAGATTCTTTACTGCTGAGCCACCAGGGAAGCTGTGGGTGGAGGTGTGTCTCCCCCCAGAAGATACACACCTGTCAACGTAGCCTTCCTTAGAGATAGGGCCCTAACAGATATAATTAGGATGGAAGTTAAGATGAGGCTGTACTGGGTTAGGGCAGGCCCTGAGTCCAAAATGACTCTTCTTGGGGATGTTCCTGGTGGTCCAGCGGTTAAGACTCTGTGCTTCTGCCGCAGGGGATGTGGGTTTGAGCCTTGGCTGGGGAGCTAAGATTCTGAATGCCGCATGGCACAGCCAGAAACAATCGCTGTTCTTATAACAAGAGGGAAATGTGGACGCCGACAGACAGAGGGGCACGGCCACGCGACGGCAGAGGCGGAGACGCGAGGGAAGCAGCCGCAAGCCGAGGATGGCCGGCCGCCCCCCGAAGCCGGGAGAGCCGAGACAGCGTCTTCCCCTGAGCCTCGGCGCGCGTGCGGCCCTGCTGACCCCTCGGTCTGGGAAATCTAGCATCCAGAACGACGAGACCACCTATTTCCGTAGCTCTAAGCCCCCAGCTTGCGGTCCTTTGTTACAGCCCCTGAGACACTAACACAGGCAGCATCCCAGTCCTCTCCCGGCCCGCCCTGCAGTCCAGCCGTTGTTTCACGATCAAACAAGTCCAGGGCAGTGAGAGCGAGGATGACGGGAGCCTCCACAGATCCACACGGATCTGCATGTCCCCCGAGCAGGGAGTGAGCATCGGAATCTTTGCTCTGCAGCCACCGGACTCCACCGCTTTGTCTTAGCAGCAGGAAGGCCTGTGTTTCCCATCCCTGCATCAGAGGCTCCCGAGAGGGGACAGGGGACAGGGGCAACTATTCTGCTCCTGGCTGGGGGACTGTGGTCCAAGAGGTTTGGTGAGGCAGAAGGGAGGAAAGAAAGACAGACAGCCTGCTTCAATCCCTACCATGCATGGGGCCGTCACCCACGTGCCACCTGCAGCCCTTTGCAGACAAGGCCTTCGGAGGGCCGGACACCCTTGGCCTGTCTCTGAGCCGGAGCCCGGGAGGCAGGGGAGGAATGGTTCGCCACGGGGTGGGTTCAGATGGGAAGCAGGGCTGGAACGTTCCCGCCTGCCCCCCAACAGTGAGGACTGGCTGGCTGGGTGGCAGTCGTTGGGCTGGTCCGTCCAGCTCTGGGCTCCACAGCAGCACCAGCTGCCGCCTGCCCACCGAGCTCAGCTTCGCAGACCCGTGGTGCCAGCTTTGTGGGTGCTCAGGGAGGTCTCTGTCCCCGCCTGACCAGGGACCCAGGGGCTGGAGGTGGGGAGCGGGCTCCCCTCAGGGGTCAGTGGTGATGCGAGGGTGAGAGAAGCGTTTTCTGGTGCCTGTTGGAGGCCGAGGCACGTCTCAGGATGAAGGACGGTGTGGGGACCCGAGCCTGCGCTGGGAAGGCTACAGGTTTCTCCCTGGGTGGGACCCCAGGAAAGCGCTGCTGTCATAGCTCAGCTGGTTAAATGGGGGCAGTCAGATAAGGGTCAGCCTAACAGACACCTTACCCAGCAAACCTGCCCCAATAAATAGACACGGAGGCCCCAGAGAGCATGAGGCCATGCCCTGCCCACCGTGGCAGAAGGACCCTCAGTGACCCCCACGTAGGGCCAAGCTTTGGCAGAGACTTGGGGACGGGCCCGGGGGACCCCAAGAGGAGGTCGTCCCCAGCCCTGGAGGGTGAGCTCAGCAGAGGAATGAGACTGGAGAATCCGTGACACGGAGGCAGGCGCCGGGGGAGAAGGGACAGACAGGAGGCAGGACCAGGCCCCATGGGTGGGAGGGCGCGTCGCTTCCTGCAGGCCCAGGACTGGATGCTCAGCGCCCAGCTCTGGGTCTCAGGCGAGTCCTTCCAGGTAAAGATATTACACCTGAGATGGGGGGCAGGCTGGGAGGAGGGAGGCCGAGGCTGGCAGGCTGGGGCTGGAATGTGTTTCCAGGCCCACGGGGCCCAGAGCCTGGCTGTGTCCCAGGCAGGCCTTCTGCCAAGACCACCACCCGAATGGCCCCCAGGCGAGCAGCCCGCCTCTCCTGCAGGGAAACTCACACAGCTGCTGTTGTGCAAGAGGGATGCAGGCGACACCTGCAAAGGCCACAGTTTAGGTATCTTAGGATCAAGGTTGCATATCCTTCTGTGTGTGTGTGTTTACAACTCTTTTAAAAATGCAAGACCCCGCCTGCTTGCAGGGTGCACCAAAACGCTTGGTGGATCAAAGCTGGCCACAGTTTGCCAATACGTACAGGCAGAGTCCCTTAGTTGCGTCCGACTCTTTGCGTCCTTACGGACTGTATAGCCTGCCAGGCTCCTCTGCCCATGGTATTCTCCAGGCAAGAATGCTGGAGTGAGTGGACAGTCTCTTCTCCAGGGGCTCTTCCCGACCCAGTAGAGGAATGAGAAGGGCTGGAACACCCCACCCCTGCCGGCTCCTCGTCTGCATTCAGATCCCCTCCCGTCTCCACCTCTGCTGATCAAACCAACATCTCTAGCATCTTCTGCGTTGGCAGGTGGGTTCTGTACCATTAGCGCCACCTGGGAAGCACGTTTGCCAAACATGTCATAAAAGAAAATCGTTAAAGAGCCAGGCGCAAGAAGACCCTGAGCGGGTCGTCAAAACCAAGAGCTCTTGGGATAGGACACACGTGTACTCTGGATGCCCGTTTAATTCGGCCTTCCTGGGGGGCTGGGTGAAAAAGAAACCGAAAGTCTGTCACTGAGTCGTCGCCAACTCTTTGTGACCCCACAGACTGCAGCCCACTGGGCTCCTCTGTCCATGGGATTCTCCAGGCAAGAATACTGGAGTGGGTTGCCATTTCCTTCTCCAGGGGATCTTCCCCACCCCAGGGATGGAACCTGAGTCTCCTGCATTGCAGCTGGATTCTTCACCATCTGAGCCACCAGGGAAGCTTCCCCGCCCCCAAAGGGNCATGGGATTCTCCAGGCAAGAATACTGGAGTGGGTTGCCATTTCCTTCTCCAGGGGATCTTCCCCACCCCAGGGATGGAACCTGAGTCTCCTGCATTGCAGCTGGATTCTTCACCATCTGAGCCACCAGGGAAGCTTCCCCGCCCCCAAAGGGGAGAGGTAGCATCTATAGCCAGAGGCAACACAGAAGCCCCTGCAGGATTCCAGGACCCATGAGCCCCCGAAGCAAGTTCAAGTTCAGGGTGAATTTGGAAACTGAGAGGGCGGCTGGAACAGAGACCAGATGTTCAGTGCCGGGTGGGGTCACTGCCCGCAAACACGACCCAAGCCATAAAACAGGACTGCAGAGGGAGGTCGACTGGGTCAGGCACGTGTGAGGCTGAGGTACTGCTTGGCGGAGGTGACTCTGCTCGGTGCTGAGACTGAAAATGGCCCACAGGAGGAAATTCCTGGGCCTCAGGACCCAGATCCCCAGGTTAACAGGCACTCACACCACAGCCTTCTCTCCACGGACCGAGCTGCAGGAGTCCTCCGCAATCCTCCCGCTAGCACCCCCTGAAGCAGCAGGTCCCCTGACCCAAGTGCAGGCCTGGGGCTGGGACTGCAATGAAGTCCCAGAGCACAAGCCGGGCTGCTCCGAGAGCTGCGTTTATGAACACTGTACTCCAGTATAATTAACCCCAAGTCAGAGAGTTGGACCAAACTTCCGGGTTACGTTAGCCCACATCTCAAAACCAACACCACGCAGAACGCGGTGAAAACAAACCCGGGCCTGGGGAACTGGGGAGAAAGGCCTGGAAGCGTGGACGCTGGTTGCAAATATCAAAGAGTGGTGAGCTCCGTGGGGACCAGGGACACCCCAGCAGCAGCCAGGAGATGGACAAGCCAGGGGTCCCTGCCCATCTGCATAGCTGCCTCCATCCTGCCTCTTCCTGCGTTTCCATCAAGCATCCTCCATGTCCCCCACGCGACCGGGCCTCAGAAAGAGCAGCCCCCGCCCACCCCGCTCCGCCCCAGGCGCTGCTCTAAGCTCTTGCAGAATGTTAATCACTTAGGCCTCTCAGCCCAGATGCGAGGGCATTAGACTCCTTATTGCGGCTCCAACAGATGATCACAAATTCAGTGGCTTAACACAAACTCATCTTAGAGCTTTGTAGCTTCGACTGTCAGTGACATCAAAGTGTGGGCGGGCCTGGCTCCCTCTGGAGGCTCCTCCACGGTAGGGGGGAGGCTTCCTGCCTCTTGCAGCTTCTGGGGGCTTCAGCTGTCCCTTGGCTGTGGCCACAACCCCCCACCTCTGCCGGCTCCCCATCTGTATTCAGATTCCTTTCCACGTCCCTCTAGAAGGACGCTTGTGATGACACCGGGCCCGCGATGGATAATCCCAGATCATCTTCCCGTCTCAGGGTCCAGGACTCCATCACATCTGTGGTCCCTGCTGCTGCGGATGGCAACATGCTCATAGGTCAGGAGGATGAAGGGGTCGATGACCTGGGGACCGTGATTCAGCCGCCCACAGGGAGACACAGCTGTTCTATTCGGGGGACCCCCTAGGGTCCTACGGCTGGTACTATTTGCTGGGCTCTCTGTGGCCTTGGTCCCTAGTGTGAGGATCTGCCTGGTCCAGGACACACCTGCCTTCACTTCATGCTTCCCTGGTGTCCACGCTTGGGTAGAAAGGTGCCCACACCCTCGGGTCACATGTGCATCTGCTCCACACTCGCCTCACCTTCGATTCCCCAGAGGTGACATGGGGTGGGCATGGGGTTTCCAGGTAGGAAGGCAAGTTAAGATCTTCCCACAATGCCTGGCACTTTGGGAGCCTAAACTATTAACCTCTCTAATAAATCATAGCCTCCCTAATAACATTAGCCAGCCGAATTGAGACACGGTTCGGTCTTTCCCACGGTTGTGTGCATGCGTGCATGCTGAGCCCTGTCCAACTCTTTGGAACTCTATGGACTGCAGCCCGCCAGGCTCCCCTGTCCATGGGACCGTCCGGGCAAGAATACTGGAGTGGGTTGCCATTTCCTCCTCCAGGGTATCTTCCTGACTCAGGGATAGAACCCACATGTCCTGCGTCTCCTGCATCGCAGGTGGAGTCTCTACAACTGAGCCACTTGGGAAGCCCTCTTTTGTGGCAGAAGCATCATTTCGCTGCTATAGCCTTTTTTTTTGGTAACAACAACAACACACTGTTCTGCCTTTAAGAAGCCTCTGCTGGGCTGGGAGAAAAGCAGATTTCAGGGGCTGCCAATGAAAGGCTGAATTAAGCAGAACAGGTAACCCCATCAGGGTCCCCAGGAACTCGGAGACCTGCCTCTTCTGGGTGGTGCTGCCACCAGCTATGGGCACCTGTCCCGCGCCCGAGAGACTGCATCGTGGGGTCCTTTCCCGTGGCTCTGAAATCAGGAGCCGGGCTGTTTCATCCGAGCTCAGCTTGCCCTCAGGCCAAGTGCAAAGGGTGTTGTTATGGTCTGAATGTGTGTGTCCCCTGCCAGATTCATTTGTTGCGGTCCCAGCCCCCAGTGTGACTGCATTTGGAGACGGACTCCTTGAGGAGGTAATTAAGGTTCAGTGAGGTCACGAGGGTGGGGTCCTGATCTGAGGGTCGGCGGCCAATAAGAAGAGACATAAGTGCAGCGTCCTCCCTGCTCCTCCCCGCCACTCGAGGACACGGTGAGAGGCTGGCCGCCTGCAAACCAGGACGAGGCCCCTCACCAGGAAACGAACATACCCGCGCCCGGATCTCGGACTTCCAGCCCCCAGGACTGGGAGAAAGAAACGTCTGTTGTTTGAGCTGCAGGCCCATGGCAGCCTGGGCTGATGAAGACACTCGCGGGGGCAGGTGTGAGACCCGCCGGGCCTCAGTTTCCCCACCTGCAAGGGGCTCTGGGAACAGCACCTGCTCTACAGGCTGCAGGGGAATTAAATGTTCCGATTGCCCCTCTGAGTGTGCACGCGGCAGGGCAGCAAGACCCACAGGGGGCTCCCATCCAACACTGGGGTGCAGAGGGAGCGTGCCTGTGACCTCCCAGGAGGCCCGAGGTCACCCTGAGACCTCTGTTCTCACCATGCCCCTCCATCCGATCCCCAACTTACAGCCGAGCCATCAAGCAGGAGCGGAAAAAGAATTTGCCCAAGATCACAGCGGGAATACCTGGAGAAGTGGGACTCGAACCCAGGCCTATTGAATCCAGAGACCCGGCTCCAGTCCAGGGCCGGTCTGGATTGCAACACATGCAGGCCACGCAGGCTGGTGACCGACGTGGACGGAGGAAGGTTTGCCGGATCACGTGGGCGAGGAGGATTTAGAGGCAGTCTGGAGGTGGATGAGGACCACCGACGCTGTGACTCTCCTGGCAACGCCCGTAAACCATCCAGGACACACGTGACACGCGACTTCACGGCAGAGTGTGATAAACGGCCTGACAAGTACTGCCAGCGGAAGGCACGCTTGTACCCAGGCCTCGGGAGCCCGTGGGTCCCTGCTCGGGAGAGGGAAGGGATTTGAGGGGTGGGGGTCCCCATGCCCAAGGTCATCTGCGGCCCCTCCCTCAACCTGGGTGAAGATCAGCGTCTGACTCTGGCTTCTTGGAGCTAAAACTTCCTGGATCTGTCAGCCCTGCGCTGGGAGCTCCCAGAGCTGACCCGCTTCCCCTAGACCGGCCCTGGCCCGCTCTGCCGGTGCCCCGAGGCGAGTCACGATGAAGCGCACTGCCTGGCAGGGGCCCGCTGACAAGAACACCTGCTGACGGCTCCCTGGCACCTCTCGGACCCAGCGGGCTGCCTAGCGGGCATCTCTCCCCCACAGGGCACAGGAGGCGGCCAGAGGCCTGAAACCGAAGCTTCTGGAGGCGCCCCGGTCAAAGCCCCTCCCCGTTATGCGGCAGCTCCTCCCCTTATGCGGCAGCTCCTCCCCACTTTCTGTGTCTCCTCTCCTCCCAGTTCAGTTCAGTTGCTCAGTCGTGTCCAGCTCTTTGCGACCCCATGGACTGCAGCACGCCAGGTCTCCCTGTCCGTCAACAACTCCCCAAGTTTATGCGGCAGCTCCTCCCCTTATGCGGCAGCTCCTCCCCACTTTCTGTGTCTCCTCTCCTCCCAGTTCAGTTCAGTTGCTCAGTCGTGTCCAGCTCTTTGCGACCCCATGGACTGCAGCACGCCAGGTCTCCCTGTCCGTCAACAACTCCCCAAGTTTACTCAAGTCCATTGAGTCGGTGATGCCATCCAACCATCTCATCCTCTGTCGTCCCCTTCTCCTCCCGCCTTCCATCTTTCCCAGCATCAGGGTCTTTTCCAATGAGTCAGCTCTTCGCATCAGGTGGTCTCTCCTCCCAGAAGGGCCCACAGATGCAGGAAGATTTCATCTCAAGACCCTTATAATCACACCTGCAAAGACTCCAGTTCCATATGAGGGTGCCAGCAGAGTGAGGTTTAGAGGGACACTCTGGAACCCACTGCACCCTCCAAACTGTTCTTCCCATGGGAGCCAGCCAGGCTGAGATGTACACACACACCTCTGTGTGACCGCCTATCCCAAACCCTCCCGCCTTGGAAATGAAACCTGAACTCCTCACCTTGCCCTTAGGGGTCTGTGCCCGCTTCTCCCACCCCCCCCACCTCTGTCCCCACACTTGGGCCTCCTGCTGCCAAGGCTCTCGCCAGCTTCCACCTCTGGGCCTCCCTGCGGCCGCTCCCTGGGGGATGGGGAGTCGCCAGTCTCATCTCAGCAGCTGGAGATTCTTCTAAGCCAACCATAACCTTAAGAGTGACTCATCGGTCAAGACCCTGATGCTGGGAAAGATGGAAGGCAGGAGGAGAAGGGGACGACAGAGGATGAGATGGTTGGATGGCTTCACTGACTCGATGGACGTTGAGTTTGAGCCAGCTCCGGGAGATGGTGAAGGACACGGAGGCCTGGCGTGCTACAGTCCACAGGGTCGCAAAGAGTCAGGCACGCCTCAGTCGCTGAACAACAGCAAGGCCTCACTGAATGTCAGTCCAATAAGTACCTCAGCTACTTGTGGATACTCTATTTCTTCCGCTTTTCAGAAATTACTAAGTTTTTAACTGGGGTAGAATTGCTTTACAATGTTGTATTGGTTTCTGCTGTACGCCAAGGTGGATCAGCTGCATGTACACATACACCCCCTGCCTCTTGGACCTCCCTCCCTCCCCCTCCCTCTCCATGTACTTTAGATTAAATTGCTTAAGATGAAACAAAAATAAAAATTCAGTTCCTCACATGCCCATGTTTTAAGAGGTCAATAGCTGTGTGTGGCCAGTGACGCCGTATCAGGCAGATGGGTATTTCTGGAAAGTCCTGCTGGACCGCCTTGCTCCAGATCCATGAGCCAGAGAGGATCAGAGGCTGTCAGTGTTTCGAGGGGCCCTGGGCCTGTCTTCCAACCTTCCCTTCCCTCCCAGGCAGGTGGGAGCCAGGCCAGATGTGGAGGAGACACTGCTGGGCTGTGCGGGGTGTTGAGGCTGAGGGGACAGTCCCCAGCCTCAGTCCTAAGGGGGTGGACACTGAGGCCTGTCACCAAGAAAGGGGAAGACGTCCCAGGAATGTGGACCACCGGGGCCTCTGCTGCCGCACGGAAATGGGAGGATTGTGTCGCCTTGGCAGGATGCCCTGGTGTGCCCCGGGAGGGGTAGGGGACAGGGGAGGCCGGCCTCAGCCTGCCCAGATCCTCCTGGGCCCATCTTATCCCCCAGACGGGCAGGCCCCCTCCCCAGAGGCGCCCAGGCTTCAGAGGGGCTGAGCGTGGGGGTGCTGGTGGGGGGACAGATGGGCCCGGAGGAGGGCGGCACTGGGTCACCCTTCCCGGGAGAGGTCCCCCCGGGGGGCCTGGTGGACGCCGTCCCCCTCCCAGCGGGCAGCAATGGTCCCCTGGCCCCCCGCCCCCACCTCCGCAGGACCCACACCGGCTTCTTCCTCCAGCGCCCAGTCCTGCCTTCAAGTAGACGCCCACGGCCCGCAGCCTGATGAACAAACGCGCACACGGACCCACCCCTGCGTGACGCAGGGTCTTCAGCCCAGGGGACCCCCACGTCCGTCCCCAGGGGTCACAGCGAACCGCTGGAGACCTTCTTGTTCTCACGATCGGGAGGGCCCGACACCCCACGACGTGGGCTGGTCCCACACGCCGAGAGAGTCTCGGTGGAGAGAGGCTGCCCGATGCCCCTGCTCTCCCAGCCCCCAGGCCGCCTTGCTCTGGTCTCTTCTGCAAAGAGAATCCCCACAAGCGGCACCCCTTGCTCCTCATCCTCCTGCCCCAGGGGCCCTGCAGATGCTGCCTCCATTTCTCCCATGAGCCCCTCGGGTCGGCCACCATCCTCCTGCCCAGACAGAGATGTCTCGGGTCCCCCATGGGCCTCGCACCCGCCTCTCACCTGGAGGCCCAGGAAGCACCTCCAACCCCACAGCTGGCGAGCAGGGCCCTGGTTCTCCATCCTACCCTCCCCGCACACCTGTCCTGGCCTCACCTTCACAGCACGCAGGCCCCAGCATCCGCCCGGCCGCTCAAGGCCGACCCAGGAGCCACCCTGATTCCCCTTTTCGTCACCCGCCCCCAGACTCAGACCGTCCGCAAGCCCCGTCCACTCTCCCTCCAGACCATCCTTCCGACCCGTCCTCCCCGTCCACCACACGCCTGCGCTTGATTCAGCGGGCTCTCCCACAGTCTGCCCCCAACCCACGGCCAGCCAGCCTCCCCCAGCTTAGACGAGGTGCCGGGCCTCCCAGCTCCTGCCGCTGCCACCGCCACGATATGCCAGCTTCCCGCAGGGCTCCTGGCCCCCAGACCATGCCCTGGGACCCCCTGCCTGCCTCCAGGCCTCTGCCCTGGCTGTTCCCGCCGCCGGCAATATCTCTCCCGGGTCTGGAAGGGCTCCCCCAGCTCAGGCTCCAGTGACGCCTTTCCGGACAAACCCCCTCCGGCCCGGGTCCTCAAGCGCCCACGTGAGGGTCAGTTCCAGCAAGCACCACCAGCCGAGAGCCATCTCTGCCTGCGTGCTGCCTGGAGGACACGTCCACCCGGACCCCCGACCCAGACACACTCCCCGCCAGCGCGTCGGAGTCCGTCCCGGGCTCCATCACACACTGCTCCTCGTGACCTTGGCATGCTCAGTCACTCACTCGTGTCCGACTCTCTGTGACCCCCTGGACTGTAGCCCACCAGGGTCCTCTTCCCGTGGGACTCTCCAGGCAGGAACACTGGAGTGGGCGTCCAGGCCCTTCTCCAGGGGATCTTCCCCGCTCAGGGATCGAACCCGCGTCTCTTGAGGTTCAGGCTAACACGTTTACTTTCCAGTCTCTTCCAGAGGTCAAAACTGATAATGGGGTGGCCCCAAGCTCCCATCACAGACCACACTGTCAGATCGTGTGTCTGAAGCCCCAGCTGACAAAGACGTGTATCAGGCAGGACAGGACGCTCCTGGGTCCCAGAGGTGCCCTCCCAGGAGCGGGAGGCAAGGACCGGACCTCTCTTTGGGTCAAAAAACTGAGGCTCAGACGTCAGGGAATCTGCTCAGAGTCCTAGCAGAAGAGGAAGTGAGCTCTGACGGCTCAGCCCCGATGCCCTTTCAACAGGATCCTCAAAGCTCCACACCCCACTCCATTCAGAGGTCATCGCACCCGTGCTGGTGCAACCCAGCCCCGCTGCTTGCTAACAAAACCAGGAAACGGAATAAAAGAACCTTTGTGTAAAAACGGAAAAGTAGGACACGCTCGTGTATGAAACGCTCACGGAGAGGACGAATAACAGAGGGGAGTGGTCCTCATCCGTTCACCCCCGTGGAGACCAGCGGTCCACGGGGTCTGGAGTCTCAGTGGACCCCTGCTCACGTGCAGAGCCCAGGCCTCCAGGGCTGCCCCCTCCTCCCTACAGCTCTGCCAGCAGTTCCTGCCTGGCAGCCTCGGTCCCAGTCCCCCATCCCGGCTGAGCGTGGTACCCCGCACCCGTGGTTGGTTGCTAGGAGACCGTTGCCGAGAGTCACAACTTAGCTGGCGATGGGGAACAGCCCCAGCAACACAGTTTGCCAGGCCCATTAGGTCGTGTTTTCTGGTCCACTCCGTGCCTCAGCCTTTGGGCAGGCATTTGAGGGTCTTCTCTCCCATGGAGTCACGGAGCATGCACTCCGTCTTTAGGGGGTAGTTGTGAAACAAACACAGCAGTCACTTGTCTGCGTTGAATACAGCATGAAGGCTGCGACTGAGACGCAGGGAGACGTCTTGGGGAGAATCCACTTCTCATCACAGGCGGGCTGGGACTCCCGGCTGATTTAGGACCTTGTCTCATCCGATCAAATCCCAAGCAGAAAGCTTCACACCACCGAGTTCAACGCTCAGCAGATTCATGGAAAAGCAAGAGAGGCTGGTGGCTCCCACCCTGGAGCAAGGCGGGCGAGGGGAGGGTGTCTCCACTGCTGTGTGGAGAAACATCCCTCCCCGAGCCCCGTCCTGACACCTCAAGGCCCCAAGGAGGCAAGGGATGAGGTCTGAGCCCGCCAGCAAGGGGGAGATGCTGGTCACCAGCTCCTCTGATTGTACATATTTCATTTTGGGGGACCCCCAACCCAGGGGACCCCAGGGAGCTGGCACAGACAGCAAGTCAGACAGATGCCCACAAGTTAGGATGGTGGCACGGCCGTGGTGAGGAGCTTTGCCCGGAAGCATCTCCAATCCCCAGCCTTCCATCGGGCCCGGAATTCTAGCACAAAAGGTTCTTGCTTTGGGGCTCTGTTCACCAGAATCCCCATTTGCCTCTGTCTGGGCATAAGCAAGGCGGCACCTCTCCACCCTCCTGAGGTTAGGTGTGGCCAAAGAGAGGGGAGCCGACGTTACAAGTTATCCACCTAGGGGGTCACCACGCCACTCACCAGGCTCCCCCTCCAGTTGCCTCGGCCACCAGCAACTGATTCCACCCCCCTGGGCTCCTAGGTGGGGATGCTGTGGGACAGAGCAGGGCCGTCAGGCCACGAGGGTGAGCAGGAAATAAACCACTGTGATCTTGGGGCTGTTTGTTACTGCAGCCTGACCTAGCTGTGCTGACTGCTACAGGCTAGGTGGGGATCATACCTCAAGGGCACCCTTTAAAATGCCAACATCCCTGGCAAAGGAGAGATTTCTTAAAGCTGAAGCTCTTCTTAGGTAGCCCATGTGTGTGGGGGGGAAGGCCACAGGATAAGCTGGAGAAAGGGGGCTTGGAGAGGAGCTGAATCCTGATGGGGGCCAGTGGGGCTGTTCCAGAGCAGGAGGCCGCAGAGCCAGGAGGTGGACACCGGGGGCAGACACTGCAGGGATGCTTGTTACGCGGTGGAAGGGAAGCAGGAAGGCAGGGGGGCAGCAAACGCATAGGCCCTCTCCTTCCCTTTCCTACCCAGGCTGCTCCCTGCCATGCTTCTCTGGGCCTCAGTTTCTCTACCTGCAAAATGGGCAGAGTCACCCTTGCCCTGCACACGGGCTGGTGAAGACAAGTGGGAGGACTCTGTACACTGAGAACTTGATGCACAGCACCAAGGTAGTGCCTCAGTATACAAATATACACGCTTCACAGGGATCTCGTTCAGTCTTGTAGGAGCTTCGAGAGGTGAGTGCGTGCGTGCATGCTAAGTCACTTCACTCGTGTCTGATTCTGTGGGACCCTATGGACTGTAGCCCACCAGGCTCCTCTGTCCATGGGATTCTCCAGGCAAGAACACTGGAGCGGGTTGCCACGCTCTCCTCCAGGGGATCTTCCCGACCCAGGGATCGAACCCTTGTCTCTGTGTCTCCTGCACTGGAAGGCAGGTTCTTTATCATTAGCGCCACCTGGGAAGCCCCCGAGAGGTGAGTATTTGGCTGCTTTTGCAGAAGTAATGGAGGCCTGGGGTCGCCAAGCCCACTGCAGGCAGAGCTCACATCTCTGGCATCTCTGACCTCCTGAGCTGCAGCTGCCTGAGCTCTGCCTTCCCTCCGGCTGTGGGCGGGGTCTCCGGGTGGGGAGAGGCCGCGAGCGCCCTGCCCGCCTGGGTGAGTCCTGGGAGAAGCGCTTGATGGGCAGGGTGAACAGGGGTGGTGGCACGAGCGGCTGGCCCGAGGCTCCGGCTGGGCACACAATCCTGGTTCTGGGGCTCTGGGCCCCAGTGCGACAAGGCAGAGCGTGTTCTGTGCAATCAAAGACAGGATGTACTAGGGAGAGGCCGAGCAATTGTTGTGAAGAGGAAGAGAAATTAATTTTAATCTTGGAGTTGATTCCAGCTTGGGAGGGACGTGCCAACGCTCGGAGAGGGCGGGTGGCAGGCGTGTGCCACTGCTCACGTGGCCACTGCAGCCAGAATCTGGGGGGACGAGCACCCCAGTGGGGGCCCGAGGCAGCATTACCCTCCCCCATTAGCACCCCACCCCCACATCCTGGCACAGGAAGAGGCCCTGGCCCCCTCATCCCGCCCAGAAGGTCTTGGACATGCTTTCCACTGAGCTGGTCCCTCTCCCCAGGACCCTCCGTCCTCCTACTAAAATGTCCCCCACCCCCAGCACCTTGCCGGGCCACCGCCTGCCCACCAGATGCAGAGCGGCAGGGGCAGGGCAGTGGGGCAAACAGAACCGCCTCGTGTACCTGGCCTGGACGCTCTGCCGCGCCACCCTGAGCCCGGGGCCTCCCCGCTGACCCCCGACCGGGGAGCCCACCCCATCTCCGGGCCTCAGTTTCCCCCGCCCCGATGACACCCAGTCCAGTCTCCTCTTCTTCACTCCAGGGACCCCAACTTCATCTTGGGGGGGGGCAGGGGACGGGCCCTCAGGGTCTCTCCTAAGCCTGCCTGCACTGCCAGGAGTGGCCTGAGAGAAGAGGAGCTCCCACCAGGCTGAACCCAGCCTTCACCCTTCAGCTCGGCCCTCCCCTTCCTGCTGTTTGGACGCCCACGACATGCAGGAGTGGAACGGGCACTGTGGGACTCATGGCGGTCCCACGACAAGGATGGCCAGGCCCAGGGCCATTAGGTGCTGGAGAAAACTCCCGGGAGTCCCTTGGGCTGTAAGGAGATCCAACCAGTCCATTCTAAAGGTAATCAACACTGAATACTCACTGGAAGGACTGATGCTGAAGCTGAAGCTCCAACACCTTGGCCCTCTGATGTGAAGAGTCGACTCATTGGAAAAAACCCTGATGCTGGGAAAGATTGAAGATACGAGGGAAAAAGGGTGACAGAGGGTGAGACGGTTCGATGGCATCACCGACTCAACGGACATGAGTTTGGGCAAATTTCAGGAGATGGTGAGGGGCAGGGGAGACTGGTGTGCTGCAGTCCACGGGGTCGCAAAGAGTCGGCCACAACTTAGCGACTGAACAGCAGCGACGTGCCAGCACCCGGGAGGAGCCTGGCTCCCGGTGGTAGCAGGGAACCTCGGTATTGTCCCTGGGCTTCTGGCCCTGTGAGAACCACACGTGCCCTCTGTGGATTGAGACCCTGAGGTGTGTTCCTGGCCACCGCATGCAATTCCTAAGCGACACAAGCTCTGCACAGAGACGGTAATAAAACAACTGTATTACTAAGGCAACAACTGCTCTGAGCCTTCAGCTCTCAGGATCTCATCCCACAATAGTAACGTGAGGCCAGTCTTGCTCCTGCGTCCATTTCACAGATGGGACTGAGAGATGGGGAGTCAGGCGCCCCAATTTGGGGAAGGGGCTTCATTTCAAGGGCAAATGGCAACAGCTCTGAGTGGAAGCAGGTAGACAGGAAAAGTCACAGGCTGTGTGACTCCACTTACAGGAAATGCCCACCCAGGCAAATCCATCAAGACAGAGAGCAGACTGGTGGCTGCCAGGGGCTGCGGGGCATGACTGCTAACGGGCACGAGGTGTCTTTATCGGATTGGAATGTTCTGGAACTAGGCAGTGGTGATGCCTGCACACACCGTAAGATGCCTTAAGAACAGGGCCTCCTGGCCTCCCTTGTTCCCCGGCTCTGTCATCGCCACCGCCCACAGGGAGCAACGAGGGACCAGCCCTAGCCTGGTGCGCCCTGAAGATGGTGGGGGACGGTGGCGGCGTCCCCAGCAAGGGGGTGCTTGGGAGTGTGTCGGGGAAAGAGTGGCTCTGAGGCCTCACAGGGAGGCCCTGAGGCAGGGCCGACGCAGGCGGCTGACCGGCCGAGACCTGAGCATCATGAGTCCTTCTTGCTGGGACCCCAGACCCCACGGGGCCCCGCCCCCGGTCCACGACTGGACCAAAGGCAACGCGGGCTAAAATGACAGAGGGCCACACTGGGCGAGCCTGAGCCTGAGATGTGGCTACGGTGGGCGCTGGGTCACGTCCTGCTCCCCCACCACACCGGGCGGTCAGCCCGAAGTTCGAGGGGTGGGGCGGGGGCCTGTGCTTGGAGCGAGAGAAACCACCCCAGCGGGCTGGCTCTGACCGCACGGGTGCCCGCGGGTCAGCCCCAGAGGGCCAGTCAACCCAGGACAGATCGCCGCCGCTGCTGCTAAGGCACTTCAGTCTTAAGGAGTCACTAGCAAGAATAGCGTTTCGGATTAGCTATGAGGAGGAGCACTGTAGACCCACCAATCACCCACCAGGAGCAGCAGGCAGGTCCCTCCTGCCGGTCCCTTACAGAGAGAGGAGCTGAGTTTTTCAGAATCAAGGTGGCCCAGCCTTACAAGGAGGGAAGGACATCAAGGGCTTCCCCGGGCCCTTAGGCTCTGCCCAAGTGGCACATCCAGGTGCCACCCAAGAGGAAGCCTTGTCATCAGAATGCCCCCCGCATGCAGGCAGGCACACACCCCTCCCCACCCTCTGCAAACAAAACCACGGTCCTGCCCCCTTTACTCAGCAGCGGTGTCCCCATCGTGGGGACGGCCACTGAGGCCTAGGCTTCTCATCAGTACAGCGAGATCGCTGAGGGGGGAAACTGACCTCCCGGGCCCGGGGAGCCAGGCACACCGCTGAGCTCCGAGCAAGGTGGGTCATTGGAAGGGGTGCAGGGAGAGGGCAGTGCGGGGCCCCCAGCAGTGGGGACATAGGCCAGGCCTGCGGGAGCACTTCCTGGATGGGCAGGTGGGGCTGTCAATACGCATATCCTGAGCAGGACGGAGCCGGCCCCTGATCTAATCAGCCTCTCTCGGGCGCCCTTCTCACCACCAGGCCTCCCGAGACCCAGCCAAAATCTGCTGGGTAATTAGATCACCCTCCAGCTCATTCTGACTGCCCGTCTGCACCCATTGTGGACAACACAAGTCTCCGAAGAGGAAGGCTGCTCACAGAGGTAATTATCTCTATTACATTTCTCAGCATCACGTGGGGAAATTGACTAATTAGATTTCCCCTTATTTTTGAAAAAAAAAAAAAAATGAGTTTTAGAGGCTCAAGTGGTTTTCATTTACAAAACAAAGATAGGCTCACAGACTTCAAAAACAAACTTAAGGTAACCACAGGTGAAGGGCGTGGGGGAAGCTTGGGATTAACAGATACGCACTGTACATCTACGTCTATCTGTTACATAAAATAGACAATCAACATAAAACATATGAAACAGATGATCAAAAGGACCTACTGCCTCGCACAGGAACCCTACTCGCTGCTCTGTAATAAAGTATATGGAGAAGAATCTGAAAAGGGTTGGATATACACACACGTATAAGTGAATCACCTTTCTGTCCACCTGGAACTAACACAGCGCTGTTCACCCAACACACCCCTGAATCAAATAAAAATTAAAGCATAAACAGAGCAAAGAGCACCATGGGAATGTCCATCCTCCCGAGCGAGGTTACATTAAAGCTCGAACTATTCTGATAGTTCTTCACGCCGACAGGAGTGGACCTGGCCAGCCCTCACCACGGCCGCCCACGCAGCGCGCTCCTCCTGTCTCTGTCCTGACGTCTGAATGGCCCTCTGTGTGGCTCCGTCCCAGGTCGGCTGTGGCAAAGCACCTTTGAGTCTGACCCACGTTCTTGGTTCACCCAGGGGCTCCTGTCTTTAACTGGTAACAGTCTAGACTTTGATTATTTTATAGAATCTTCTTTTACAACAAATACTGCCCCACCCCCACTTATATCTGACGCTGGCCTGGAGACACCCCTCTTCCGGCTGGTATTGGTCTGACACAGGGTGGGCACTCGACGAAGACAGTAACTAGGATGATCATGCCACAGAAACCAAAAAAGGGTAAATGTACGGCAAGCCTTATTTTTCAGAAAAAAAAAAAAATTTTGATCTTTAAAATGTTTTGAAATAAGGTGGTGATTTGGAAGCCAAGTGGGTGAGGACACAGTCCCGGCCAGAAAGGACGCTGCTCAGCCACGTGGGCAGGGACGGCCGGTCTCGGCGAGAAGTTATCAGATGGGGGGCTCCTCAAAGAGGGTGGCAGCCGCCACCGCCTGACCCCAGCTTCCGCCACTCAGGATGTGAGACCCAGATCTCTGTGTCTCCTGATGGGATGCACACGGTCTGTGTAGTGCCCCCAGCGGGCTGCTGGGCCTGTGCACGGGCTTCCGGTGCTCACGTCCACCAGCAAGAGGCAGGAGGCATGGAAGAGCAGGTCAGGGGCAGCTGGGGAGGCAGAGATGCAGGTCCAGGCGTGCGGCAACCAGCCCAGCCCAGCCCCCTAACACAGCAATGGCAGGAGGAGGAGAAATGGCTGAGACTGCAGCCACAGCCGACCCGAGCCAAGTCACTGCTGTGATGGGACATTTCCGATACGACTGGGGAAAAAGGCGTCAGTGGGTGGGCTTCCGATGAGGCTGTGGGGGCCATGCAGAACGCTCAGGTGGGACGCTGGGGTTGGGCCTCATGAGAAGGAGGCTGTGCTTGGGAGAAACTCGGTCTAATGTGTTACAGGGGAGTGATGAGACGCCTGGGACTTGCCCGGAAAACCGAGAAGAGAAAAGAAAGGGATGGATGGGGGTAACAATTTCTTGGCTATAACAGCAAAGTACAGGCAGCAAAAAGAACAATAGACTGGACTACATTTTAAAAAAAAACCAAAAACTTCTGTACATGGAAGGGCACAGTCAACAGAGCGAAAAGGCAACCAGTGAACAAGAAAATGCCTGAAAATGGTCCACCTGATAAGAGATCAATATCTAGGATATACAAAGAACGCCCACGACTCAGCCACAGCCAAAGCATAATTCAATTTAAAAGGCAGGCGAAGGACCTGAATGGGTATTTCTCCAAAGAGGATTTACACAAAGGTCCAATAATAAGCACAGGAAAAGACCCCTGACATCACCAGTCGCTATGCAAATCAAAACCGTAGTGAGAGAAGACCACACGCCCCCAAGGATGGCTACAAAGAAACAAAGCCGGATAACAGGAGCTGGAGGTCGGAGCCCAGTGCACCGCGGTGGGGAAGCAAGATGGCGCGGCGGACAAGGGCTCGGTGGTTCCTCAAAAACTAAACAGCATTACCGCCTGATGCAGCGGCTTCACCTCTGGGCATGCGCCCCCCAAACCGAAAGCAGAGACTCAGACAGATATTCGCACACACATGTTCAGGGCAGCATGATCCACAGCACTCAAAAGGTGGCACACCCAAGTGTCCACAGGCGGCGGAATGGATAACCAGGACGTGGCCCGTCCCCGCGACGGGAACACTCTCCAGCCTGAGGAGGGGAAGCAAGCCTGGCCCAGCGGGGAAGGGTAAACCCTGCAGGACCTGCTTCTAGGAGGTCCCTGGGGGAGTCCGATTCCTAGAGACGGGAAGCACGACGGTGGCTGCCAAGGCTGGGGGGGTGGGAGGAGAGGCAGGCGGGTGAGTGTTTCGTGGGGACGGAGCGAAGAGTCCTGGAGCTGGAGGGAGGGCACAGCTGCATATCATGGATGGACCGAAGGCCGCTGACTGCACACTGAGAGACGGACAGGCGGGTACACTTCGCCATGTGTATTTCACCACAATTTAAAAAATCATTAAGTGAATGAACTGCAAAAAAAAAAAAAGAAACAGGGGGTGGATGGAGGCATCAGGTTCGGGCTATGGTTTCTGGAAGGCCAGAGGTCCAGGTGTGTGTGTGTGAGTAGCTCAGTCGTGTCCGACTCTATGGGCCTCTGTGGACTGCAGCCAGGCCCCTCTGTCCATGGGATTCTCCAGGCAAGAATATGCAGTGGGTGGCCATTTCCTTCTCCAGGGGATCTTCCCAACCCAGGGATCAAACCCGGGTTTCCCTGGAGGCTCAGACAGTAAAGAATCTGTCTGCAGTGCAGGAGACCCAGGTGCGATCCCTGGTTGGGGAGGATGGCCTGGAGAAGGAAATGGCCACCCACTGCAGAGTTCCTGCCTGGGAAATCCCACGGCCCGAGGAGCCTGGCGGGCTGCAGTCCGTGGGGCTGCAGGGAGTCGGACACGACTGGGCAGCTAACACACTGAATAATCTGGGATAAGACCCTCTCTTCCATCACACCTTCTAAGACCCCTTTCCCTTGTAAGGTGGCACATTCAGGGGTCCCAAGGACGAGGATCTCTGGGTGGCCTTTATTAGCCCTACTACAGGGTTTGTGTGTGAGTATGCACGTCTGTCGGGGAAGGCAATGGCACCCCACCCCAGTACTCTTGCCTGGAAAATCCAATGGACGGAGGAGCCTGGTGGGCTGCAGTCCATGGGGTCGCTAACAGTCGGACAGACTGAGCGACTTCACTTTCACTTTTCTCTTTCATGCATTGGAGAAGGAAATGGCAACCCACTCCAGTATTCTTGCCTGGAGAATCCCAGGGATAGGGGAGCCTGGTGGGCTGCCATCTATGGGGTCACACAGAGTCGGGCACGACTGAAGTGACTTAGCAGCAGCAGCAGCATGCACGTCTGTGTGTGTGCCCATATGAGCATGTGTGTGCATGTGTAAACCCGTTTCCCTCTCACCACCACCAGCACCCCTGTTCTGGTGCTTGTGGACCATGTGCTCCAGCCCCCTGGCACACGGGGTTCTCCTGATCCTTGCCCAGCCCTGCATCCCCACATCGGGTAAGAACTGACTCTCAATACAGGTTCCCACATGGATGCTCTGCACTTGAACCAGGGAGCTGGAATCCAGCCCTTTCAGATGCAGGACACTGTAGTTAGGTCGATCAGACCCAGCGCCTGCAGGAAACGGGCCCTGTGTGTTTTTCACAGACAGGGAGGTGGGGCTGTGCTCTCGGGGATGCTGCTGGGGCTGGGGGGGCG
>SJYX01004389.1:380381-407703 GCA_006410675.1 Oreotragus oreotragus
GGGGCTGGGGGGGCGGGGGTGGGTTGGGCAGAGAAAGGCGGAGCACTGAGTGTGCCTGGCCCCCTGCACCTCAGATCTCGGCCCCCTGCACCCCAGATCCTGGCCCCCTGCACCCCAGATCCCAGCCCACTGCATCCCCAGAACCCCAGCAGCCCAGGGAAATGCCAAGGAGCAGCCACCCTGGAACCCAGGCGCCTGGGCCTGCCCCCAGAGAGCCACTGCGTGTGCCCTCTGACTGGCAGTCTCCCACGGGGCCCACGAGCCACAAGATCCAGGCCTGCGGAGCCCACCTGAGAGCCCCCCAAGGGGTGGGTCCCCTTGCAGGTAAGCGCTACCCACCCAGCAGGGGAACATGGAAGGTGCCCTGGGGCCAGCAGCAGCCCATGGTGGGCTGGGACGCACATGGCAATTGTGGCTAATTTTCTCCTGCAAAGAAGCTGATCCCGTAATTTGGTAAATACACTGATCATCGCTGTGAGGCTCTGAGTGGGAGCATCCAGGGAGAGTGGGCTGGCAGAGAGATCACCGGTTGCTGGCGTGGAGAGCCCACTGCTAGAAAGGAAGCTTCCCAAAGCCAAGGCTGGGGTAGGAACGGCCCCGGTGACCGAGGACGGCTCTGGGGTGACCGGCCGGGCCTGCGGTCACTGACCCCACACCATGCGCCTGTCTGGCCTCGTGTGCCGACGGGGACACTGAGGCTGGGGCTGAGGACTGGCCCGGGTCTCCCCAGTGACCATTCCTGCAGCTGAGGTCTAAGGTGAATCGGCCTGTTCGCCTTCCCCTTCCACTGAAGCAGAGTCCAGGCGGCTCAGCAGGCAGGGTCCACCGCTTGGGGAGACGTTCCCTTGAACCAGAGGTGGCCATGGGGGCCTGTTTTTTTTTTTTGTTGTTTTTCCATTGGCTGAGTTTCTTGTGTAATAATAAGAATAGAAAATCTGAATGATTACCAACAAAACGGTGGCGAGATTTCTTAGACAAATCTCGATGTTCAGCAGCTACAGACCGAATGTCTGTGTCCCCTGCCCCCACACATTCCTGTGTTGAAATCCTAACTCTCCAGGGTGACAGTGGGTAGAGGAGGGACCTTGGGGAGATGATTAGGTCACAAGGGTGGGGCCCTAATAAATGGGATTAGTGCCCTTATAAAGGAGACCCCAGAGAGCTCCTTGCCCCTCTACCCCATGAGGACTGTGGCCCAAGGATGCCTGACTTGCCCGCCTGCTCACACAGAGCTGCCCCTCTGGCTGGAGGTCAGGAAGGAGATGGTTCCCTGCTCTGCAGGGGCTTGCCTCCCTGTCCTCCTTCTGCAGAATGCTCTTGAGTCTGGGCTCTGAACCCTGTGTGAGCCGCTTGGTCCCTGAAGTCTTATCATCCTCATCTGTGAAACGGGACTGTTGCCCTTATTTGGTTGCCCCATCATGTCTGACTCTTTGGGGCCCCGTGGACTGTAGCCCACCAGGCTCCTCTGTCCGTGGGATTCTGCAGGCAGGAACGCAGTGGGCTGCCATTTCCTCCATCGATCTTCCCGACCCAGGGATCGAACCCATGTCTCCTGTGTCCCCTGCATTGGCAGGGGGATTCTTCCCTGCTGAGCCACCAGGAAGCCCTGAAGTGGGGATGCGGATGCTAATCCGATAGTCTGAGTGACCACCTGGGATGGGACTGAGAGGGTTGGAAGAGCCTCCTGGCTTCACTTCTAAAATTCCAGCTAAAACCACATACTGGCCATTCCCTTGCGAAAAGAAACAATAGATACTGTACAGATATTTTTTTAATGGTAAGTTTTTCCAAGATGCATTTCTTTGAAAAGTGCTCAAGTCTGTTCATAGGCTCTAGCAGAAGTCACTCCTCAGCCAACAGTGAAGACTGACCCTTCGCTCTCCCGACTGCCCAGTGAGACCAGGGCTCCCTCCCCCTCAGGACTCCGATTCCAGCTAACGATTCCAGCTAACGGTGCGCGGGTGGAAATAACCGGCCAGCCAGACACAGCGGAGCCTGGAGACCAGGGTGACCCCGTGTCGGGAATGGAAGAGCCAGGAGAAGGGGAGACCCTGGGTCTCTGACGACATTATGGATGAGGGCTGGCTGCCCTTTGGAAGCATCCTTTAGGGACGTGAAAGGAGCAAGAAGTAAACCTCCGTCGTTCAAATCACAACCGTGGACTCCCCTGTTGGCGCAGTGGACAGGAATCCTCTTCCCAATTCAAGGGACACGAGCGTGAGCCTCAGTCCAGGAAGACTGCACATGCCTATCTAAGCCCGTGCACCGGAACCCAAGCACTGGGCCTGCGCTCTAGCCCGTGAGCTGCAACTACCGGGCCTGAGGGCCTAGAGTCTGTGCCTGCAGTAAGAGTAGCCTCCGCCTGCTGTGACTAGACAAAGCCCATTCAAGCAATGAAGACCCAGCACAGCCAAGAAAACCCAGCCTTATTCATCCTGGGGTCTGTCTGTTACAGCGCCTCGTATGACTCCAGCTGTGGGTGGAGTCCTGTGAAGGCAGCCCCCCAGGGGAGGGTCCAGCACTGGGACTGTCATCAGGGCTGGCTGTTCTGGTGACCAAGTTTACACTCTTTCTCGGGAGTTCTCAGGCTGGGGGAGAGGATCCGATGGGACAGGACGTCAGGGCGGGGAAGGTCAGAGGACAGAGATCGGGGTTGCTGTGTGCCCCCAGTGTCTGTCTGGGAGGCTATTTCGTGGGTATTTTGCTGTGGGCAGATTCACAGGCTTTGCCATCAGGGTCTCTAAAAAGAAACCAGAAGAAGCCATCTCCACACTTCCTGCGTCAGGCCCTGATCCCCTGATCACAAACCATCCTGACGAGCACTGGGCACTCAGGCTGCCTTCCAGGTACATGTCTGCGGCTGAAAACATCACAGGCCTTAAAACTGATTTCCTGCTTGATTCAAACTTAAAGCCCTAATGGCAGACAGCAGACGACAAAGGGAGCGCTTAACACCAACCCCGAGCGAGCAGCGGCCCCCTGGGACATCCTGGGGGAACTGCTTTTGTGAACGGAGTCAAGTTCTGCTGATTCCTGCGGGCCGTGGCCGAGGCCTCCTGACCGCATCTCTCGGGCAGTCCCACAGGCACCCACCAGCCAGGCGGGGAAGCCGCAGCGCCCCCCCCCCGCCCCCCACCTTCTGGGAAACAGCAGGTGACCCGAGCCTGCAGCCATCTCCTGGGGATTTCCAGGCAGCAGAGGAGTCGCACCCCTGAAGGCGGCTCAGGATTTCAGGGCCTTCAAGAGACCGGAGAGACGCAGCAGCAACCCTCTGCAGCCGGAATCCGGCCGGACTGTTCAGCTTTAGTCAGGCAACAAGTAAGAGTTTTAGAGAAACTTACTCTCCCCAAGGGCTGCCCCCCCGACTCAGCCCCAGACCCGTCTGTCCCTTCCTCCCAGGTAACCCGGTTATTACGGAACTTTTTTTTTTTTAACTTACACACAAATCTTCGCAGTAGCTTTATGTATAACAGCCCAAACCTGAAAACGACCCAAACATCCACTAACAGAAAGTGAAGTGGAGTCGCTAAGTCCTGTCCGACTCTTTACGACCTCATGGACTGTAGCCCATCAACTCCTCTGTCCATAGGGTTTTCCAGGCAAGAGTTCTGGAGTGGTTTGTCATTTCCTTCTCCGGGGGATCTTCCCATCCCAGGGATCGAACCCAGGTCTCCAGCACTTTACCGTCTGAGCCACCAGGGAAGATCCACTAACAGGTGAACGGATTAAAAAAAAAGAATCTGATGGGGCCACACATCAAAATAACAGAGATACCCAATACCACCAACAGATTCCTCATGTCCCTTTATAACTCCTTCCTCCTAGTCCTTTCTAACCCACCTTCCCACCATTTTAGCAAGCAATTTCTAGAATCACGGAACTTTTTAAACACATTGATGTTCCCGAGGAAAATTCAGAGTGTGGGGAATAAATAGCATATTTTTGCATACTTTAAAGAAAGCATGAACATTTCCACACCACAGTGATGGTCCTAAAAACCTGTGTCTTTCACGCAGGTTTTGGGGGATGCCCTGTGCCTACATGTATGTACAGTAAGTTCCCAACATACGAACAAGTTCTGTTTCAAGAGTGCATTTGTAAGTCTGATTTGTTCCTAAGTCCAATCCAGGCTAGGCACCCAACTAAAATAATCGGCTGTCTAGAACCGTACTGCAGTCGGTTCTTAATCGGAGAAGGCAGTGGCACCCCACTCCAGTGCTCTCGCCTGGAGAATCCCATGGATGGAGGAGCCTGCTGGGCTGCAGCCCATGGGGTCGCGCAGAGTCGGACACGGCTGAGTGACTTCACTTTCACTTTTCACTTTCATGCACTGGAGAAGGCGATGGCACCCCACTCCAGTACTCTTGCCTGGAGAATCCCAGGGACGGGGGAGCCTGGTAGGCTGCCGTCTATGGGGTCGTGCAGAGTCGGACACGACTGAAGCGACGCAGCAGCAGGTTCTTAATACTTTTTACACAAATGATACCCAACAAACAAACACAGAAGACCTTTTCAGTCTTACAGCACAGCACCTCGCGGAGCACAGCGGCACAACAGCTGGCACACAGGGGCTGGCATCGAGCGAAGAGGCGAGACCTACCGACTGGGGGAGGGAGAGGAGGTGGGAGATGGCAGAGCCCAGGACCGTCAGCGACGGGAGGCAGAGGGCTGGTGGCGACCTCACGCACACCCGGCGTGGGTGTGATGCACGCTCCCGCCTTTGAAAGTTCACAGCTTGAAGGTCCGCGTGTGCGCAGGGGACGCACTATGCTGCTCTTTTCCTTTGAACTTCTGCACAGCCCTCTTGCATCTGACAAGGATTTATTGAGCGCCTCCTACACACCAGGTGAGTAAGAAAGACAAAGGTTTTGTCCTCTTAGAGTTTAGGGTCCCACGGGGGATCAGGAAGACCACCTTTGTTTTCAGTCGCTAAGTCATGTCCGACTCTTTGCGAGCCCACGGAGCGCAGCACGCCAGGCTCCCCGTCCTCCACTATCACCCAGAGTTCGCTTAAATTCATGTCCATCGAGTCAGTGATGCTATCCAGCCATCTCATCCTCTGCAGTCCCCTTCTCCTCCTGCCCTCAATCTCTCCCATCATCAGGGTCCATTTCAATGAGTCGGCTCTTTGCATCAGGTGGCTAAAGTATTGAAGCTTCAGCTTCAGTGAATATTCAGGGTTGATTTCCTTTAGGATTGACGGTTTGAGATTGACCTACAATTAAATATGCATGTAAACTATGCCCTGTGCTGCTGAGTTCCCTGAATACACAGGAAGCTGATCAAAGGACTGGGGGTGGGGGAAGAGAGGAGTGCTGCAAGCCGGGAGGCCTCTGGGGGCCTCTGAGATGGGGTCTAGGGAGAGGGAGGGGCCCCCAGGATTGGTGGTCTTCCCCATCTTTCCACCATTTCAGAGAAGCTGCAGGGAGGGGACCTGCTTGTTCACTTGAGAGGCAGGTGCCCCCAGGGGACAGGCTCTGGCACAGAGCACCTTCCACGCCCCGTGTGACCCTGGACCACTCGCAGCGGGTGAGGCGGCATTGGTGATCTGGTTCAGAGCAAAATGAACAGCTATGGCACGCCTGGAGCCTAAACAGTAAAGACTTATTGTTCAAAAAGTATTTTTTAAAAGTCACAATACTGCTTTCCTTTTTTCAGAAGCATAAACAATTAAAAAAAAACTGTAAAGCACACAGAACACAGACTTCACCATCTTAACCGCTTCTAAGCACAGAGTTTGGTGGCATTTGCATGGCTTGCAGCCATCATGCGGGTCCATCTCCAGAGCGTCAGGTCCCAAACAGGCTCTGTCCACCCCACCTCCCCGCCAGCCACTTCCTCTACAGGTTGGACAGCTCTAGGGACCTGCTAGGAATGGGATCACACAGCCTTCCTTTTCTTTTACCCCAACTTTGCAATTCTTGGTCCCCGTCCGCTTCCGGAAGCCTCCTAGCCTGGACACCTCAGGGTGGGGGCGGGGAAGAATGGCATGAAAAAGAAGGGCCCGCATCCCAGGGCAGAGCCTGCAGCCCCCGTGCAGGTCAGCACCTGCTCCCTCCTGCTGGAAGTAAAGAGGAGGGGGATCTTTGAAGGCACACCTTCCACACACGAGTGAAACTGTTAGTGAAGCGAAACTGTTAGTCACTCAGTCGTGTCTGACTCTTTGCAACCCCATGGACTGTAGCCCCCCAGGCTCCTCTGTCCGTGGGGATTCTCCAGGATTGCCGTTCCCTTCTCCAGGGGATCTTTCCAGAGACAGGCTTAATCTGAGCGAAGCCAGAGAGATCACGGCATTAGAATGTGTGCCCAGACCTGCTGGCTGGGCCTCCTGGTCGCCGAGCCCTGCTTTGCTGTGATCATTCAATTAATTCCTTCCATCAGGCCTTTATCTCCCAGATAACAGCCCGTGCCTTGTGCCAAGACCTGCACCTGTATCTCAATAAACAACTGAAGAAGGAGGTCACTGGCCACTGAAGGTGACCCCAGCCGAGCAGAGGCGATGGAAATGCAAGAGGTTCATTGGAAAGTCTTGGTGAGAGAGGGACGGGGGCCCTCCAGGTTGGAACAGGGCCGGCCTGGGGTACTGCTGGGCACACAGCCTGTTCTCAAAAAACAAAAAAGCCAAATCAAACCAAATCGGGCCATTCCATCCAGAAGGCTCATTAAAAAAGACTCCTGGAAAATTAACTGACAACAAACAAAATTTCTTCCTGGAACAGACCAGGCCGGGCCAGACACAAGAATGAGAACCAATTGCCGCTGGCCCACTCGGCGCTGTAGGGCTGGGCTGCTGCCTAATGACAAGGTCATGATGCCTGTGCCCGCCCCCAGCCCCAGGGCTGAGTCACCTTGCGCTCAGTGACCGGCACGCCCCCTCTCTGGGCCCACCAGGAAGAGGCGGCCTGCACCTGAGAGGCTGGGGCCTTGTGCCAGGTGACCTGGCTCCCGCCAGCGCTCAGGGTCACATCCTTAGGAGAAGGCCAGACAGCATGCAGGAGCTGGACATGGGTTCGAGTCCTGCCCTGCCCCTCCCTTTCAAGGTCATCACGCTGACCAAGCCCCCAGAGCCGGCAGTGCAAAGGGCATCTCTGTCACCCTGCTCTCACAAGTCAGAGCAAGTGCTCAGCAAAGGGTAGAGCGTCCAGCCCCACGTAAACCCCGGCGACTCGTGGGCTGGAGGCCAGTGGCCGTGATGGCTGTGTTTCTGCTCTCCCTGGAGGCTGCCCCTGTCTGAATGAGGCCATCGGCGTAATTGATTGAGTCTCAGGCTCGACGGACTGTCCATCAGATGGGGCATCACCCTGCGTGGCAGCTCAAAGGTGCCAGGGGCTCATTCATGCCAGGTATGCACTCATGGACGGAATGTGTGTTATCCCAACATCCTTACTGGAAGCCCTAACTTTGACATGATGGTATCTGGAGGTGGGGCATCTAGGAGGTGATTCGTGTGAGATGAGGGTGGGGCCCCCCGTAACAGGATTAGCTTTCACCAGGCTTCCCTGGTGGCTCAAGACGATGAAGAATCCACCTGCAGTGTGGGAGACCTGGGTTCGATCCCTGGGTCCGAAAGATCCCCTGGAGAAGGGCACGGCAACCCACCCCAGTATTCTTGCCTGGAGAAGCCCATGGACAGAGGAGCCTGGCGGGCTGCAGTCCATGCAGTCACAAAGAGTCGGACATGACGGACTAACATTTTCACTTTCAAAGAAGAGGTGCCAGAGAGGAGATCTCTTTCCTTCTCCAAAGTGTGAGGGCAAAGGAAGGAGGCAGCCATCCAGGAGCCAGAAAGAGAGGCCTTACCGGGAGCGAAGACGGCCAGCAACTTTCTGCTGTTGTTCGCTGTGCAGCTCAGCACGCAGGATCTTAGTTCCCCGACCAGGGATGGGGCCTCGGGGCCTCCCCCGTCTCCTCCACCCCCACCCCCCAGCCCAACACACATATCGGGAGCGTGGAGTCTTAACCACTGGGCCCCCAGGAAGTCCCCTTGGCTGACACCTTGATCTTGGCCTCCCCAACCTCCAGAAATAAATGAGAAACACAAAAAGCAGGTGTCATTCGTGTAAGCTGCCCTGTTGATTGTAATTTTCACAACAGCCAAGCTGACCGAAAGGCTTCTGTGGTGGCTCAGCAGTAAAGAGCCCACCTGCAATGCAGAAGCCACAGGAGATATGGGGGAAACCCTCTGGAGGAGGGCAGGGCAACCTGCTCCAGTACTCCCGCCTGGAGAATTCCATGGACAGAGGAGCCTGGCGGGCTACAGTCCATCACATCGCAAAGAGTCGACATGACTGAGGCCACCACGCACGCAAGCTGACAGAACACTCACTAATCGCATTTGCCACCTGCCAAGCACACGTGCTCACCCCCACCGTCACAGTGAGTGGCGACCACGGCCCCAGCCTCTCTCTCCCAATACGCACAGTCCCCGAGGGCTGCCCTCTCATCCCTGCCTGGAGGTCTGTCCTCCCCGGATTCCTCCTGATCGTGTTTTCACTTCTTCCCTCCCCTGCCCCTGAAGATACTGGCGGAGGAAACACAGCCTGTGATGGACGCGCTCTGCTCGGGCCCGAGGCCTCGGGAGAGTCTAACTCCAGGCTCTTTGGGAAGAAAGACCAGGCCCAATTCATCTCTGTTTTCTCCGGCCCCCAGGCTTGTTGCTGTCATTCAGTTGCTAAGCTGCCTGGCTAACTCTTTATGACCCCCTGGACCGCAGCAAGCCAGGCTTCTCTCTCCTCCACTGTCTCCTGGAGTTTGCTCAGATTCATGTCCATTGAGTCAGTGATGCTACCCAACCATCTCACCTTCTGTCTTCCCTTCACCCTCTTGCCCTCAGTCTTTCCCACCATCAAGGTCTTTTCCAATGAGTCCACTCTTTGCATCAGGCGGCCAGAGTACTGAAGCTTCAGCAACTAGGCTTGGCCCTACATAATGACTGCTTGAAATAAGTTTGTAGACATGTAACCCAGAGACACTTGATCCCACATGGTCTGGTCCACGCCTAAAATGATTTTCAAATTCTGCTGAATCTGCCTACCCAGTGATCCATCTTCTTCCTTCCCACACCCGAAACTCCACCTTCCTTTGGGAGCCTGCCCTGCCATGCCTGCCTCTTGTGGCCAAGGGGGCTGACCTCGCCCAAGGCGTCTGGGGAGGGCATGTGATCCAACCTGGGCAAGCAGCATTTTCCAACAGCTTAGCCAATCCTTGGCTCAGGGATGGACATGTGGCTTCAGGCAGGCCAATGAGATGCTCTTTCTGCTGGGGCTCTTCAGTGGACAGGACGAGAACCTCCAGCTGCTGGAGACTGAGGCTACTACCCCAGTGGAGAGGACCCGCCTGAGAATGAAGACTTCCCCGGGAGGAAGACTGAGCGAGGGAGTGAGATCCCGGGGACCGCACTGAGCACCTAGGTCCAGCCGGGCCTGAAGCCCACCTTCTTCGGGATTTCAGTTACTCAAACCAGTAAGTTCCCCTCGCATGCTGAACCAGTTTGGATTAAGCTCTGTCAGTTGTGGGGAAAGTTCTGGAATAACACAGTTGCTTTGCTTCCATCCTTAACAAACTTCCTTTAATGCTTAAAGTTAGTGCCCCTCACTTCCTCCAGGAAGTCCCCCAAGATCTTCTAATCAGTGATGACCTCTGCCTTCCACGGACTCAATCTGCTTAGCCGGTGCCTCCCCTCAAGATCTGAACTATTTCATCACCTCCAGTTGGGCCTCCAGGCTGGGCGGTAGGACCCGCCTGGAAACGTGACAAGGGCCACTGCAGCCCTTGACCCCAAGCTCCGAGTTCAAGCCTAGACCCACCGTGAGAGCCGTGAGTCTGGGCATATCACGTGGTCTTTTTGAGCCTCGATGTTCTCATCTACAAAATGGGACCAGCGAGCTGGGAGATGCTGGGAGGAGTGTGAAATGAACCCTCTGCATACAGCTGACCAGCAGCAGCAGCAGCAGACACATACGCTGACCAGCCAGGAACCCCATGTTTGGGTGAATGTCCATCACTCAAAGCTGCACTGGCCCTCCCTGCTCTTGTCACCACTGTCTCCAGTGCCCGCTTCAGACACGGGACCCATGCCTCGACCATCCAAGGTGTCCCCTTCCTAGGCTTGCCCATGCCTCCCACCTCTGGTCCTCTTGGCAGGCGGCCCACCCATGACCCACAAGATGGTCGCCCACCCAGAATCCGGTGTCTGCGACCCTCACATCCCGTCCGCATCGTCCTCCTCACCACCCAGGCCGGCGGTCATCTGGTCCCTATGGCCCCCGGTCTTTCTTACTTCTACCAGCTCCAGTCTCAGCCTCTATAAATCCAGCGGCAACAGGCTTACATGCCTCCTTTACGGAAACCCGCTCGGGGCAGGTGCAGCCCTGTGAGGCACCACCAGCCTGGGTGCCCTGTCAGCCCTGGGAGAGGTCCCCATCCCACCAGCCCCCAAGCCCCCACCTCTCGAGACCCCGGCCCTCGGCTCGTCGCGTTCGGGACGCTGGCCAAGACGCTCTGTGTGGCTGCACGCCCTCCTGGGGAAGTAGGTTCTGTTGCTCTTTCCCACCCCAGGAAGCTTTCCTCCACCCTCCAGCCCACCACGGTTCCTCGCTGGCGAGCCCCTTTACTCCTGTCACCTGGAAACGTGACAAGGGCCACTGCAGCCCTTGACCCCAAGCTCCGAGTTCAAGCCTAGACCCACCGTGAGAGCCGTGAGTCTGGGCATATCACGTGGTCTTTTTGAGCCTCGATGTTCTCATCTACAAAATGGGACCAGCGAGCTGGGAGATGCTGGGAGGAGTGTGAAATGAACCCTCTGCATACAGCTGACCAGCAGCAGCAGCAGCAGACACATACGCTGACCAGCCAGGAACCCCATGTTTGGGTGAATGTCCATCACTCAAAGCTGCACTGGCCCTCCCTGCTCTTGTCACCACTGTCTCCAGTGCCCGCTTCAGACACGGGACCCATGCCTCGACCAGCCAAGGTGTCCCCTTCCTAGGCTTGCCCATGCCTCCCACCTCTGGTCCTCTTGGCAGGCGGCCCACCCATGACCCACAAGATGGTCGCCCACCCAGAATCCGGTGTCTGCGACCCTCACATCCCGTCCGCATCGTCCTCCTCACCACCCAGGCCGGCGGTCATCTGGTCCCTATGGCCCCCGGTCTTTCTTACTTCTACCAGCTCCAGTCTCAGCCTCTATAAATCCAGCGGCAACAGGCTTACATGCCTCCTTTACGGAAACCCGCTCGGGGCAGGTGCAGCCCTGTGAGGCACCACCAGCCTGGGTGCCCTGTCAGCCCTGGGAGAGGTCCCCATCCCACCAGCCCCCAAGCCCCCACCTCTCGAGACCCCGGCCCTCGGCTCGTCGCGTTCGGGACGCTGGCCAAGACGCTCTGTGTGGCTGCACGCCCTCCTGGGAAGTAGGTTCTGTTGCTCTTTCCCACCCCAGGAAGCTTTCCTCCACCCTCCAGCCCACCACGGTTCCTCGCTGGCGAGCCCCTTTACTCCATTCCTTATTCCAGGCTGTATGGCGGAGGCATTCAGAGCGTGGGCTCAGAAGCAGCCCGGCCCTGCCACTCACCCACCGTGTGTCTGGGGCAAGCAAGTCTCCCTCTGTGCCCCAGGCTCTCCGTGCAAAAAAAGCTGCTGATCGGAATATCTAAACTCAACTGAGCGCGCAGGGTGGTTCACGCGTGTGAAATGCTGAAAACCAAGCCTGTCGTGCGCGGGAAGCACTAGAGAAACTCGCGCCTTTCCCGCTGTCACTGCGTCGCTGCTGCTTGTGTTACTTGCGGTCAGCACGTGCAAGCTAAGTACAAGCTCCCTTTCCAGAAATTCACGTTGGTTACAGCCCTTAGCTCACATCTTTAGGAGCTGAACGCCCCTGGTCCTACAGGTGGCTGTGCTCAGTGCACTGGTTCCAAAAGGGGCTTCTCACTTGTCTCAAGAGGTAAAGAATCCACCTGCTGATGCAGGAGGCTCAGCCCCTGGGTCAGGAAGATCCCCTGGAGAAGAAAACGGCAACCCACTCTAGTATTCTTGCCTGGAAAGTTTCATGGACAGAGGAGCCTGGTGGGCTGCTACAGTCTATGAGGTTGCAAAGAGCTGGACACGGCTGAGTGACTGAGGACACATAAGCTCTCCAGCAGTGACGCTGCCAGTGGGTTTGAGCTCTGTCTCCGTGGCCCAGGGCTATCTCTCCTCCTTCTGCTCCTGGCTTCTTCCTCCTCCAGGCCCAGCATCAAGATGGTTTTACTAAGTGCTCACTGAATACCTACTGATTCAACCCAAGGTTTGGTCAGCAGTTCAGACAAACAGTAACTCTCTGATCCAGCAAGCCCATTCTCAGATTCATACACCGAAAATCTGAAAATAGGGACTCAGACAAATCCCTGTACACTTTCGTTCACAGCACTGTTATTTACAAGTAGTCCAAAGGTGAAAACAACCCAAATATCCATCAACGGATGAATGGATCAACAAAACATGGTTCATCCATCACTGGGATATTATTTGGCCATGGAAGGGAAAGACAGGCTGCAACCTTAGAAACACTATGCTATGTGAAAAGGCCATGGGCCGTAGGATTCCACATACATGAAAAGTCCAGAAGAGGCCAATCCATAGAGACAGAAGGCACGTGAGCAGTAGCCTGAGGCTGAGGGGAGAGGGGGGAGGGAGTATGTGCTAAGGAAGTATGCAGTTGTCTTTTTGGGGTGACACAATGGGTCTGGAACTAGACAGAGGCTAGGGTCGCACAGTGTTGTGAATGTACCAAAATGCCCCTGGCTTGTGTGTCTAAAATTATTGTTGTTCAGTTGCTAAGTTGTGTCCTCCTCTTTGCAATCCCATGAACTGCAGCATGCCAGGCTTTGCTGTCCTTCACCATCTCCCAGAGATTGTTCTGACTCATGTCCATCGAGCTGGTGACACCCTCCAACTATCTCATCCCCTGCCGCCCACTTCTCTTGCCCTCAGTCTTTCCCAGCAGCAGGGTCTTTTCCAGTAAGTCAGCTCTTTGAATCAGGTGGCTAAAGCTGACTCTTCAGCTTCAGAGTCAGTTCTTCCAGTGAATATTCAGGACTGATTTCCTTCAGGATTGACTGCTTTGATCTCCTTGCTGTCCAAAGGACTCTCAAGAGTCTTCTCCAGCCACAATTCGAAAGCATCAATTCTTTGGCACTCAACCTTCTGTATGGTCCAGTGCTCACATCCACACATGACTACTGGAAAAACCATAGCTTTGATTACACGGACCTTTGTCGGCAAACTGATGTGTATATTTCACCACAATAAAAAATGATATACAAGAGGAAGAAGGTACATGCAGCACACACGTAACAAAATGTATCTCTAACAGATACATATGAAGAAATAAAAATCTGAGAAGATAAACTTTGTTGCAGTAACCATGTCTTCCGGCAGAATCACCTGACTCTCCCTGGGGGACAGCAGGAGCATCTGAGAGGCAGGACCGTGACACAGCGTGGCACGGGGGCCCCCCTCACCTTGTAGCAGCTCTGGGACTCCGAGCCTGCTTGGTGACTTTCTGGGCCTCAGTTTCCTGCTTTGAGAAGTGGGGACAGTGTGAGAACCCATCTCTCAAGTTTCTGATGAGGCCTAAACAGGTCGGTACACAAGAGAACTCAGCGCTCAGCAACGGCAGCTGACACAGGAATGGGCCGGGAAGGGTGTCCAGTTCAGTGTTCTTGTTGGGGAGAAATCTAGAAACTTGGGTTGCTGTACAAGGAACCACGCCACCACGCACCAGCCTGGCTCTTAGCAGCCTGCAGCTAGGAGTGACCAGGACAGGCGTCGATTTCTGGTCAGCTCGAGGGTGGAGCATTGGCCTCCTGCCCTCTTTCTCCCAGCCCCAGCCTCAGCTCTCCAGGACCCGTGCTGGGCACTGGGGGTCCCGGAGCTCACACCTGACCTCACCATGGTGAGTCCCATGGTGGAGAGGTCCCCAGGCAGTGAGACTTTGCCTGAGGGAGGAGAGGGGGGTGCTTGGCCTGGCCAAGAAGGCTCTGTAATGCTCCCTCAGGCTAACAACAACAGTAAAAATATTATCAATGATTCCTCGTGTGCAGACTAGGAGTCTTTTTTTGCAGATGAGGACATTGAGGCACAGAGGGGTTGTGTGACTTGCCAAAGGCCACACAGCACACACAGAGGAGCTGGATTTGGACCCAGGTGGGCTGACTCTTGGAATTGTGTTTTTAATCCCTGCTGTAACCTGTTTCTCAAGGGCAGCAGCCCCCAGTCAGGGCTCTCTGCCTTCACCTCCTTTCTTCACAAGGCCCCAGACCAGGGACTCACAGGCCACAGCCGTCCCCGTTAAAACGCCCGAGGTAACTTGCTTCCACAATAGAGTGAAGTCTCACTACTCAGCTTGGCCTTCAAGGCCTTCCCTGCTCTTCAGAACCCATCTTCCTCATCCTTCCTGGACCTACTGATATTTCTCACACATTCCTGCACATTCTTGCCTCCAAGCATTTACCCAGTCCATGATGGTCGTTTATCTCATGGAGCTTTCAGGCCAGGCAGGGTCGATGACCGGCCAGGCAGAGCGGATGTCCTGGAAATGCTGGGGAGGCTTCCCTGAGGAGGGGCCATTGGGCAGAGAGCTGAGGGTGCGCTGGAGTTACCCTGGTGGAGAAGGAGGAGGTGGAAGAGGGGAGACGTCCAGAGAGAGAGCGCAGAGTGGTGGTGAGAGAAAGAGGCAGGGGCACGGGCTGGTGCTGTGGGTATGCTGGTGCTGCAGGGGGTATGGAGCACATCTGGAAGACCAGGCAGAGAGGGCCAGGATCAAGGCTGATCCGCCACTTTCCCCACTCATCCGAATAATCTGTTCCTTCTTCTACACCCTAGCCAGGTTTACAGGCCTCTCTGCCCCTCCCTCCCCCACACACTTTGCCTCTCGAGGCAGAGATGGCCTCCTTTCATTTCCAAGACCCCCAGTCTTGCCCACAGAGGGCTGAGCACAGAGGATGCGCGCTGGAAACTCTGCTGTATGAAACGGAAGTTCCCAGGAAAGACCGAAGCGGAAAACTGGCCGGTGGGGGGTTGGTCTCATGACAAAAGCAAGGAGACCATTCTCAGGATTTTGCAGCATCAGACAGTATCTGTGGCCTTCTACATCCCCTTCCCCGCCCCTTCTCATTTCAGTTCTACTTACTGTTGGCACACACACCCTCTCATTCCCAGGACTGACAAACTCCATCAATTAAAAGACCCTATAAGGTATTTAGCACAGGCCTTCCTTCAGTTCATTTGCCAACCTAACCACTTGTATCATGAGACTCCCCACAAAAGGGCACTGCAGAATGAGACAAATCAACGCTAACAAGAACCTGCAGAGCTCACTGGGAGGTGGGTGAGTGGGAGGGAGGGAGGGCAGGTGGAAAAGACCCAGGAGGGCTCCTTGCAGGCAAATCAAGAGGCCCATCAGAGAAGCCTGAGCCAGAAGCTTCAGAGGTGGCGATCTCAGCTCACTATGCTTTCTACAAACCTCACCCCCGTCTACACTGGGGACGGGTGTACTGTATCCTTCATGGGTTGAGAAAGACCGTTATAAGACTACATTTCAGTGACCCAGAACATCATCCAGACCCAAGCCTGGAGTCAGCTGAGATTCAGAATCTCCCTGTGGGGCTCTGGGAGGCTAACTAATCTCTGTTTCATTATCTGCAAAATGGGCATAAAACACCTACTTCCCTGGAGTGTCCATCATTGAGCATGTAGTTTGGGGTCTCTTTTATACATTGGATACTATGCCAGGCACTAGGCACAGAGTAGAGACCAGGTCAGCAGACTGATAGCAGTCAACCACCCAACATATGAGAAGATTCTGACAGTGAAGGAAGCACAGAGTAAGCATTAGAGTCGGGGGCAACCAGAGGGAGCCTGGAAGCCCTCCCTGACAAGCTGGCAGTGGTAAAGGGAAGGCTGGCTTTGAGCACAGAACAGCACAGATGCTTAATCACACTGATCCCTTCACCCCTCCTCACAGAAGCGATGTCTCCACCCAGCAGACAAGCACACTAACTGAATCATAAGCTGCTGTGTCCAGGAAGGCCAAGGACACAGTACACAGAGACGAGAGGAGAAGAGAATGAGGGAGGGCAAGTGCTGAGCCCTTTCACCAGGCTCCTCCTGATGGGAGGCTCCATCCTCTCAGTTCCCTGGTTCAGCACCCTGGAGAGATCCACTCGCCCACCCCCTCCCCGAGGATAGATTTCAGCACCCTGGACAGGCCCAAGTCCTGAGCGCTCCAGCACCTTGGACAGGTCTGGCCACGCCATTGTTCTCCTGTTGCTCTCTTCCACTGACCAGCCATACAGTCACACCCACTCAAACTGATACTACAGACCTTCTCTGGACAAGAAAGCCCCAGTCACCTTCAGCTCTGCAATATCTGTCTCTCCTCAAATCCGCCCTGAATATTTCTGGCCTCCCGACATTTCCCTGGGGCCCCTCCCCTCTCCTGTTCTGCCCTTAGGAACTCCATTTATTCATCCAAGTGTTCAGCCATCACCAGTTCTTTCATGAAGACTTCTTCCTGATATAAATCAGGGCCTTCACCATATCCTACTTTTGCCCTCCTTCCAGACTGAGCTTCTCGAGGAACCATGTCTGATTCATGTCTTTTCTCCCAACAGCACATGCCAGCCCAGCACCCGATGGGCACCCAATGTGTGCTGCAGAAATGAATGAATGAAGTTGCAAAAATGATTTGTACAACTGCCACCAGTTGTTGAGAGCTCACTCTGCCAGAAGCTGCATGCTTCACACACGTTTTTATGAAACTGAGGCCAAGAGATGAAGGGATGTGCCCAAGTTCACACAGAGCCTCGATTCAAACCCAGATCACACTGCACAGCCTGTGCCCTTGACCGTGGCTCCTTTCTGTCTCTATCCAACCCAGTGCACTGCCATCTGCCAGTCCCACGGAGCCTGGAGCACAGCAGCCGTGGTCCCCTGAAGTGATTCTGAATCTTTTTTTAGCCTGAAATTGAAATCACTGATGCTTCAAATTAGAACCCCAAAATGAACGAGCCAAGACTTCAGATCTGCAATAGCTAAACCGCCTGCATCCACCTTCTCGGCAGGACTCTGGGCTGCTCTTCAGCCTGGACCACCTGTTCTCAGCCAATATGGAGGACAAAGTGAACTACTTACTAGGTACAGGAGGGGCTTATGTCTATGTGCAGGAAAGGGGTCCAGCCTCCCAGGCACTTCCCTTAGAGCAGTGGCCTCTTTAAAACTTCAGAGAGCAAAGACTTCAGTGCAATGAGCCTTAACAGCAAAGACCCCAGTGCTATGGCCTTAGACAGCAAAGATCCCAGTGGTAGGAGCCTTGGAGGGCAAAGACTGGGATGAGAGCAGTTTGCCCTGGGCACTGGTATCTTCTGAAGGCAAACAACAGAATCAGCTGAACTCCTCTGTGCTCACTTTTATTTGTTACTAAAGGGATGTCTCTCAACCATCACCGAGAAGATGGCTGGAGGTTCAGACCTCAGCAAAGGCCAGGCAAGAGGATGGAGAGGCAGATCAAGATGGCCACTGCCTCCTCCCCTGCAATGGCTCAGGAGCTGGCAGCCCAGGCGCTGGGGAGCTGGAGTGGAAAGCTAGCCAGGGGTCCCAGGGCTCTTCCAAAGCTAGCACAGTAAGAAGCTGCACGGCTTCAGAACAGAAACACTCCGTGTTCTGAGGGACCCAGGACAACCATGGGGCCCTGCTTGTCTTTAACATGAAATGGACATAATTTGACCATTGAAGTACTGATGTGATTCAAGGTCGATAATTCACCAGTAGCCCTAGCTTCCTGCTAACGTTAGCTGGGATTTGCTCTTCAATTTACTGAATTAAATACCCATTTTAAATGACTTAAATAAGATATTGAGACTTTTGCAGGGTAGGGGAGTGGTAGAGTTCCTGGAATGGCCACACAGGCCACTAGCAGGACAGGTGACGGAGCCTCTCACGATATCCTGGAAGGCAGGATAGAGAAATGTGAGCCACGTGGCATGGCTGACAAGGATGTTGGCACTGAGGAAATCACAAAGGGCTCTGGCCTCAGCCCTGGGATTTGTCACCAGCGAGTAAAATGGGAACCAGGAGCAGAAATTCCAAGATCACCTAAAAGGCACACTTGTGCCAAAACAGAATTGAGCAAGGCAGTGAGTGCCCAGGGAGCAGAAATTCAAGCCAAATCTGAAGGCATGCCTGCCAAGGATGTTTGGGGCTTGGGGTGGGGCGGGGCAGGTGCCCGCATTAGCTGGCATCCCTTCCACAGGAGGCAGTGGGAAGCTGCAGGCAGTGCACTCCTGGCCGGAAGTGCCCAGCTGTATGTGCTCGGCCCATGGGGGGTGTGCTCTGTAACGGCTACACGCTCGGAAGGACAGCGGTAACAACCACCTGTCGTCGTTACAGCATTATTTTTCAGGGAAGTATAGCTGATTTACAGTGTTGTGCTAATTCCTGCTGCGCAGCAAAGTGGTCCAGTTATTTTGGTGGTGGCATTTAGTCGCTAAGTCGTGCCCAACTCTCCTGTGACCCGATGGACTGTAGCCACCATGCTCCCTGTCCAGGCAAGAATACTGGAGCGGGTGGCCGCTTTCTTCTCCTGGGGATCTTCCTGACCCAGGGATTGAACCGGAGTCTCCTGCATTGGCAGGTGGGTTCATCTCCCATGAGGCACCAGGGAAGCCCAGTTCAGTTATACTTATTTACATATGTATACGTGTGTGTGTGCGTATATATATATACATACATACATACACACACACATTCTTTTTTATATACTTTCCATGATGGCTTATCACAGCATACGAACATAGTTTCCTAACTATACAGTGCTGTGCTAAGTCACCTCAGTTGTCTCTCTTTGCGACTCCATGGACTGTAGCCCACCGGGATCCTCTGTCCATAGGATTCTCCAGGCAAGGAGACTGGAGTGGGTTGCCATGCCTTCCTCCAGGGGGTCTTTCCAACCCAGGGATCGAGCCCTTGTCTCTCACATCTCCTGTGCTGGCAGGAGGGTTCTCTGCCACCGGCACCACTTGGGAAGCCCCGATGGACAGGAGGACCTTGCTATCTGCCCACCCTATATATAACAGCTTGTGTCTGCTAACCCCAAACCCCCACTTCATCCCGCTCCCCGGCCCCCGCTGGCAGCCGTGTCTGTTTTCTGTATATGACATTATTCTTGGCTCAGCCCATTGTCACTGGCTTCATCTCCTGAGTCAGGCATCATCAACGATGATGAAGGACAAGAAGATGATCAGCAACAAATCCTGACAGGGTACTCTGCCCAGCACTGCGAGCCCTTCACGACCTCCCAGCCAGCAAGACGGGCTGACAGCAGCCCGCGCGTTTAGAACTCAGGCGGCACACAGGGTGGACCCCCGAACACCGTGTGTTTGCACTGTGTGAGTCCACGTGTATTCTTTTCAATGAATATACAGTTGGCCCTCCATGCCTGCAGGTTCCACACCGTGGATACAGAACCCTCAGATACAGAGGACTGCCACGGCACTGAGAGATTTTGCTGGAATCAACACCCCCCGCTCCCCGCAGACACACCCAGGGATGACTGGAGTTGGCTTCCGGTGACCGAGTCACACAACCACCCATTTTGCTGACGGGGATGCCGAGACCCAGGGAACGCGAGCTGACTGCGGACGTGCAGAACCACCCATCAGGAATCACCTAGACTTTATTTACTCTCCTCCCTGTAATACTTAATTTTCAAGCTGAGGAGACTGACCGATTATCACCAGGTTGTAACAATTGTTTACACCTCCAACTGGGCTGAAAGTAACGATTTGGACAAACAGGCTCTAGGGTCCGCATGACATTTCCCAAGTCGGGGTTCTCAAGCAGCAGTCTGACAAACATTTTATAAGGTACTCAAACGGCCCCTAAGGAAAACACCAGGGCTCCCTCAGCGTCCTCACTTCAACGCAAACCGAGATTATAATACAGTTCCAGGTCGTCTTTAGTACAAGTATTTAATACGAGGAAAAGTAATTAGCAAATTCAAGCATCACTTTTCAAGGATGAAGGATATTGCTGCCTGCTTTAATTGCAAGGGAAAACCTATTTAGGGAAATGAACACAAAACCGAGATTGGCCACTTCAGGACGAAGACGACAATCACAAAACCATGGGAGTCTCCAGTGCTGTGTGAGCTGGGGCGGGGTAGCCCCAGGAAAATAATCAGTGCCCAGGAAAAGTGCGGCCCTGAAAGCAACAGGCCCTCCTGGGGCAGGAGGCTGAGACAGCACTCATCTATGTGAGACGGCTTCTCCTAAGGAACAATTTGCTGTTCATGAAATGAACCCCTGTCAACAATTAATACTGTCATTCTAGAAAATCTGAGAAACAGAGAGAAGTCTGCCAAGCAGAAAATAACCACACACGATCCCATCACCTATGGATTAACATTTTCTTTCCTTATTTTTTTCTATGGTTATTTTGGGGTGAGGTGGTACAATTCAGATGATGCTGTGCAGATAACTTCAATTCTTCCCTCTTCACCTAATGTAAGACAACTGTTTCCTGCTGGTAGGAAGAACTTCTTGCAAGCATAAGTTTTGATGCTTTCTTTTACACCCACAACAGAGGCATGGTATCCCCTTAACCATTCCCCACGACTGCAACCCCCTTCTCTTTGAGGCACTGTGATCTCACCCTGGTCTTCTCTTTTAAGATCATTCCCTTAGGATGGGTTCCTAGATGTAAAATTCCTGGTTCCGCTTTATTGTTCTTATTACACACGGTCACATCGACTTCTAAAAAGTTGATGGCAGTTTATTCATTTGTGTAGCACCCTAGCGATGGGTATAGTAATAATAAAAAAAAAGTGTTTGCTAATTCGAAAGCCACACGGGCATCTCATCATTTGCACCTCTTCTTCCTCCATGCCTGCGCACATCCAGCACATCAAAGCGTCTCCCAGTGTCTCTGAGCAGTCCTGTTCTTGACTCACACAGCCTGGGTTGGAATTCCAGCTCACCTGCCATGTGACCCTGGGCAAGTGACTGAACCTCTCTGAGCCCCAGTCTCATCTGAAATACGGAGATGACACGGATGCTATTTTGCGGGATTATTATGAAGGCTGGACGGGCAGGGAAATGCCCAGCAGACATATCCTTGATTATAAATAAGGATATGAGCCTATTGTTGTATTTGCTGTAACACTGTTTGCTCTTTCGTTGTTTACTGTTTAGCTGTACCACGAGCGAGTTTTGAGATATAAGATATTTTAGTTTATATGAAAGTAAAGCAGGAAACAAAGCTTAGGCTTCCAAATGGGGAGGTCTGTGGAGGAAAGCCAGTCCTGGTCTTGAGACAACGAGATAAGCACAGTGCCTGCTTCTAACTTCTTGTTAGAATGCTAAATTAAAAGGTTCAAATAGCCACCATGGTGAGGCCAGATGGTCTTCATCTTGCCTGCCCATTGGAACCCCTGGCATCATCACTGAAGCACCCTAAAAACACTGATGCTCCTGCCTCGTGATTCTGATCGTGTAGGTATGGGCTGAGCCCAGGTTTCAGGGTTTCTGAGAGGTCTGCAGGTGACCCTGGTGCCCAGCCAAGCTTCACTGGGCGAGGCTAGGGGTTGCTCCAGTTTGTTGAGTCCCTGCAGGAATCCAAATAACATCCCCACCTCCAGTCTGTTGAATTACTCCAAGCGAAACTGTCACCCGTGACATCTACGTCCTCCTGATAGCTCCTCACAAGCGGCTCCTCCTGCCCCACCTCGTGGGCTTGAGGAGCCTTCACCCAGATAATCTCAAAGAAAGAGCAGACGGACTATATTCAACACACTGTGCTTGAGGCGGACTCTGCCTCTGGACTCTTCAGTTTCAACTCTCTGGCAAGCCTCGCCGGTATTTAATTGGGTTTCCCGTTTTAACCAAAAGAGACGTGGGCCTGAATCATTCCTGGCCGGATGGTGGCCCAACCTCACACTGGACCTGCAAGCAACCTGCTTCCCTCTCTGAGCTGTCCCTGCCCCCGCCCACCCTGCTGAGCAGCGCCTCCCCCAGGTCCCAGAGGGACAGTCGGCTCCCACTCTGCCCACTCCCGCCACCCCTAAGGGCTCTCTGGGGAAGCTTCAATGTCACCCGCCATCCAGGGGGCTCTGGCCCATCAAACTGATCTGAAAACGGTAAACACACATGGTCTGCGGAGCCACCTGTTTGAACGTCCCCGTGCACGGAGCACCCACTCCCTGCCCTCCAGCCTGAGGGAACTTTCCACACTGCTCACACTAAGACCCATCCTCAGCTGGAAGACAGCCTTTTTCCATGGAGCTTCACTCAAGAGTCTGGCTTGTTGGCGGGAAGGGAGGGGCGTGGTCATCAGAGAAACAGCACCAATAGCTAAAGACAGGCTCCTTCTTCCCAAAAGTCAGGGCAAGGAGAGAAAATTTAGAGAGTAGGCACCCCAGAAATGCACGCATAAAGGAAACCCTTCTTGACAGGGGTCAATGCCCTGTGTGTGCATTCTGACAAAGTCCAAGGGGGGAAAATGACACTCGGGAGACGCTGAAGACTTTAGAGCATTTGCTTCAGAAGCTGCCCCTCGGTGCCAAGGTTCAAACTGCTGCATGGGTCTTTATAGAGAAAATAAATATCGGACAGGCTTTGCGCTCCTTTCCAACAGCAGAGAGAAAGGAAGGCTTGTGTGTGGGAGGAAGGGATGTGGACGGATGTGGCCAGTTCGCCCACACTTGCAGCCTCAAGCCAGGACCCTGCACTTGACCAAGAGCCTAGAAACCCCAGCTTCCAGCACGGCTTCCATTCAAGCCAAAGATCCACCAAGGCAAGTGAGTCTGTCTAAAACAACCTCTCCAAGGCTGAGGCTTTTCACTGAAAATCACAGAAAAATTTTCTGTTGGAAAAAACCTTCACCTCTGGGTCTATATGTGATTTTACTATTCCAGGGGTGCGGTCAGGCAGCTAGGAAAGCAGCTCAAGGGAGGGCCTTGGTCTTTCAAACCCAAGCACCTGGAGAATTTCTGAGCCCCCATGAATGAAACCTTGGCATGAAACAGGAGGAGCAGGTTCCCAGCGCTGCCCCCCGCCGCCCCTGCCCCGTGCCCTCTTTAGAAGACCCCTGGGGAGCAGCCTGCTATGGCCTGGGGCTGTCTGGGGCCCATTCCTCCTTCAGGTCATAAGAAGACCAACAGAACCTTAGGGCAGCTCTGGGCCAGCCATGCCTGGAATCCTGGAATTCAGAGGTCACCCGGAATATGAAAGCTGTTCCAAAATGGCAAACATGTTTGCATATCAGAGGTTAAAAGCAATGTCAGAGGAGGTGCTTTGAAAACAGAAGGGCACAAATTCTTCATGCTCCTGATTTCTACGGAGCCCTCCAGCCGACTCGGGTGGCCTGCCTTCTTCCCCGGCCCAGGCGAGCGCTGCAGACCTGTCTGCCAATCCAGTGTGGCTCTGCTGCTTGGGAGAGGGGTGGGCCCGGCGCACGCTCCACGGCTGCCCCACGCTTCTTTATTGACTAGTTTATCAAGGAAACAATCCGACGAGCCTCACTACCAGGAATGCTCCTGCATCTGCAGCCCTCATTTATCATTTAAAACCAAGAGCCAGCAACAGCTTTGCTACCCTCCTGGATTCTCTGCCTCTCTCAGACACACACAGACACACACACACACACACAGACACACAGACACACAGACACACACACACACGGGAAAGGAACTTACATCACAACTGCATCCTACAGAAGATGATTCAACCCAGTGTCTCTGCATTTTCATGAGGTTACAAATCGAGTTAACCCGTGAAATCACCGTGGGCTCCAGTTTCCACCATGCTGGATATGCATTCCAGTTTCAAAGAAATAAGAATCTGAAGAAGCACAAGTCTTCATCTGAGCTAGGCTCTGATTGGTCAGTAATCACTTAAATACACTTTTTTTTCCCCCCGGCACATAAAGGGACACCAACACACGATGCCTGGAATAAGGTAAAGCACCTTCTCCATTTTACCTGGGTCTCTCTTCTAACAGCATCTTTCCCTCTGGATTTCCATCCTTAGAAACATCCTCCTTAGAAGCACCCAGGAGATCATGAACAGAACTGCAGCTCAGAAAGCACTCTTGGAAGCTGAGGCATATCAGAGACGAATGGCTTCCAGCGGCCGTCTCGCCTTGGCCTGGATCTCCTCCTTTCCAGAATGAACAGGTGTCTGGCCGGCCGCACGGCGGAGGCCCCAAGGACCACGCTGAGACCGCACACCCGGTCTTCCCGCCTGCGGTGCCCTTCCAGGGCAGACGAGACAGGGCCACGGTTGAGCCCCGAGGAACGCTCTTCCCAGACACGCGGACTCCCAGTGGGGGCCATCTGAGCTTACCGAGCATCTTAGAACATTTTCAAGGCACAACGTGTTCTTCTATTATTGATATTTCCGAAGAGTAACACGTTCCTTTGCAAGTAACACCGAAACCCACAAAAGGCAGGGAGCTCAGGTGTGCCAGCAGTTTGGCAGCGCGTGCAACTCCAGGTGAGACGTGACGCAGCTGGGACTCAGGTCTGGTGGGACCTTTTTAAATGAAGAGAGGGCTCCCCCCATTCACCTATTAGCAAAAGCCGGCTTTCACAGCATCTAAGTTTACAGGCTTCCTTTTGGCGCCATGAGCTCCAGCCACCCAACTTGGCCAGGCTCCTCGGTCCTTGAAGACCATCACCCATCTGACAGGCCAGTTACTTCGACTTGAAAATCAAGACTCTCCAGCACCAACACTACAGACGTCACGGGAGCGAGGCCCACGGTGCCGTGCTTTCCACCTGCCCTGGGGGCACAAGTGTGGGCCGTGGCTTCTCCGGGTCTATTCATACGGTCACAGCTAAGCCACCCACAGATCCGGTGCCTGACATCAGGGCAACCAGCTTCCTCTTACTTCTACCTTCTACTTCAAGATCAACAGCCAAGTTACAGACACTGCCAGCCTCCAAAGAGGTAAAACCAAGGCCTCAAAGACAAATCCCAATGCGCTGTCCATAGGAAATGGCATCCACCGTAGGTGGGAACAGCCGAGGAAGCCCCATCCAAGGCAGCCTCCACACGTGCCCCCGGCCCGGACCGCTGGCCACACCGCCAAGACCACAGACCCAACCCCAAGAGAGCCGGCGCTCTCCCCGGGCAGAAGGAGACAGACACCGGTGACCCTACCTCAATCAAGAAGTCCCCGGTCCTCAGTCCGGCTTGCCATGCCACCCCGCCTTCGTCCACAGACTCCAGGTACTGCAGGGCCGGGAACGCCGGCGTGGGCGTGAATTCTTCGATGGGTGTATCCGCTGGGAAGATAACGTGTACTTCGTTACAAGGCTGGGAGATGTTTGCAGGTTGGTAGCCCAGGCCTCCCACGGGACCCTGGGAGGAAGCAGGCCCTGTGTCTCCGCAGGGAAGCGGGTGGCCCAGGCCAGCTCTCCCCTGGGAAGGGGCTGACACTCATGGTCATGGGCCGACACCAACTCAAGCAACGGACCCGACTGCTTCCTGGTGCCTCTCGGCCTCTGTGCTGAAAGCACACGGGATACCGGGCTCCCCGGCCAGGTCTATATGTACACGCCTGTCATTTTCTTTAAAAGCATCAGTGACTAAACATTTTCAGTTCTAAAAATGGAAAAGTTCCCCCATAACCACATGGAGCTGCAGAAACACCACACTGAACCGCTTGCCAAATTTACATCCACGTAGACTCGCAACCAAGGGAATTCAACTTGGAGCATGGACGGGACAGAACGCTGACCCAGTGGGTGGCTGCAGATTTGGAATCCGCTCATGAGCCCTCTCTGCTGGAAGCCCGGCTCCCTGTGGCCACTCTGCGGCCAGCGACTGAGGGAGGGCTGGGGGCCCACTGCTCAGCAGAGCCAGCATTGGCTTCCGGGGCGGGGGGCCCACAGCCGTGGAGCCAAACTCTGGGGCAAGAGGTGGACGCTCCTGGGTGGTCCCGAGGGGCTGGGGTGGCGGGTAGGGGGAGGAAGCTGGCCTCGGCCAGGGGAGGGGAGACACCACACAGCCATGGACACACCGAGGCAGAGGCTCTCCCCCTCCCCATGGACGGGTCGCTGCCTGGGCGGCCGGAGCCTGGAGCAGGTGGGGCTGGCCCCGGGGCAGGAGGCCTCCCCCCGCAGCACAGTGCGGGACCCCCCCACCGCAGCCCCGAGGCTCCGAGATCAAACTTGTACATGGTTTCCCCACACACGCGGGGCACAGATGTCTCCTCTCACGGGGAGGCGATGCCATTTTGTTTCATTTTGGCAGGGGGGGCCCTGCCGAGTTCAGGGCTGCGGGGGCTGCACTGCCGCGGACCAGGTTCCTGGAGCCCCCCACCGTGGGCCACGTGACGCGTGTGCTGCTGGCTGGGCCACGGCGGAGGGGACCATCTTGCCACATTCCCTTTGCAAAGTCACCTTAGAGGCGGGCACCCAGCCGGCTGCCGCACTCGGGGCCCGAAGCCCACTCCCAGAACGGGGCAGTTTGGAAATCCCCGAAGGAAACTCGGGACTGGGTAATTCTGGGCGACTAAGACCAGGAGCTCTGAAGCCAGTCACAACCGGACTGAACCAAGCCACAAAACACAGACGAAACCCATGAATTAAAGAAAAAAAAAAAAAAGTGGGGGGAGGGAGGGAGAGAGAAAGAGGAAAGAGAGGGAGGAGAAGGAGCTTGTTGGGAGCAATATTGTGTACAGAAAATTGGAAATATTCCTAAAGGAAGCCCCGGTGTTTAAAAAGGCAGGATGTGGAAGAACATGGTTGTCTAGCAACCGAGTACCCCCAGGAAAAGGGCTTCTTTCTGAGCTGGGGAACGTTTTTCATACAGGCGTGTACACACACAGACACACACACACATGTGAAGGCACCCAGGCAGGGAGCCGCCGGCTCTTACCTTTCGCCCCTCGGAGCACGAATCCGAAGCCCTCATTGTCTTTCTTCTGCAGGACGACGGTCTTCTCCTCGATAACGCAGTCGCTGTAGAGAGAGTTCCGGGGACAGCGCCCATTATTGTAGCCCGTCAACATCACCGCGGCCGAGGCTCCGCCGGGGACGTTCATCATCGCAGCCAATTAATCACCCCAGCTCGCCCGACCCAGGCAGGCAGCGTGGAGAGGCGAGCCGGCGCAGGAGGAGCGGAGGCAGCTGGGGGCAGGCTAACGGGAGGGGCGGGCTCGGAGCGGGGGGCCGGGCGGAGCGGGCGCGAGCGGGAGGCAGGAGTCGTGCACGGCGCGGGCGGGCCCCGGGCGCCCCGGCAGGGCGAGCGGCCCGCGGGCGCGGGGGGCGCGGCGCGCGCGGGGC
>SJYX01004389.1:415033-430937 GCA_006410675.1 Oreotragus oreotragus
CCACCTGATGGTTCCCTCTTAAGCCTCTCAGCAGTTCCAAAGTCACTGAACAACTCCTGACTCACTTGAGGCTGCCCCGACCTGTGTGTCTATGTCATCCTGCTCGCTGAGGAAATGCCAGACTCCTTCATCTCCGATATGAGGGACGGTCCAAACTTTTCTTTCCTGCATTAGTTCAGGAACTGAACAGCCCCTGGCTCCCTGCCCATCACGACCCATCTCAATTTCATTCACAGACAGACCTGGGTTTTAATCCTGACCAAGGCACTTACCAGCTTAGCTTCTCAGAGCCTCACTTTTCCCATCTGCAAAGTGGGAGCACTCATACCTTCCTTGCAGGGACTTTGCGGAGCAGGTGAGGGCAGTGCCCCCCTACAACAGGGAGATGTGCTCTCATCAGCATTGCCATGCACGGATCTCCCCAGGAGACCGTGACTGCATCCTGGGGGTTACCCAGCATGGTGCCACGTGGAATGGAGCAAAACGGGCAAGGAACACAGCGTGGGGAACAGGGGTGGCAGCGTCAGGGGCTGAAGGGAGACCACAGGGTTTCGAGTGAAGAGGCCTCTGGGTCAGTCCCCATTATCCACAGAGGGCAGGGTAGTTCAGCACTGTGGAGTGCCTACTGTATGCAGCTAGCTAGGCCTAGGAAGTAGAAAGGCAGGCTCAGGCTGATGGAAACCCGCAATCTCGGTAGCAATCTGTGAAAAGCAACAGAAACTCCAACTCAAGAGTCATTCCCTTAAAACAAGTGCGCATTCCGATTTTGTCTGAATGGCACAATCCCTGGGCACGGGCTCTGACTGGGAAATCCCACACCCCGGGCCTCAAGAAGGAGCCTTCCCCAAATGAGAATTTCTTTCCTTCCAAATCCTCCTAACAAGGGGCCCCCACACAGTCTGTAGAAGGGGGTCCCCTCCAGCCTCGCCCAAGCCTCTGGTGGGGTCCTTCTCACCTGCAAAGCCGTCACCTGTGGGCTCCTCAGGGGCAAACATCATGCCCATTCTCTCTGAATCTCCCTACAGGGCACAACGTCTATTCTTGGTGAGATTCTGTGTGATGAAAAAAAATCTGTACTCCAGCTGTGCTCTCTTCAAACGTGTTTTCTGAACAGGGCAGGAGAACACTTTAACGTACGCCAAATGGACCCTCCTTTGGAAGCTTCTTGCAGTGGGAGCCATGGAAGGCAAAGGCGGTGGGCATTCAGCCCCGCCAAGTACAGTTGTGCAGGCTGCACACAGAACAAGTACAGAGGATACCATCCGATCATGGCCGTCACAGAACCATATGTTTATGGTGGTGAATTCGGCTCTCAGCTGCAAGTCAAGGGCCTTGAGAAAAGGGCAGGCACCTTTTTCAAGTTCATGCAAAGAGGAATAGAGGCCACAGATGTACAGAATGCACGCAGTATCCTTAGACGCACGTCTACCTTGGGGGGCTGGGCTGCCGTGGAGGCTGGAGGTAGGCTCATAGAACCACATCAACACCGGGAGACACGACGCTGTGCTGTCAGTCTCCTGGGAGCCACGTGGTAGAGGCTGTGCCAGCTTTTCATGTTTCCACCCCCGACGGTCCTGCACGTGGCAGCAGAGAGTGCCGAATACACCTGGAGTGAGGCGGGAGTACAGTCGGCCACAGAGGGCCTCAGGGTCCCAACCCCACCAGCAGGCCTGAAGGCTCCTCTGGCATCTGCCTTGCAAGACTGCAGGTGGCCGGGCCTCCAGTGGCCTTAACCGTGGCTCCACAAAGGGCAGGCTGCGCCTCGCTTGGGTCCAGATGGTAGAGATGCCAGCGATGCCAGCTGGCATTTAGGGTCAGTCACTGAGCAAGCTCCCTTGGCAGTGGTGTAAACCTGAAGCCACAGGAAGCCAGGCCCCGGCGGCCGAGATGTGTGAGCAGGTGGGCCCTGGGGTGGCTCTGTCTGCCCTGCCCCACGTGGGAGGGCTCATTGTGGGCATTTGAATTTTGAACACAAGGGCGGCTGGGGTAGACCAGATGGCCTCACCCGGACAAATCAATCAGCTCCATTTCTTCCCTGCTCTACTGGGACTAGGTTTTGGTCTTGAATTAAAGTTCAGAAACAACTGGGGCCGAGGGTAAGCTACCATGTTAATTCATTAATCCATGAAGTCATTCTTTATGGTGGTTCAGATGGTAAAGAATCTACCCGCAACATAGGAGACCCAGGTTCGATCCCTGGGTCAAGAAGATCCCCTGGAGAAGGGAATAGCAACCCACTCTAGTATTCTTGCCTGGAGAATTTCACAGACAGAAGAACTTGGTGTGCTACAGTCCATGGGGTCTCAGAGAGTCAGACACAATTGAGTGACTGACACCTTCATTCCTTCCTGAATACCTACTAAAGGTCAGGCAACAGACTGGTTATTTGGCATTTTTTTGAGGGAACAAGCCAGATCTAGTCTAACCTTTGTAGACATGTCAAGGGTAGGGTTGGTTGAATGGTAGACTCCCAAATCAACTTGAAGTCCAGCTCCCTCATCTGTGAATGTGACTTCATTTGGGAATGAGGTCTTTACAGATGTAATGAGTTAAGGATCTCAAGATGAGACCATTTAGTGAGGGCCCTAAATCCAACGACTGGTACTTAGAAAAGAGAGGGAGATGAGAGATAGGCTCAGGGGAGAAAAGGCTGTGTGAAGACAGGCAGAGGCGGGCAGGACACAGCCACAAGCCAAGAAGCACCAAGACCACTGGCAAACACCAAAAGCTGGAAGAGAGGAGGACAGGGCCTCCCCGGAGCCCGACACCTTGATTTTGGACTTCCCGCCCCAGAACTGGGAGAGAAGACATTTCTGCTGTTTGGAGCTGCTGAGTCTGGTCATTTTACAGCAGCATCAGGAAACTCACACATGGAGAAAGTGGGAAGTCAGGATACGGTGCTGTGTGAACAGGGCAGGAGGACTTCCTGTAGGAGGAAGACCAACGCGTGAATAGGAGTGAGCGTGCTGGGAGGCTGGAAGGGGACAGAGAAAGAGGAGCACATTCCAGACAAAGAGTGAACCTCAGGGACAAAGGTCCTGAGGCCCACCTGTGAGGCAGAAGGGGCCGATCACACCGGGCCGTGGCTGAGGGCCGCCTGCACACTCAGGACAAGGTCCAGGGGTGGCCTGAGCCTGGAATTCAGCATCAGGCAGAACCAGAAAAGCACCTGCTTCCCCCCTGTATGACCTAAGGCCAAAATGATAGCAAGCAGCTGATCCACTACTTCCAAGCTAGCCTTTTCCCAACCAGGCCTGAATCCCGCTGGGATGACCCAAGCTCGGCTTAAACGTGTCCCACAACCATGCTTCCTGCTCAGCGCATCACACACAAAGGTCCGCTGTAGTTGACATCACAGCTCTCCCCAGGCACCAGCAGGAGAAGCTACAGGGTGTGAGGATGGCCCGAGCCCTGTGGCTGAAGAGGACGTTGGACAGGCACATGCCCTGGATGCGGGGGCTTCAGTGAGAAGCGCTGACCCCCTTCAGCTTTGCAGGCAGAAGGGTGGTTTCGGCCACTGGGCCCTACAGCCCAGTCCCCAGCAGCCTCCAAGCTCTGAGGACCCCACAAACATGTCTGTAAGCTGGAAAGGAAAACCCACTACCCCCAAATCCAAACAGCAAACAACAAGGAAATGAGTCTGTGTTTAATGAAGTGTCTCTGAAATTGAACATGAGGTCAACTTCATTACGCACTAAGTTTCGTATCCATCACACATCCTCGCATGTGAAAACAACCTGCGAGAGGGATTTTCTCACCGGGCGAGACTTCTCGGAGAGGTGGCTCAAGGCGAGGAAACCCCAGAAGCCACCGGGGGGTCTTCCTGCAATGACTGACTCACGGGAAGATGGGTCCAAAGGCAGAACCGCCAAGATCATTTCAGCATTCGTGTGCGTGTGCTAAGAAGGTACGCTGAAGGTGGGCTGTGTGTATGATGGACACAGCTGATTGGATCTGGGCTGGGCAGCCGGGATCCAGGGTGCAGGGCCCCGGCGGGTGGGGGAGGGTGCTCTTTTGGAAGTGGTGGAGGCTGTGGGAGCAGCCGTGCCTGGGCAGAGCCTGGGAGAGACATGGAATGTGTATCATTTCCGAAAGCTCCTTCCTGGAGCAGCTGTCAGGGGGCGGGGCCCCCTCCACGGCAGGGAAGCCGAGCCTGAGAGAAGCTGCGTCTACATCACTCCCCGTGGAAATGCATTCCGGTGACAGAGCCTGATGGAGCTGGGAACTGGGACACTGTTAGAAAGAGGGGCCTCCGGGGACTGAATGGCAGTGGCTGTCCTAGAAATTTCTGGGCTCTGCCAATCAGGGAAGATGAGGCTAAACAGCCCGTCAGCTCTTCCGAGGGGGATGCCTGGGACCTCAACAGGTGGCCCAGCTGGGCAGAGACGCCAGGCGTGGGCGGGCGGCCTGGCTCCCTGGAGGTGGGGTGACCCAGAGGGGCGGCTCCATGGGCAGGCGGGGCCACGTCCTAGTCCTTGGGAAGGGTGAGCGGGCCGTGAGTGCGTAGGAAGGGTCCCTCAGTCACCTGTCACTCACCTCCAAAGGGGCACCTCTCAGGTTGCGGCCACACATGCCACTCTCCCTGAATCCTGCTTCCCGCATCGTGGTTGGAGGGCGCTTGGTGCCCCCACCTCCCTGACTCGTGTGAGCAGGCAGAGGCCCTAATTCTCAGGGGACAGGAAGCCCAGGCCACCGTGGAGCTCTAAGAGGCGGCTGGTGCACGGCTGCTCTGTGATGACGAAGGTGGCCAGTCCACTCGCAGTGACACGGTTCCCGGCTCCTGGGAGCCCTGCCCACGGAGCGGCATCATCTCAGCCTCACGGGTGCGGACGACGGGGCATCCCCGCAGAACTCACAGCCCCGATCTGCAGAGATGCGCTCTTACGGGAACCGTTTCTCAGACAGGCGATTCAGAACACTGAATCAGAACCATCTCTGCCTGAGAAGATCGCGGTATCACCCTGCTCATCGCTAACATGATAAACAGCGACACGTTTTTCCTAATAGAAGCAATAATGTGCAAAGAACTTGATTCAAATTAAACTGTCTCGTTATGTTGTGATAAATCACCACAAAGCATCTCCCAAGCACAACTCGGTTATGTTACCTGCCAAGTGGCTGGTGGAGGAGACAGAGGGACGGCGGAAACGACGGGAGGTGATCACCGCTCCCAGGAGAGGGATAGAAATGTGATCTAAATGGGAAAACAGCTGCATAGGAACCTGAAAGGCCTGGGGAGGGGGTTCTGACTTCACCAGACCAGCTCTGAGACCTTGGATGTCAACTGCAGCCTTGAAACATCACAGAGGGGTAAGAAGTGGGGTAGATACAAAAAGAAACTAGGAGTTTGGGATTAACAGGTACACACCAGTATATATAAAACAGAACGAAGACCTACTGTATAGCACAGGAAGTATATCTGATATCTTGTAATAATCTGTAAAGCAAAAGAGTCTGGAAAAGTGTGTGTGTGTGTGTGTGTGTATTTCACGGATTCACCTTGCTATACACCTGAAGCTAACACAGCACTCTAAATCAACTATAATAATAATAATAAAAAGCACACAGCACAGAGTGTGACATTCAGGAGAGGGTGGCAGACTTGATCAGCTAGTGAGAAGCTACCTGAGCGTTCACTCTGAAAACGTTCATTGTAAACTGGAATATTTTTACCTACGTAAAAGAATCTGCCAGTGACATCAGCAGGTACGAGAATCTGCCGGTGACGTCAGCAGAGTGCCCCCAGGCTTCCTTCCTTATAAAGGTGCCGGCGGACCTCAGAGATACTGGGGATTCCAGTCCAGACCGCGGAAATAAAGCGAATGTGGCGACGGAATCACACTAGGCTTGGTTTCCCGGTGCCTGTAAGAGTGATGGTTAGACGACACTGCGGTCCACGCAGTGTGTAAAAGCATTTTGCCCAAGAAACGAGGTACACGCCTTAATTAAAAAATACTTTGGGACTTCCCTGGTGGCTCAGTGGCTAAGAATACCCCTGCAGGAGACAGGAGTTCTCTCCCTGGCCCGGGAAGATCCCACCTGCCCCGGAGCAGCTAAGCCTGTGCGTCACAGCTACTGAACCTGCGCTCTAGAGCCCAGGAGATGCCACTGCTGAATTCCCGAAGCTCCAGAGCCCATGCTCCCCGCCAGGAGAAGCCGCCACAAGGAGAGAAGCCCCCGCACCGCCACTAGAGAGCAGCCCCCGCTCGCCGCAGCTAGAGAAAAGCCCCCCGAAGACCCGGCACAGCCAAGAAATAAATAAGGAAACAAATAAAAGCTACTTCGTCACTAAAGCACGCTGACCATCACCTGAGCCAAGAGAGTTGTAGTCTTTCTGCAACAGTAACGTGAAGAGATCCCTGAAGCCGGATCACTGTAGCAACTGTAATCACCGTGAAAAAGTTTCAGATGTTGGGAGAATCACCAAACGGTGACGCGGAGACAGACAGAAAGCCAGAAGTGTTCGTCACTCAGTTGTGTCCAACTCTTTGTGACCCCACGGACCACAGTCCACCCCAGGCCCCTCTGTCCATGGGATTTTCCAGGCAAAAACACTGGAGTGGGTTGCCATCTCCTTTTCTAGGGGAGCTTCCCGACCCAGGAATTGAACCTGTGTCTCCTGCATCTCCCGCATTGGCAGCCGGGTTCTTTACCACTAGCACCACCTGGGAAGACCCACCGTGGAGACAGGAAGTGAGCGAATGCCTGCTGTTGGAAAAAAAGGCGCCGACAGACTCGCTGGACACAGACTGACCACAGACCTTCAAACTGTCGCACAATAAAGCAAGGGCACCAAAGCAAGGCGAGCCTGCACGGCCGGCACGGGGCTGCACTCAGAGCAGGACACGCCAGCGAGTCGGGAGTCCAGGAGGAGGGGGCCCCGGGAGGGACGCCCAGGCACCTCTCCGGCCCTCGGAGTGGTGGGGGCCCCCTGGGCTGTGCCCGTGCAGACGCTGCGTGCTGTCCCACGGGCAACGGCTGGGGGCGTGTCACCAGAAGAGAGGGGAGCTCAGCCCTGCAGGATGGGCACTCCAGAACCCACGGGAAAGGCGCTCCGGGTGCCAGGACCAGAGGAAAAGGGCCTGGGTGCCCATGCGGGTGGGAGGCGGCGCACCCAGCTGCCGGCCCCAACCCGAGCGGTCTTCCTGAGGCCCCTGTTCCCTCCAGTCCATCAGCAAATGCCGTCAGCAAGGACACGGACACTGTCAGCATCACACACCTGTCCTGACCTCCCCAAATCCCGAGGCCCCAGCATCTCTCACCCGAGGACCACAGAAGCTTGCCGACAAGTCTCCTCTGAATGCATTCTTTATTATAAAAACTTTAAATCAGGTCATATCTTCCTCCCTTAAAATACTCCCACAGCCTCCCATCAGAACTGGGTAAAAACCCAAGTTTCCCACCGTGTCCAAGACCCTTCGTGATCTGAACCCCGGGGCTCCTCACTCTCCCTGTTCCGGCCTCACCGTGATTTATTCTCCCAGGAGTGAGTGAGTCCCCTCAGGTTGGAGCCTAGTCCTCCCGCCGCATTTTCTAGCCCACTTTCTAGTCCTGGCTACGGCAAAGGCTGGTAATAGGGTCTTGGACAGGGTGCTCACCCACTCTGGGCTGGGGTTTTGCGTCTGCCAAAAGGAAGATTAGACCATGCCAGCAGCCACGTAAACAATGCTCACTGACGCAGTGAATGAAGCCCAACCCGTGACTCTTGCGTCCGGCCTGTGATGCCGATGAGGTGACCCATGTCCTGGGCTACCTGGGGACTGAGGGGTTTCCTCAGACATGGGGTCTTTCTGTTTTAAGACCAGGCTGGTCCCAGGCAAACCAGGAAGAGATGGCCAGCCCCCATTCAGCCGTCTGCAGGGGGGGCGTGGCACCCCCGGCCCTGTTTAAGCTGCTCCCCCAGGCTGCTGCTCCCCGAGACCCTCAGCACGCTCCAGGCGGGTGGGAACATTCCTGGAGTCCATGAACTGGTGGGGGAAAGGTTTGCTCGGGGCTGCGNCCTGTTTAAGCTGCTCCCCCAGGCTGCTGCTCCCCGAGACCCTCAGCACGCTCCAGGCGGGTGGGAACACTCCTGGAGTCCATGAACTGGTGGGGAAAAGGTTTGCTCGGGGCTGCGGGGCTGGCCAACTCGTCACCCTTGGCCTTTGACCCTGAACTGAATGTTCTTTCAAAAAAAAACAAAGCAAGAACCACAGGCATGAAGAAACCAGCAGCAGGGAAGCAGCTCGAGCGCCTGGCATTTCTCTGGGAGCGCAGCAAGGGGCTGCCATGACTCCCCGTCCTCTCGTGGTCCCAATGACAGGCCAGACGCCCATCTGTCGGCCTCGAGTCTGCCCCCAAAGAGCACGCTGAGTGGGCCGAGGGACAGACGCTGAGCTTGGTTGGCAAGGCCGGCCCCCGAGTCCCTCCGTGGGAGGTGGGCGCTGTCCACGGTGACAAAGCCACCAAACCAGATTGAGCATGGGTGTCGCTTGGTGACCCCGGCTTTGGAGAGGAGGTGAAACCCTGGCGGGGCGAGGGGCTGGGGGATTCACCCTGAGCTCACAGCTCCCTGCGTCAGGCTCACCCGCCCAACCGGGAGGGCACTGACCTCTGAGGTCAGGCCTGGCTGGAGGGGAGGGTCTGGCCACCGCTCCTGCCCACCCCAGACCACCAGCCTCCTGCCACAGGGACATTTTATTTTTGTTCCAAGTGCTGAGGCTGAGATGAGATCACTGAAGGGGAAGTTTTTTCCTAAAAGTCTCTCAAAAGGGGCAGGAGGCACATTTTCAGGAGGCCACCGCTCCTGCCCACCCCAGACCACCAGCCTCCTGCCACAGGGACATTTTATTTTTGTTCCAAGTGCTGAGGCTGAGATGAGATCACTGAAGGGGAAGTTTTTTCCTAAAAGTCTCTCAAAAGGGGCAGGAGGCACATTTTCAGGTGGATGGAGCCCCCTTGAAAGGAGCTCGGCAAACGTCCAGATCAGAGGTTGCCAGACTCTGTCTGTGAAGGGCCAGAGAGTAGACGGTTCAGGTTTTCTGGGCCACGTGGTTCCTGTTGCAGCTGCTCATCTGCTCGTTGCGGCTGAAAGGGCGCCATGATGCTATGTAAGTGACTGGGCGGGGCCATGTTCCAATGAAACTTTATTTACAAAAACAGCTTCCCATCAGCATCGGTGGGCCCAACTGGGTCTGTGGGCTGTTGGTTATAAGGACCTGTTCTAAATGTCCTAAAGACACTTGAATTGACACAAATAATACATGTCTGTGACTATCTCAAGATAACCCACATGCACATACATATAATAAAAGCTAAGAAAAGTCTCAATTCTCCTACATNGGGATTTCCAGGTCATTAAAGGCTAACGCTTAGTGAGAGTGAGGGATGACCCAGGTAACACAGGTAGTTAGCCGGGAGAAACCAAGGTCCCTACCTCCTACCCCAGCTCCTTCCCTAAAGCTCAGCATAAAACTTAGTGAACAGAAGTTGAAGCCCAAGTAAGGGAAAGTGTGTCTGCTGCGAGCAGGCACCCCCCTGCCAGCCCCGTCTTCTCCTAGCCGTCCATCTCTGCCTGTCATCTTTTGGGAAGCTCGACTTTGGCCCCCAAGAATTTGGGTCAAATCTGCAGTCACAACTCCAGCACTAACCCATCCCCAAAGCTTCGCTTTAATCACGGGTGTTTGCTCTGCGTTTGAAGGGCTAGAGGCCGCTGAGTGAGCACTTATCAGGAAGTTTTATGCTGCTTTCCCTTGCCAGGAACACCAACCCCTCCTTCCTCTTCCTCCGTTTTTCCCCCAGAGCAAGATATAAATTATTTTAACTATCTTTACTTAAAAGCCAACAACCTGTAAAAGAAAGCTGTTTGCCTTCTGTTTTTTAACTGCTTACAAAGCAAAGGACAGAGTCCCCAGGGCAGCAGGGCTGGGAAAGGAGGGGGGCCTGTTCAGGACCTCTGGGACAAAGGCCGGCGAGCAGCCTCCACCCCCTGGGGATGGGACCTCAGTCTGCCGGCAGAGAAGTAGCGCTGCCCAGGAAACCTCCTACTCTGATGCAGAGATCACAGTCCTGCCCTAATGGAGGCTCCCGTCTAATGGAAAAGACACAGCCCCACCCTAGAGAACCCCAGTCTGATGGCAGAGGCCAAGCTCTGTTCAAGGCGATTCCCCAGTCGAATGAGGGAGGCAAGTGGACTGTCTTTCTTTGCAGCTGAAAAGCTGCAACTCAGTGCCATTGCCAAGCTCACCACAGATTATCTAGAACCACGGTGCTTTACTGAGGCCATGGTGCCGATCACTCAAGCCTTGCAGCCCCCATCCTGACAGCTTCAGTCCACATGGGTGGATTCCAAGAGTTGCGCCCTTGCGGTAGTTTAAATCACTTTTATGGGGCATTTCTTCTGGGTTTCCTTTGGCCAATCATTTTGATCTGCCTGGTTTAGAGTTCATGTTCGGTATATCTCAGGATGAACCCACGTGTGTGCACATCTTAGCCAAGATAGATCCCACTGATAGAATGACAGCTACCCGCACCCTGTCGTGGGGTCTTCCAGCTCTGCCCCAGGGGAGCCAGCCCCACTCACTGGGGCAGCCCCAGCTGCGTTTAACAGCCAGTCCCCAGCATGGCTTTAAAAATGCATGGCACACAGAGTTGCTAGTTAAACTTTAATAGTCTTGTGCAGGGAAAGAACAGTGTGTCTCACTTAGGACCGGACTTGAGTTTGGGGAGTTCAGCCAAAATCTTCAGTTGCTGCTGGGTTTTCAGAATCGGGTCCCACATGGGTTTCAGTTCAAACATGCCGTGTGGAGTTGATCTCAGGTGGCCTTGGCCTGCCCTGGCTTGAAGTAGGGCTTCAGTTTCCAGCCAGAGATGGAGGTCAGATCACGGCAGTGAGAGAGCTGAACTCTAGCCACTAAACCAGTGGTCAATGACCAGGCCCTGGCCCTTTGGCTTTGCAGAAAAAGAATTCTGACAGAGACAGAAAGTAGTGAAGCAAAGTGTTTATTAGGAGGAAAGAGAGTAAAGGACATGTGGATAAACACACTGGTGGACTCAGAGAGAGTCCAGTCCTCGTGGTAGTTTAAATCGCTTTTATGGGGCATTTCTTCCGGGTTTCCTTTGGCCAATCATTTTGATCTCCCTGGTTTAGAGCTCATATTTGGTATATCTCAGGATCCTTCCACATGTACACACAGATCTCTTAGCCAAGATGAAGCCTACCGAAGAGGCCTGTGGGTAGTTAGCGTCACTCAGCATCACTCCTCTTTGGACCTCCAAGGAGCCTTTCTGTGCATGTGTAGTTGGGGAGGTCTCTTGACTTTGAGAATGAGAAATATGTGGTCTCTCATCTTCTATCTGGACAGGGCCCAGCCTCCTGCCTCGATGGTCGTGCCATTCTTAGAAGATCGGTCCACAGAGAGTGAGCTCCAACTGTTTGCCCTAGGGGCCCATCTTGTCTCCTGCTTTAGGGTGATATCCACAAACCAAGGCAGGTCTCTAACCCTTTGGGTGGAGGAACTAGCTTTTTGTGAGCCTCTACAATGTGGCGGCTACTTCATATGTAAGCTTATGTCCTGTCATCCTCATCACGCCCCTGCATTAACAGGGCAATCCCCATTATAGAGAGAACAATGAAGAGGCAGGGAGCTAGGAGATCTGCCTAAAGTCACCTAGATGATCAAAGCAGAGCCAGGATTAAAATACTGGTCTCATTCGAAGCTCCTGCCTTTTCCACCTTACCGTGATGCCTCTTGGACATACTCGAAAAATATCCTGGAGTTNAGCTAGGAGATCTGCCTAAAGTCACCTAGATGATCAAAGCAGAGCCAGGATTAAAATACTGGTCTCATTCGAAGCTCCTGCCTTTTCCACCTTACCGTGATGCCTCTTGGACATACTCGAAAAATATCCTGGAGTTGGAAAGTGGGAGAGAAACTCCTCAGGCAAGAGGGTCCAAGGAGCTCAAGCGAGAGTTGAGAGTTGTGCAATCTGGGGGTTCTGATGTAATAAAAATAAACTGGGACTTCCCTGGTGGCCCAGTGGTTAAGAATCTACCCCTTCGATGCAGGAGACGCTGGTCTGATCCCCTCTCGGGGAACTAAGATCCCACATGCCACAGGGCAACTAAGCCCACACAACCGTTCCTGAGCCCACAGGTTCTGGAGCCTACGCTCCATAAGTAGGGAAGCCGAACACTGCAACCAAGATCCCGTGTGCTGCAACTAAGACCTGATGCAGCCAAATAAATTAAGCACTTTAAAAACTAAATCAATGATCCTTAAACATCAAAAGTCATGAGAATCACCTGGGAGGCTTATGTATTTATGTTTGAACTCCAGTTGATTTGCAATACTATTAGTTTCAGAGGCACAACATAGTGACTCAATATTTTTACAGATTATACTCCTTTTACACTTATTACAAAATAATGACTGTAGTCCCTGCACTATACACTATATCCTCAGTGCTTGTTTATTTTATATGTAGACGTTTCCACCTCCTAGTCCCACAGCTCTCTCTTGCCCTTCCCCTCCTTCCCTCTCCCAACTAGTAACCNTACACTTATTACAAAATAATGACTGTAGTCCCTGCACTATACACTATATCCTCAGTGCTTGTTTATTTTATATGTAGACGTTTCCACCTCCTAGTCCCACAGCTCTCTCTTGCCCTTCCCCTCCTTCCCTCTCCCAACTAGTAACCACTAGGTTTTTTTTTCTCTATATCTGTGTCCACTTCTGTTTTGTTATATACATTCATTTGTTTCATTTTGGAGGCTCCACATATAAGTGGTAACACAGACTGTTTGTCTTTCTCAGTCTGACTTCTTTCATTAAGCTTCACCCTGGCAGGTAGGCAGGGCAAGACCTATTTGTTCCATTTTGCAGGCAGGAGAAGTACATCTCTAGAAAGTAAAAGGCAGCATAAGAGCACAATAGATCATGGTGAGTCCAGGGCCAACACGCATGGCTTACCCTGCCTCCAAGTTTCACACTTCTTCAAGCATTCGATCTTACCACTCTAAGCCGAGATGCGAGTGGAGGTGTGCAGAGGTGAGCAGGTACTCTTCAAGACGTGGCCCTTGGTGAGGGTGTGGGCCCTTGAGAGCAGGGGCCATTCTGTGGGGCCTGCAGGGGGAGAGACAGACTAACGTAGGGCTTTGGCAGCATCAAAGCCAGAAGGGAACAGGACTGGGGTACAGGGGGTCCCCAGTAACCCAAGTGAGAGACAGTGGACACCCGCACAGGGCACTCACTGAAGTACTGGGAGACAGCATCAAGGAAGGAGGTGTGGAAGGCCCATGCTCAGAACAGTGTTACCCTGTAGTCACCAATTAAGAACTGGGTGATCTAAAGGAAGATCACAGTTAGCAACCTACTGGTCAAAGACAGGATGAACTCAATGATTTTCCCAAGAACCTTGTTTTGGGCATCAGAGAAAGGATGGATTTGGGGAATGGACTTGGAGTATCTCCATCTTCATCATATTTAACTCCAGATGGGGCAGAAATGGACTCGGGCTGAGAGGTCTGGAAGGTAAGACCCAGGTAACTACTGAGTACGCAGGACGAAGTATGTTCCCCAACACAGAAGTTCTCGAGTCAGGAGAGAAATGGCATTGCTGCCAGTCCTGGAATGCTGGTGATAGATGCTAAGGAGGAAGGCAAGAAATTTGTGAGGACTCTGGCAGTCCCCAAATCACGGAAGGTTAGATCTGGAAGGAGCCACTGGAACTGCAAGTCCTGAGTCTTCACTTTCCAGCTAAAGACAGTGAGGCCCAGACATAAGAAGTGACCTGCCCGAAGTCACATACTCAGCCACTAGATGCCAGGGCTTCTGACTTCCAGGCCAGTACACCTTGCTAACCCAGCCAAGGTCATCTCACCAGCAACCTCCACCATCCCACTTACTAAATACTATATGAACCTGGACTTGGAGATGGAAGAGGCAGCCAATTAAAATGTGCAGTTTTTAAAATGTCACTTCGGGATAGTGTATTAACATAATCCCCAGATGGAGGCATTAGCATTCGCGCTCCCTTACACTGTCTGGTGAAACTTGCTGACATGCTGAAACTGCAAATGCTATTGCTACCTGAAGTGGCAAGGAATCCTCCAGGGAATACACGGGCTGAGATGAAGCCTGGAGACGTGAGGGCCCCTCCGTGTCCCAGGCAGAAGTGGGAGGGGATTGAGTAAAAGGGAAACTGCATGGGGTTTCTTTCTCATCAGAGAACCCGTATGCATGCTCAGTCGCTCAGTCGTGTTGACTCTTTGCAACCCCATGTAGCTGCCAGGCTCCTCTGTCCATGGGATTCTCCAGGCAAGAATACTGCAATGGGCTGCAATTTCCTCCAGGGGATCGTCCTGATCCAGGGATCGAATCTGTGTCTTCTGCATTGGCAGGTGAATTCTTTACCACTGAGTCAGCAGGGAAGCGCAGAGAACCCATGGGTGATGGTCAAATTCTTGGCAAAAAGGAGCCAAATTAGTCAAGAAATCCAAAATGAAGGGCTCACTAGTGAGCAAGAAGCATGCGTTCTGATCAGGCTCTGCTCCTAAATTGCTGGGTAATGGTGATGAAGTCCTTTCACCACTCTTGTGCTCAATTTCCTATTCTTTAAAACAAGGGTTTGGGGTTAGATGATCCCCAGGGTCCGGTTCCTCCAGCTCTGACATTCTGTTTGTGGCTCCTTAAGACACCAGAACAGACACTGAGCTAGAGTCTCACATAAGGAACATTTGGGAACATTCTGGCCTGTCTCCACCCACCCATTGTTTCTCACTAACACTTTGTACCCAAAGCTTGGGTCTGGCTTACCAGTCTCACTCCTGGCTTCTCTTAATAAGAATTCTGGCATTCTCAGTGCCAAATACCTTGAGTCCTTACCTTCCAGAAGCTTCCCTTCCATGCATTGCTTGGCACCTCTGCCCTACAGTAAATCCCAGGCCCTGTTCCAGGAGGTATATCTAACATATACTCGTACATAAGAGTTCCAAACTGTCCCAGGAAGGTTCCCATTGGAAGAGATGCTTATTTTCACCTGGCCTGATTCCTCTCCCTCTATAGTAATCCATATAGTGTGTCCTTTAGATTCAAAGAAAGTAGAAGTGGATAAATTGGAAAATAGATTAGGGCCAACCTGTGGAGGCATTGGGCTTCCCAGGTGGCGCTAGTGGTAAAGAATACCCCTGCCAATACAGGAGGCATAAATGACAAGAGTTCAGTCCCTGGGTGCGAAAGCTCTGCTGGAGGAGGGCATGGCAACCCACTCCAGTATTCTTACCTGGAGAATCCCATGGACAGAGGAGCCTGGCAGGCTATAGTCCATAGGGTCATAGAGTCGGACATAAATGAAGTGACTGAGCATGCTCCCGCAGGGATGGATTTGTATGTTACCATGTCGGCCCGTGTTAACTGCAAAGAGGTCTATGGAACCATAATCCCGTATGGTGGTCATGGATCCAAACATGGACGTGAAGGTCAAGCCGACTAAGGAATTTCTGGAGATGCTCTCGGCGCTCGGTCCACACGGCCTCCACACTCTCCTTTCCTGTGTCAAGCACTTCCTGCAAACACCTGGGACTCTGCCTGAGAGCATTATCTGGACACAGGGACATCCAAGACCTGAGCCTGGGGCACGCAGAAAGTTCAGGGTGTTGACATCCCAGAAACAGCTCTCAACCAATGATAAACAAGAGCAAACAAATGAATGACCAGCTCCACCCCCCTCTCTGGTGTGATAATCCTGCAGTGTGTTCTCACCACCTCTAGAAGTTCCTCCCCAGTGGCTCAGTAGTGAAGAATCTGCCTGTCAGTGCAGGAGACATGAGTTCAATCCCGGGTTGGGAAGATTTCCTCAAGGAAGAAAAGGCAACCCACTCCAATATTCTCACCTGGGACGTCCCATGGACAGAGGAGCCTGG
>SJYX01004389.1:451859-466424 GCA_006410675.1 Oreotragus oreotragus
TCCTCCCCAGCCCAAACCACCCCAGGATGGCGGCGAAGGTCTCAGAACTCGTCCATCCATCCTCTGCTTTCCTGTGGCCAAGGGGACCAGACCACGCCCCTCTTGGGCTTGGCGCCCTCCAGTCTCCCCTGCTGCAAGTGTGAGAAACACACACCCCTTCCACGCAGCCCCAGGTCTGCCCTGACCTCGTCCTCTCTGCCCTCCGGGCCCTGCCGCTGTCAGGCTCTTCTCGCCCCGGTGTTGCTGCATTTGCTGACCCCGCCTCATTCTTCATGGGCTCCCCCGCAGCTGGCTCAGTGGTCAAGAGCCCACCTGCAAGTGCCGGAGGGGTAGGAGACGCGGGTTTATCTCTGGGTCGGGAAGATCCCCTGGAGGAGGACATGGCAACCCACTCCAGTATTCTTGTCTGGAGCATCCCATGGACAGAGGAGCCTGGCGGGCTACAGTGCATGGGGTCGCACAGAGTCAGACGTGACTTAGCAGCTAAACAATAACAACGCTCCCTAGCCAGAGTGAGCCTTCTGCAGCCTGCCCAAGAGGCTGCCTGATGGTACCACTGATCCGCTTCACAGCATAACCGCAAAGAGGGGTGGGTTTTTTTTTTTTTTTTCTTATTTATTTGTTCAGCTTGTTCTCTTCACTAATTAGACTTTAAGCTACACGAGGTAGCTCAGTCAGACTGAGCTTGTCCTGTTTACTCCCATATCTTTAACATCCTGAATAGTTAGGTTCTGATGAGTGCTGGCTGATAGATGGACAAAGGGATGGAGGGGATGAATGGATGGGGAGATGAATGGGCAAGTGGATGGATGGGTGGGTGGTTGGATGGACAGGTAGGTGGTTGGATGGATGGATGGGTGGATGGATGGTGGGTGGGTGGATGGACGGGTGGGTGGTTGGATGGTGGGTGGTTGGATGGACGGGTGGGTGGATGGATGGACGGGTGGGTGGTTGGATGGATGGATGGGTGGGTGGTTGGATGGACAGGTGGGTAGTTGGATGGATGTATCGGTGGATGGATGGTGGGTGGTTGGATGGATGAATGGATGGATGGGTAGATGACTGGGAAGACAGTTAGCTGGCTGTTTGGCTGAGTGGACAGGGAGTTTTGGACGGATGTGTACTTGGCGGGCAGACAGGTGGATGGACAGATGGAGTCTAATCGTCCTGGGGTAAGATTCTGGGGTCCCCTGCCTCTCCCAGATAGACCTCCCCTGGATGCCCCACCCTAATGAGGCTGGGGTCCCCCTTTCTCTCCCAGATAGACCTCCCCTGGATGCCCCACCCTAATGAGGCNTGGGTGGTTGGATGGATGGATGGGTGGGTGGTTGGATGGACAGGTGGGTAGTTGGATGGATGTATCGGTGGATGGATGGTGGGTGGTTGGATGGATGAATGGATGGATGGGTAGATGACTGGGAAGACAGTTAGCTGGCTGTTTGGCTGAGTGGACAGGGAGTTTTGGACGGATGTGTACTTGGCGGGCAGACAGGTGGATGGACAGATGGAGTCTAATCGTCCTGGGGTAAGATTCTGGGGTCCCCTGCCTCTCCCAGATAGACCTCCCCTGGATGCCCCACCCTAATGAGGCTGGGGTCCCCCTTTCTCTCCCAGATAGACCTCCCCTGGATGCCCCACCCTAATGAGGCCGGGGATCCCATTTAAGACAGCGAGAACCTGAGACACTATTTCCTGTGTTGAGAAGTGTTTTAAAATATGACATTGAACTACCTTAAGGTTCTGTTGTAGAAATGGCCCCACATCCTCTGCCTTCTGACCTGGACACATGTCCATGTTTCTAGATCCTTCTGTCACGTGCAGGATGGGTAGATGGCAGGGAATCTGAGGCGGGAATCAGCTCGAGCAACCAGACGCGTTCAAGCCTGACAGGGTGCGTCTGCGCCCTTGCGCTCTCAGCTCTGAATCTCTGAGTCAAGTTTCTGACGTAAGAGGGGGTGGGAAGGGGAGAAACCTCCTGACTGATTCAGAAACTGTCTCTGCTGAGTCTTGCTTCCCGTGGCATTTTCTTTCATCACATCTGCATCTGCCGAGGGGAGGCCTGAGCCCTGAGCCACCAGTCCAGGCCACTGTGGGTAACCAGCCCAGAGGCTGCAGCGGCCTCCAGACCTCTGCGTATAACAAGAATCTGGAAGTGGGCTAACAAGTGCCCAGCTGGTGTGAGGCCGCACTACGGCACGCAAGCCCCCTGGACGCTCTTTGCCGCTCACTCAGAGGACCAAGGTCAGCCTCTCACTTCAACATCCGCTCCGGAGCTGCCCCTGCCAGGCCTGGGAGACAATGGCACCCAGAAGCCCCAGGCTGCTTCACTGCCCGTCCTCCAATGCCTTTGCCAGACTCAGTCTGGAAAAGGTCAGCTGGGGGCCGCGGCAGGATCCCACAGGTGGGTCCCTGCGCCCTTTATGGAAAAGCTCACAGGTGCTGTGGTAACCAAGGCGTCACTGCTCCCACCTCCCAACACCCTCCACGGGGCGGTGGTTCTGTCCTGACGGAAAATCTGGCCTCTCACCCTCACCCATCTTCCTCAATCCCAGCCTGGTCCCTGGGCTTCACCCTGAGAGAGGGGGTGCTGAAGGCATGGGCTGTGCTCTCTGACACTCAGACATTCGCGTGGCTGGGCGCCAGGCCCCTAACTTGTCCTCCACCCCGACCATCTCCTCTCCAGGGTCCTCCTGCCAAGTGGACGATGACTCCAGTGTTCCGGCCGGCTGGCAGGGCCACTGGTCAGCGGTGCTGTGATCCATGCAAGGCGGCTGGCACGTGGCAGGAAGTTAACAGACAGAACGATCGTCATTCTGATTTCTTTCGTGGCAACACCACGTCACGTGGGGCCCACGGAGGGCTGGCTTCCAAAGTGTGGTCAAGGCCAGAGCTTCTGCCATCTGCTCAGCAGCTGCCACGTGACCCAGGTGTGGCCTACAGTCCTCCTCTGTGATCCCGGGTACTGGCCCACGACAGGTACTCAGCACACAGGGAGAACCCAAGCCTTCATCTGCGGCCAGAATGGGGATGCTGACCTGGCCCCCATCTCGGAGGTCATCTGCTCCAGACTTCTGCGACATTCCACCAAGACGACGCCCACCCTGCTTGACGTCCCCCCTAGATGGGGGGAGGCTCTGTGCTGTCGCTCGATAGCCGGGATGGCTGTACACGTCCTCCACTGGCCGAGCTACAGCAGACAGCCCCGCTGCTCTCTGGACCGGTTCTGTCACAGAGCACGCTGGCCCCAGGGTCTCCCCTCCTCCCAGCTCAATCAGGTCAGGCCCTTCCACGGCGCCTCTGTGGGGAAGCAGCCGAGCCCGTCCCGAGCGCTGAGTGTGCGTACACAGCCGCCCTCACACACACACACACACGCCGAGGGTGGCCTGCTGGCTAATCTCTGCTGGTGACGATCTCGTGGGGACACGGCTCTGCCAAGGCCACAGCCTGTGGGTGAGCCAAGCCCGGCCCTCCCAGCTCTCAGAGGCCCCCTTCCCTCAAAGCCCCACTCCCAGCCTGGACAGCCCTCCAGGTCACCATGGCAACAGCTCCCGGAGTTTTTTGGAGCCTCAGGCACCCCTCCCTGCTAGGATGGAAGCCAAGTGTGACAGCGTGCTAACCGTGACCATGGGCCCAGGGTCCACTTTGACGGGCGGCCTCCTGCTGAGGCACAAACAACTCATCTGACCCAGATAGAGACTCAGCAGCAGAAGCCAGGGGCAGGCCTGACTCCCTGGAAACCATCGCTTCTCTGCGCACCCTTTCTGGACTGTGCTGGCGGCCAAGCTGCGGATCACAGCCTGGGCTTTTGGGGTCAGGAGGTGGGCAGTCTCAGCAAGGTCTGAAGAGCCCGAAAGCCCTCTGAAAGAGGGGACTGGCTACTCTGCTTGGAATCACATCTCTGTTCCAGCACATCTTGTTTATGAGAGAAGGGAGGCTGGGGCAGGGGAACACTAAAGCCAGCAGCCCCCCGCCTAGGTGTACACACAAAAGAACTGGAAACAGGTGTTCAAAAAAACACTCGTACACAAGGGTCCACAGCAGCCTATTTACAACAGCCGGAAGGTGGAAGCAGCTCAAGCGCCCATCCACGGATGAATGGATACACAAAACGTGGCCCCTGCCCACGACGGGATATTATCCAGCCTCAAAAAGGACGGCTATTCTGACGCCTGGTACAACACAGACAGACCTTGAGGACATTATGCTCAGTGAAAGCAGCCGGACAAACAATGACAAATAGTGTGTGATTCCACCTACGAGGAGCCCCTAAAGCAGTCAGGTTCCTAGAGACAGAAAGCAGGCTGGTGGGGGCCATGAGCTGGGGGGGGGCAGTGAAGGTTTAATGGGGACGGAGGGTCAGGTTGGGAAGATGACAGTTTTCTGGCAATGGATGCCGGTAACTGCCAGAGAACAACATGAACGTGCCTGACGCCACCGAGCTGGGCGCTCAGACACGGTCATGATGGGGTCACTGACTCAAAGGACATGAGTCTGAGCAAGCTCGGGAGACCGTGAGAACAGGGAGGCCTGGCGTGCTGCAGTCCATGGGGTTGCAAAGAGTCGGACACAGCTGAGCGATTGAAAACAACAACTGCAGTTCAGGGGGTCGCAAAGAGTCAGACATGACTGAGCGCCTGAACAGCAGCAATGTGCCCCTGAGCTTCACACTCACACACGGTCATGATGGGAAATTTTATGTTACTTGCATTTTGCACTGAAAGTGAATGTCGCTCAATTGTGTCCGACTCTTTGCAACCCCATGGACTGTACATCCATGAAATTCTCCAGGCTAGAGTACTGGAGAATGGGTAGCCTTTCCCTTCTTCAGGGGATCCTCCCAACTGGGGGATTGAACCCAGGTCTCTCACACTGCAGGAGGAGTCTTTACCAGCTGAGCCACCAGGGAAGCCCAAGAATTCTGCAGCGGGTAGCCTATGCCTTCTCCAGCGGATCTTTCTGACCCAGGAATTGAACCAGGGTCTCCTGCATTGCAGGCTGCTTCTCTACCAATGGAGCTCTCAGGGAAGCCCACTTGTATTTCACCTCAATAAGAAATTAGAGAAAAAAAGGGATGAAGCGCATGGACGAACCTTGGAAATATTCTACTAAGTAAAGAAGCCGCTGGCAGAAGGCCGCACACCGTAGGATTCCTTTCCTGGGAGATGTCCACAACAGGCAAATCCTCAGCGACAGAAAGCGGACTGGTGGCTGCAGGGGCATGGGGCAGGGAAGGATGGAGCCTGCTTCATGGGTTAGGGGGCTTCTTTTCGGGGCCACAGAAATGCTTTGGAACCAGATAAAGGTGATGCTGTTTAGCTGCTAAGTCGTATCCAACTCTGTGACTCCACGGACTATAGCCCCGCCAGGCCCCTCTGTCCATGGGATTTCCCAGGCAAGAGTACTGGAGTGGGTTGCCACGTCCTCGACCAGGGGATCTTCCTGGATGAGGGACTGAGCCCGTGTCTCCTGCACCAGCGGCAGGGTGGGTTGCCACGTCCTCGACCAGGGGATCTTCCTGGATGAGGGACTGAGCCGGTGGCGGGGTTCTTTACCGCTGAGCCCCAGGGCAGCCCGATAAAGGCGGTACACCGAATGCCGCCGAACTGGGCGCTTCACGGTCACTTCAGGTTACGGAGACTTTAACTCAGTAAAAGCAAACACATGAAACCAGGTTCCACCCCTCAGAAGGCAGACGGGCATTAAGACCCCACCAAGAGTCCTGGGAGAACCAAGGGCGGGGGTCCAGATCCTCCCGCGGTCCGGTGGGCGCGGGACTCCAGACGGCCCCGGTTGCCCGTCTGGTGAGGCGGGGCGCGAGCGTGTGCCCTGCCTCCGCTGCTTCCCAGGCTGGTCCTCACTGAGCCCCCGGCCCCGCCTCATCCAGTTAGAACCCTTAGTCTGGGTGGGGGACAGAGGGACCTCACGCCTGTGGACAGTCAGAGCCGGAGAAGCTGGCGCAGCGGCGGGAACACACCGGAAGTGCCGCTCGTCCCCAGCTCCTCTTGGAGTCTTGTCCAAAACGGCGCTCCCCCCGACCCAGCAGGACCCCGGCCGCCTCCATGGCCCCCAGAGCTAAAAGGCAGAGGTGCCGGGGACCCGAGGAAGGGCTCCCCGCGTTACACGAGTGTGTTTCTGCTGGAAAATCTGAACCCCCATCCCGTGCCACAACGCTCTCTGCAGGAACCAAATGAGCCACTTCTGAAGGATCCAGAAAGCAAACCCGCCCCTCCGGCGAGGTCTGCCGGCTTTCAGGTCACCAGGATGAGCCCTCCTCTGACCAAGTCTTCAGCTCAGTGGCCGGAGGAGCAGGGAAGATGCAAATGAGCTGGAAGTTGGAGGGCACCCTCATGTCCCCCAGGAAGATGCTGCCACGTGGGGCCACCTCCAGGCTCCTGCAGCCCAGTAAGGTCATCTTGCCCACTTGTCCCTCTTTCCCCTCAAACAAGGCCAGGCTCTCCTCCTCCTCTCCCCTGGCCAGCCCATCCGTGCGCTCCAGCCCGACTGCCAGCCGCAGGCGGCCCAGAGACCACTTGAACGGGTCCTCTGGAAGATGGTGGTCTCCATCATTCCAGCCCATGTCCACAGGGGTGGGGGCGCGGGGTGACAGGGACACACAGAAGGAAACGAGCCAAGACCCGAGCGCTCCATGCAGGATGGTCCAGCGCCTTCCTGACGCCGACGAGCATCTCTGAGCGGAGGCGGCCTGGCAGGAGGAAACACGTCTTACCTGGAGGCATCGAAGCTGTCGTAGGAGCCGACTGTGTAGTGCCGGAAGAGTTTCTTGCTGCGGTCTGCACGAGTTTCTGCAGAGAGGGAAGAGAGACGCCATTTAGAAAGTCACGGTCCCCAAATGCTGAAACCACGAGAGGCTGGCTGGGCCCCCGCATTTGTCTGACCTCGGAAGTGTGGGACCCGCTTCTCCTGAGGAAAGATCAGGGAGAGAGATGAGGCCCTGCTCTGTGGCCTAACTTTGCAAATTGGGGGGGATGCCAATGAACACCAAGGATGACTGCTGGAGAGTCCCGCGCTCCGGTCCCCAGTGGAGGCTAAGTTCCAGGGTCCTCAGGTGGTAGAGGATGAGGTCTGCAAAGAAGATGGGGCCGTGCAGGTCCCAGCGGGAGTGGTGGCGGCCCACTCGGCCCACGGAACCTGCTGGAATGGTATTCTGAAGTGATGCTGCCCAGCTGCCCAGCAAACGTGAGAACCTGTGGATGACCGCTTTGGGGAAAAAAGAATGTTTATTGCTATTTTGCTGATTATTGTGTACGCGTTCAGTCCCTCAGTCGTGTCCAACTCTTTGCGTCTCCACGGACTGTAGCTCTCCCAGGGGCGCCTCTGTGCATGGGATCTCCCAGGCAAGAATACTGGAGTGGGTTGCCATTTCCTTCTCCAGGGGATCTTCCCAACCCAGGGATCGAACTCGCATCTCTTGCGTCTCCTTCACTGGCAGGTGGACTCTTTACCACTGTGCCACCTGGGAAGCCCCTGATTATCATTACTTTCTCCTAAAACAAACAAAAACCAAACAAACATGATTAAGTTCCTAATTAAGTCCTCTGCTTACTTCTCTAACTCAGCAGATTTCGAGGTAAATTTCACGGGAAATTATATGAATGGTGTTGTTAGACTTAATTGATAGCTCAGAGCTGGAGGGGGAGAAAACCCACAGCACAAATGCAAGAAATACGGCTGCTTCTGACTTATTGTTCAGATATTTACCCCCACAAACCTCCTGCATACCCTCTTTCCCAAACCCTGGGAAAAACACAGAGAAATTTTGTGGTTGGCCTCAGGAGGATAGCTCAAATCTCATGTAAACCCTTGTAACTCTGTTGTCCCTCTCCCTGACCCCACATTTCAAAGCAAATGTAATTTTATCCAAACCCAAAAGCACATTCTCAGTGGAAACGTGAACAATTGCAAGGGCGTTGAGTAGGGTATGCCTGATAACAGTTGACTCCTTTCAGGCTCAGAGGCAGCTGATGCCGCAAAAATACACACCCCCTTCTATTAATATAAAGTGTGGTGTTGCCTTTTGGGGTCGGGGGGGTGGGCTAGAGGACCAGGTGGCCAGCTTAGGACTACATTTCCCAGCACCCTCTGCAGCCAGGCATGGCCACATGACCAGCTCTCACCAATGGAACTTGAGCACACGCCACTGCAGGAGGGGAGGGGAGAGGGGTGTGTGTGTGGGTGTTCCTTCCAAGCTTGGCTTCTATGGAGGCCAGTGAGCTCTCCATACCCTCTCTTGCTGCTTCTCCCAGCTCAAAGCTAGGACTCTCAGGCCCGAGAGGATGATGGGATCCTCCAGGATTCCTAGCAATGCCTGGGTCGCTGTGCGTTAGCTGTTAAAGTGGGCAGCACACTTGTCTTGCCTTGTGCTACACTCCAGAGACCTGCATGTCACAGCAGCTAACGCTGCCTTAAAGGTTCTCTGGGACTTGGCTCCCCCAGCCTCTCCCTTCACTCCACCTGAGGCTCCAGTGATACGAAAGTTAAAATTCCCTGAATCTCGGTAACAGCTGCATCCGCATCGTGGTCCCTGATGCTGAGCCCTGGCTGGGTCACAGGCTCTGTTCCAAGTGCTGCTCCTGTACCCACTCATCTGCCCATCATGGCCCCTGGGGAGGCAGGGAGGGGGTTCGTGTGTCACTCTGCAGGTTCCGCCAAGTCCAGCCAAGGGTCGCTCCCCCGCTTTTGGTCCATCTCATGCCACCCTTCCTGTTCCTGTGTATCCTCGCCGTGGAGAGAGCCACTCGCCTCTGCTTGGCGTCTGTCTTTGCTTTGTCATCATTGTCTTTGGGACAGGCTGGGATGTGGGACCCCTCACTGCAGTGTTTGCACCTGGACAAACATCTCCCCCAGCAACAGATATAGAGAAACTCAAAGGAACTGAAAACAAACACGTGCATGTGCAGTTGGGGCAGATTCTGGACAAGATACAAAAAGATCAAAAAGCCCAATGGCCCCTTCCGAGGAACAGGGAGCAAAAGCAGGTACCACGAGAGATTTCTGCACACGGCACCGCCGGGGGGGGGGGGCAGACCACCCACCGACCCGCCCCTACCCTCACCCCATTTAAGGAACCAGCTTGCTCCCCTGGAGCGCAGCAAAGGAGTGAGTTTCCGGTGCTCTGCCCCTCGTGGGGCAGCATGAGTCCTGGTAACGCCTGGCCTGACCCTCATCTGGCCTCTTTATCCATTTCTGCTGGTTAGAGTCCAAGAACCTGGGTCTGTAACGTCTCCGTCCTCACTAACATGTATTGAGTCCCTCCCCTGGGTCACGATTTGTGCCCATCCAGGCTCCCACTTGTTGGTCACAGAAGCCTGGTAAGGGAGGTAAGACTGCTGGACCCATTTTACAGAAGGGTCTGCTGAGGTTTGCCGAGGCAAAGGCACACGCCTGCCAAACAGCAGGGCTGGGATGGGTCCTCGGCCAGCAGACGGGCTCCAGGGCCAGGCTGAGAACTAGCAGACCACACTAACGGGTCCCTGGTGAGGGCTGAGTGCCCTCTTGGTGCTTAAAGGCAGGGATCTGGCCTTAGTTCTCTCAGTATCCCCTCTGGTGTCTAACTCTTGGCAGACATGTGATGTCGAAGCTGGCAGACCTAATCCCAACAGTCCACTGTAAATCAGCAAATAGAAACACACTGCACGCAGTCGGAGGGACCCGGGGGCACTGGTCCAGCCGGGCTGTACGCATGTCTGCTGTGCTTGGCAGCCAGACTGCAAGTGCCCAGGTGCTCCCCATCCTCCGCCCTGGCATCCTGCACCATACACGTGTTCACATCTAGTTACCATCCATCAGGTCCACCTGGAGGCCAGGCCCTGGGCCCCACATGCAGGGATTAGAAGGACTCAGGGTGGGGCCTCTGCTCTCTGGGGCTCAGGATCTTGCGGGTGGGGTGGGGATGCTGGCTGGGCTGAGGGCCCCAGGAGTCAGATAACTGTGTAGTGGAGCAGGGAGCATGTGGGGCAGGCCGAGCATCTGGCCAGGCCATCCCTGTGGGATCCGAGTGGGGCAACACACTCCCCAGGCCCTGGAGGATAAGTGGGATTGGAACCTGTTGGTGGGGTTAAGCAACGAAGCTCAGGAAACCATTGAACGACTGTGGGGATGGGCTGTTAACTATTATTACAATTGCTTATTTCCTGTTGCTTAAGCCCCACGTGCAGGCTCTGTGCTGGTTGTCTAGGGAACTGCTGGGCTCTGAGAGCTGGCTGGTGCCGGCCGCTGGCTGGGGTCAGAGGTTCCAGGTTGCAGGAGCATGTAGTTAACACGTGCACGTGTGTACATATTCACGTGTTTACCGGAGGAAACAAACGTTCCAGAAAGAGACAGTTTCTAGATCTGCTAGCCAGGGGTTCCCAGAGTTTGGGGTTTTGTGAACCAAGAAAATTTTAGACAAAAGAGAGAAGGATGTAGACTAACATGAGATTTACCAAGTTTTTAATCTGGCCTTAGAAACAATGGGGTCCTTTCCGCTCCCACAATAGCTTTATAAGAGAAAGGGGAGCTTTGGGGGTCATATTATCTCTGACTGCTTTGTGAAAAACTCCCACTGCATGGACATTCCCTGCCCTCTGGATTCTGGACACAGTGAGACTTCCGCTCTGAGATATGGCCCTGAGGGACAGCAAAGGGGCCCATCACCATCATCACCATTACCGTCAACAGTGCTACCACCATCAGCCTCATCATAGCAGCGGCAGCATCTTTACCATCACCACCATCATGATCATCAGGACCACACCATCATCATCATCACCATCACCAACCACATCTTCATCCCATCGTCACCCCCCATCATCGTACACTCATCACATCATCTTTACCATCACCACCATCATCACCATTACTCTGATCGTCATCCCATCACAGCCTCATCTCCATCACCACCGTCAATCACCACACCCCTATTGACATCACTGTTAACATCATTCCCATCATTACTGTCGTCACTGAGGGTCTACTAAACCAGTTTTGTTTGTTTGTTTTTTTTTTTTCAGTAAATGAAGTCTTTCACCTTATTTGGTCTTCCTGCAGCAGCCAGGGCTAAGTGGATTTCTGCTGTTTTGCAGAAGTAGCAGGGTGCCATGATGAGGGATGTGGGCTCTGGGGCTACACTGGCCTGAGTTCAGAGCCTAGCTCTGATGTTGACTGGCTGCAGGTCGCCAGGCTCTTCATTTGTAAAGTGGGGATAAGTACAGTTCCTACTCACAGGGAAGTGGTTGAGGAGTAGATGAATTAATACATGGAAAATGCTGCAACAGTGCTTGGCAAATGGGAAGCACTCTATTATCTGGTTCCTCCTGTGAATGTAGGCTTAGGGTCCTCCCCTGCTCCTCAAGGAGGCCTCCAAGGTCACACATCCTGTGAGCGCAGACCCCCAGCGTTGTGCCTCTGGAGCCTGGCTGACAGTTGCCAACAGCTACTGTGTTTCCAAACATCCACACGTATTTTATGTGCTTTATTTGCGTGAACTCAATACTGTTACTGCTCCTGGTTGACAAGTGAGGTAGGTGAGGCTCAGAGAGGTTGAGTGAGCTTCCTGAGGTCACCCAAGCCACTGCAGGTCACAGCCTCGTGGGTCAGCATCTGCTTGGGTCCCTGGGAGGAGGCATCTTCACCAGCAACCCATCCATGACCCACAGAGGGGCAATGGCCTTTTTCTGAGATGTTCTGAGGTCTGGATGCTGAGGAAGACGATCTTGGCCATGAGGTGGGAGGACGCGGGCTGTGGGCAGCCAGTGGGCGTCACAGCACATCAGGGGGAGAACCAGCCTGTCCATGCAGTCCGCACACAATGGGAGGCGGAGCCGAGAGCTGGTCCCGGGGACAGAGGGGCACTCGGGCCTGTCGCTGAGAATCCCTGGATGTTTGCTTCTGGTGGTCATGAAGGCTACTCACTCAGGATTTCTGGCTTTATTCCCTCGGGGTATGGGCTTGGATGGATCGTCAAAACTTGTTCTGTCCAAATGAGTGTTCCCAAAACTGACTCCTGTCACATCCTGAGATTCCCCTCCGCCCCCATCCCCCTTCACCTCCCTACTGTTTCTTTGCCCGTGGGCATGGCAACCAAAATATCTGAGATGATGGTTGCTGTAAGAATCTGGGTCCCCATGTGTGCCCCCTGGGGTGCATGACAAACAGGAGGGGTGAGCAGGAAAGAACCCTCCGTGGTTTCAGGCCGCTGAGATCAGAGGCGCCTTTCCCTGGATAAGCTGACTGATGCAGATGACACGTGGTCACGCAACCCAGTACACTGCATGCTTTGCTCAAGCCTGGCAGAACCTGCTCTCTGGCAACCAACCAGACAAAAATCAAGGCAGAGGCTGAGTTTGGCCCCTTGTCCGGGAGGATGCCCGTTCTTTCTAGAAGAAAGTGGAAAACCACCCAAGATGCAACAGGAACACACTCCCCTGGACACGGAGAGAGCTTGGCAGGCATCACAGGCCTCTGTGAGTATCAGAGAGGGAGGCCTCTCTGCTTATGAAAAGAGAGGCTGAAAAACTAACCAACTAGGCGGTAACTAGTGACTCACGTTTCCTCAACAACACAGAAGCTTCTCGAAGTGAACGGTTCACAACCAGGCCCCCCTCCTGGGCCAGTTTCAGGCTCAGTGCTTCGTATGGAAACGTCTAGTCCCACTCAGCTTGGAGGCCAGCAGTCATCACCACTCTAGTCTGAATGACCATCATCTTCTGAACCTCTATATAGAATGAGCTTCAGAAAAATGTATCAGGCAACGCCACTTTTCTGCTTAACCATTTTCCGATGAAATCAGAGCTGCCTCTGCCTCCTCATGCCCCTGAGGACGCAGGTCTGTCACGATGAGGCCCTATCTGCCTCTGAACCCTTCTCTCCGCTCACTCTTCCCTCCTAGATCCCTCCACTCCTGCTCTACCAGCCTCCTCTTGGGCTTCCCTGGTGGCTCAGACGGAAAAGAAACTGCCTGCAATTCAGGAAACCTGGGCTTCGATCCCTGGGTGGGGAAGATCCCCTAGAGAAGGGAATAGCTACCCACTCCAGAATTCTTGCCCGAAGAATCCCATGGACAGAGGAGCCTGGTGCGCTACAGTCCATAGGGGTTTCAAAGAGTTGGCCACGACTGAGCAACTAACTCTTTTCTTCCTTGAACCTGATGAACTCACTGGCACCCCAGGGCCTTTGCACTTGCAAGAATCTCTCTGGGACATTCCTCCCCCAGCTCAAAGCTCACCACATTGCTGGGTCCCCAGCTCCTACTACACAGCCTGGCACACAGTAGGTGCTCAAGAGCTGTGGAGTAACCAAGCCAAGGGGAAAAACCCACGTTTCTGGGCCCCTTTGTTCTTCTCCAGCGTTGGCACGGCCACCTCCCTGGGTGTGAAACGAACAAGTTGAGGATCCCATTCAGAAGACCGAGTTTAATTCCCACCCTAACAAGTGGAAGCGGCCCACCTGCCAACTGAGAGACTGGGGTCCTGGCCTTGACCTCGGGGGCGGCGCCCTGTGACCCCTCCCTGCGGGCGGCTCCGGACTCTCATCTTCTCCACTGTCCAGCCAGACGTGGATGAAATGACCCTACTGCCGCTCTGCCTTCTCAGGGTGACCCGTCCCCCTCCACCACCCATGTGACAGAAGACCGAACCCCCTTGCCCAGAAGAGGGCTACAAAATGATTAAGCTGATGCGCCCTGAAAGCTTGAAAAATCTACAGTGAGAGGAAAAAAAAAAACCCTAGAAATTCCATTCCCTATACCTCTTGCGATTCGTGAAAGGGAGTGACAGATTGCATGACGAGATTCAAATTGTCAGCATCTAAAATAGCCCTTCCCGTAGAGCTGCTGGGAGAGGATCCCTCCCAGCTCGGCGAGGAAGCTGGGGAAGGTCTCGNAAAAAAAAAACCCTAGAAATTCCATTCCCTATACCTCTTGCGATTCGTGAAAGGGAGTGACAGATTGCATGACGAGATTCAAATTGTCAGCATCTAAAATAGCCCTTCCCGTAGAGCTGCTGGGAGAGGATCCCTCCCAGCTCGGCGAGGAAGCTGGGGAAGGTCTCGTGGCCTGTGGGCCTTGAGTGTCACCGAGTATCATCGAGTTTCTGGCAAAGGAAACAAGAAGAGGAATCTTCTCAAAGAAACCGATTAAGACACTGAAAGGTCAAAAAGGACTCAAAGTGTGGCGTGGGGAGGAGGTGGGCTGTAGGGGCAAGAAATGGCCATGGGGAGAGGGTGAGAACGCCAGGGCAGGGCTGAGGCCACATGAACTTGAGGCCCCGACCCCCACCTGGCTCCCACGTGGGGTGGCTCCATCGCTCGTGAGTTATCGTGGACAGGAGAGGCAAGGAGGGAAGCCTGCCTCTAGACAAGGCAACGTGAGCTTTAGTCCTAGTGAGCGGCATGGCCCTGGGCAGGAAAGAGCCTCTCCAAGCCTCAGTTTTCTCATCTGTAAAATAGGGCCAGCAGCAGAATGGACCTTACGGCCTTGTGGGGAGGGTCCAAGGAGGGTCCTGATGGGCTGTCAGCCACTGCTGTCCTCTAGGAAGCCGTCTTGAAAAGGATCCTTCTGCCCCTGGGGCA
>SJYX01004390.1:3473-13801 GCA_006410675.1 Oreotragus oreotragus
CTGTCCGACTGTTAGCGACCCCATGGACCGCAGCCCACCAGGCTCCTCCGTCCATTGGATTTTCCAGGCAAGAGTACTGGGGTGGGGTGCCATTGCTTTCCCCTAAGAATAAACTAGTATCTACATTATGCATTCATGACATGCTTTATCTTTAATTTTTTAGATATTTCTGGGCTACATGGTGTGTGAGATTTCTTTGGAATTGTTATAAATCTCCGAAAGTTTTTCCAATATATTTGCTGGGAAAAAAAAAAATCTGTGTATAAGTGGACCCCAGCAGTTCAAATCCATATTGTTCAAGAGTCAACTATGTATAGAAAAAAACATAGTTTCATAATTTATTCTCAGAGGAAGCAAATAACCTCTTTGTTCTCTTTGGTTTCATTGAATTAAAACTATATAATGAATGACAGTGTAGTGTCATCCTTGCAATGTCAGGTTTGGGCACATCTGTGTATGTGATTTTTCCAGGAACTTTTCAGAGTAACACACATCTCAAATGGGCCACGTCTTCTGGGAGTGAAGGAACAAGTGTCGAATTCTTTCCTGAAGAGATTTTTGATTCTGATTTTGATTTCATCTTTTGCCATGTAGTGCCATTGTACCTTACACACTGTACCAGGTGTGACCAAATAGTATTAATGGACTACTTGCTCACTGTAATATTGAAATTATCTCTGGTTTTGTCCCTACGTTCAATACCCCATCTCCAATTAGACTATGACTATGAAATTTCTTTTTCCGAAAACATTATTTTTCCAGCTTTATTGAGATATAATTGACATATACCATTGAGCAAGTTTAAGGATTTAATCCATTTACATCTTGTAACATGGTTACCATCATAGCATTAGATAACACCTCCAGCCTATCACACTGCCACTTCTTTTCTGTAGTGAGAACATCCAGAGTATATGATACGGTATTGTTAGCTATAACCACCATGCTAACTGTACATTAGATCCTCAGAACTCACTCATCTTATACCTGAAATTTAGTACCTTTTAACCAACATCACTTTTTGCCTACTCCTTAGCCCCTGGCAACCAACCACTCTGCTCTGTCTCCCAGAGTATGACTTTTTTATCATACGATATTTGTCTTTCTGATATTTCACTTCATGTAATGCTCTCCAGGTTCATCCAAGTTGTCACAAATAGCAGGATTTCCTACTTTATCATGGTTGTGGCTTTCTAGAACAGGAATAGATCTTCTTTGTGTCTCCCAAGCCTGGGTCAGGCCCATCATGTGAATGTGCTCTTTAACTATTTGCAGAGCTTAACCAAACAAAAATGAAGAATTAAACGTCGGACTCTATGTTATCTCCTCATTTTCATTCTCATCAAACTTCATGAAAAAAGCATTGTTAGCCACAATGTACAGACTAAATGTTTCTTCTATACTTTGCTGAATGTGGTGATCATGACATATTAGAAGCTGAGTTGTTTCCCCACAAATTCAGATGTTGAAACCCTAACCCCAGAACGTCAGAATGTGACTCTATTTGGAGTCATATTCTAGAGATTGTGATCTTTAAATCTGGAGATTGGGACCTTTAAATAGGCGGTATTAGGGCTTTAGCGAGAACCCTAAGCTGATCTGACTGGTTTTCTTATAAGAAGACATTTGGACACACACAGAGGTACCAGGGATGTGTCTACAGAGGAGAGGCCAAGTGAGGAGACAGGAAGAAGATGACCCTTTGCACACCAAGGAGAGAGATCTCAGGAGAAGCCTGCCCTGCCCACACCTTGATCTCAGATTTCCAGCCTCCAGGACTCAGGGAAAATAAATATCTGTTGTTTGAGCTTCTAGAATTATGAGAAAATTAATTTCAGTTGGTTAAGCCATCTAGTCTGTGGCATTTTGTTTGCACAGCCTGCAAACTAAAACAGTATGAAGTGAGGAGTAATGGCTGAAGCTATAAAGAAAATGTGGGTAGTGAGGCATATGCATGATAAAGGGGAAAGAAGATGAGATGAGTTTGTTTCATAGCTCCTTCCTGTACTCTCTGTGAAACTTTTGAAGAGCCACATTTTCTTAGCCACATCTTACTATTCCCAATAGTTGCAGCTCCTCTCTCATCTCAGCTTCAAGCAAACCATTCTCTGATCACCACTTTAAAAATTCCAGCTTATTTCCTTCAGTTCTCCAATTCCAGTAATCTTCCCCATCACCCATGAATTCTACAACTCATGTTCCTGACTCCTTTCATGTCTAACCTCTCTTTTTCCTGCATAGTTCTCTGATCAATCACGGAAATCAAGAACTTAACTACACCCTCAACTTCCCCACTTTTCTTGCTTCATGTACTCATTTGGCAAAAGGGTAATTAAATACAACTCTAACTATCCATGTGAATGAATGTGGCTGGAAAAAATACATAAGATGCTGATAATGACTACAGATAAAAATAAAATGGGGGAAGAAAGTAGAAAGAGCTGGTGTTCATTGTGGAGCATTGTGGTTATCTGCTATGTTTGTAATCTGATTCCCTCAACCAGAACAGAAGGTACATGAGAAAATGGATGCTGACTTCCATTCACTGCTGTTTCCCTAATATATCACTAACATATTTATAAGACGTTGCACCAGCAATAGCAGGACACACATTCTTTTTGAGGGCACATGGGACTTTTACCATATAGACTATTTTCTGAACCACACAGTAAATGTCAGCAAATTTAAAATCATTAAAGACATACAATGTATGCTTTCTGAATGAAATGAAATGAAATTAGAAATCAATATCCAAAAGATGTTTGAAAATTCCCCATGTATCTAGGTATTAAATAACAGACTCATTATTAACCTTCAGATCAAAGATAGAATCAAAAGGAAAATTATAAAACATCATAGTCTGAATGAAAATGAAAACAAAATATTGAAAGCTGTGAAATGTCATTATTGCAATAATTAGAATTTATAACACTAAAAGCCAGTATTATAAAAAATAAATATTAGAAATCAATTACCTCAGCTTTAACCTTAAGAAACTAAAAAAAATAAATAAAGCAAAGAGCACATGAGGAAGGAAAATAAGGATTAAAAAATAAAGAAAGAGTATACACAAGTAACATGAAAAACAGAAAAACAGTAGAGAAAATCTATAAAGCCAAGAGCTGGTTTGTTGAAAAACTTAAATTGATCAGCTTTTCTCTAGAATGATCAGGAAAAAACTCAGGAAGACACATATTACCAATATCAAGAAGAAAGAGGTGACATCATACAGGTTGTACAGATATTATCAGGATATTAGATAAGGTTATAAGCAACTTTATTGCAGTTGCTTATATACCAACAGTTTAGAAGAAATTAATAAATTTCTTGAAAGATATAAACTACCAAAGCTTTTGTTTAATGAGTGAAGGCCTGCTGATGCAGCTGGTGCTGAGTGGGGCATGAGAACCCTCCTCAGTTTTTATGTTCTTTATGCCTCAGATGAACTGCAAGTTGACTTGTGGTTTCACCCCAGAAAGTTGACATTAGCTTTTCTAAAGGGAAAGTCAAACTTGAAACTTCACAAGCAGTGCTTTCTTGGCCTTTCTGAGACAGGAAGCCATCCAAGCATTGGTGTGTGCCAAAGAATGGCGTTGTCCAAGGCACGGATAGGGCTCAAAGAGATACAAAGTTATGCTGAAGAATTTTATCTAAACTTGTTATAAGTCGGTTTATAAATGTAGTGAAATGGCAGTGCAGGAGCATTCAAACATGATAAGGAATAATGAGGGATGGAAAAAAAGGGCAGCTTGCTTGGATTTAGGCACCATTTGTCCCCCAAGGTCTAGGGTTATCTGAAGGCAAAGTTTGAATTCTTTGTTTCCTTCTGTTGGGCTCATTTTCTCAAGGCTAATTGAGTTGTTTGGCAGCTTCCATGTTGTTCACAAAACTTGCCATTCACAGCTCTCTCTTTTTTTTTTTTTTTTTTAGTAAATGTCTCGACTATACCTCTATTTACATAACAGAGACAACTTTCCAAGAAATGCTGGATAAAATGTGCATGCATGCTCAGTCGTGTCTGATTCTTTGTGACCCCCATGGACCATAGCCTGAGAGGCTCCTCTGTCAATGGGATTTCCCAGACAAGAATATTAGAGTGTGTTGCCATTTCTTCCTTCAGGGGATCTTCCAAACCCAGGGATCAAACCTGTGTCTCCTGCATTGGCAGGCAGATTCTTTACCTCTTGAGTCACCAGGGAAGCCCCTCTTTCTTTCTCCAATTATCTTTAAAATCTGTACTTCAACCTCTATCATAGACATCAGAGATAAAATGGGATATGAGATTTGAAGCCACAGATAATATTCCTACCATGTTGCTTTCTGGCTTGTTTTTAAGGAACAAAAAGAATGTTTTAATTTTAAGGGGACAGGGTGGCTGATTTTCACGATTTCTTTCTAATTCTCTTTGATAGTGCCTTTTACAGTAAAAAGGTTTCCTTTCCTGACATCGTTTCTGATGTTTTACTCCTTGTTCTGTTGTTGTCATTGTTCAGTCGCTAAGTCATGACCAACTCTTTGTGACCCCATGGACTACAGTATGCCAGGCTTCTCTGTCCTTCACTATCTCCCTGAGTTTGCTCAAACTCATGTCCACTGAGTCAGTGAAGCCATTCAACTATCTCTTCCTCTGTCTCCCCTTCTCCTCTTGCTCTCAATCTTTCCCAGAATTAGGGTCTTTTCCAGTGAGTCAGCTCATTGCATCACATGGCCAAAGTATTACTTTCCTTTAGGACTGACTGATTTGGTCTCCTTGCTGCCCAAGGGACTCTCAAGATTCTTCTCCAGCATCACAGTTTGAAAGTGTCAATTCTTTGGTGTTCAGCCTTCTTTATGGTCCAACTCTCACATCCATACACGACACCTGGAAAACCCATAGCTTACTTGGTGCACACGGATGAAGGTTTGGAGAAGGACTGCAATGGGGGCTACAATTCAGGACCTTTAATAAAATGTCATGCTCTTTCCTTGCATGAGTTTATGTCCTGTCTTAGCAGTTCTTTAGATGTGCACTGATAGTGCCTTACATATTAATTCTTACAAATCACATCATATAAAATGTCTCATAATAATTTGATTTATATGCTCATCTTCATTCTTTTATTGACAGTCCATGTTTTTGTTTTCAGTAAATTGTTATTTTTTTGATCCACTGTCTATTTTTTCTATTGGGTGGTTTGTCTTTTTCTTATTTATTTATAGACAGATGATCGATAAACAGATGAATAAAGGATAGATAGATGACATATAAATAAGAATCACATTTTAGCTATATATGTTACAAATATCTTCTCATTTTTTGCTTTTGTTCATAAGCAGATGTTTTTAATTTCAGTGGCATGGACTCCATCAGTCACTTCCTTTGTGATTAGTGTTTGTGTGTGTATACTTTAAGTAATCCTTCTTAACCCCAAGATCAGAATGATTTTCATCTGCATTGCTTTTACCAGTTTAAAGCTTTGCTTTTGACACTTAAATCATTAATCCATCTGGACTTAATTTTTCTACAGTGGGAGGTAGACATCTATTTCATAAATTCTATGTATAAATACATTTTCTAAGCTCTGTATATGATATAATCCCTTCTTTAAGTAATGGCCTCCCATGACACTGTCATCATTTATCAAAATTCCATGTAGTCTTTGGTCTATTTCTATTACTTTGCTTTGTTAATTAATTTGCTATCTTCTTGCAAAATCAAAATAATAATTGCTATAGTATAATAATTAGATAAACTTGGATGGTAACTGCCTTTGTTTCTTTTTAGATTGGGAACCCTTTGAAGATAGAGAATGTGCCTCGTTCATCTTTGTCTCCCCAAGAAGAACTTCTTATCTGACATATAAAATGCTCTCAGTAAATATCTTTATGGCAATTTTAATATGAGATACTTCTCCCATCAAGATGTGGAGTCTACATTCTTTCTCCTTGAACTCAGGAGAGCATGTTGTTATTTGACCTCTGGATTATAGTAGATATGATACTGTATGACTTCCGAGCCTTAAAGTCAGGAAACTTCTTCCTCATTTGCTGAAAATCTTGCCCTTGGAGCCCTGGACCATTATGTAAGGAGTCTAACCTCCCCAAGACAACCAAGCCTGAAGTCAAAGCCACAGGAGAAGAGATGAGTAGGAATTCCTGTCCAAGCTTTTAAGTTATCCCGTCCCTCATGCCAGGAGATTGAAAGAAGAATTCTCCAGGGAATTCTAGCTCCAGACGCTGGAGTCACCCTGAGCAGTACAGTCCTCCCTGCTGAGGCTCCAGGCATTGTGTATAAGGTGAGCCAATGACACTATGCTGTATGCAGATTCCTGATGTACTGAGCCTGGGATTCTAACAAAAGGTTGTTGTTTTGCACCACTAAGGGTTGGCGCTGTCGACTGTGCTGCCATAGATAGCTGGGATGTGTGTTAAATGGAGCGAGGGAAGATCACATGCAGACAGAAGCGTGGACGACAGCAAGGCTCTGGGACACAGGAGTCCACGGACCCCGGAGTATTTCTGCCACCTGACTGCACATCCTCTCACTTTACTGGTCTCAGTGTCCCTTCTGTAAAACCATTATGCTGCACTCAGTAATTTAAAAATTTCCTTCCAGTTCTATTGTCTCTGCTTGTAAACCAATCCAATCTGATAACCATGTTATTTGAAGCCAGAACAGGCCTACAAATTCACCTCAGAACTCTCATTTCCAGGATTGCCAAGTGGATGGATGCTAGTGGTTACTATTGATGTGTTTTATTTACCAGATATATAACATTCACAACCCAAATTTCCTAATAAAAATGATTTGTCATACATAATGTATTCTCTTACCACATTTAAAAAGATTAGAGGCAGTACATATCTACTAGATGGAAATTAAAAGAAAACACAGAAGAGGTAACTTACACAAAAATGTATATTCATATAATTAATTTGATAACAATTGGTTATTATTTATGATTATTATCTACAATTTCCACAATGATTATTCAATTCAGTTCTCAGTAATCAAGAAACAAAGGCTAACATCATGGGTTGCCAAACTTCTTTGATAAAATTTAGCACGTAAACCTCTGAGCAAAGATCAAAGACACCCCAGTATTATAAGAGTCATGTAGCGATAAAAAGCAATGAAGCTTGCAAAACCTAGATACAAGGTCTCAGTAATACTGACAACACCCTGTCAGTTATATATCACAGCACTGCCATTTTACAGATTTAAAAAAAAAGAAAAGAAAAACTGAAGCTAAGGGAGACAAATGACAGTTGCTTAAAATTTTACACCTCCCAAATGCTAGAACAAAGACTCAAATGTAGATTCATGAGCTTACAACCAACGTCTTTCCACCATGGCTATAATAAATCCTAAGCTGAATTTACATTTAAGACCTTACGCCAGCACATGAGCCAGCCTGTGTCCAGTGTCTCTGATAGCAATTGTGCAAAAATGCAGAGATGCGACTGTTCTCTCTATTAACTTCCAAAAAACCCTCAAGTTACAAATATAATAAAACATTCACAAAAACGATGCAAGTGTGCTATTTATGTCAGGAGAATAAGGGAGGCTAAGCTAATGAGATTCAAAATTTACAAAAATATGCCCCACAACACAAGAAAGAATAGATGACTAGCCTGCCCCTGCCCTTATCTTTCTCAAATATCAACCTCCTCAGCCAGGTCTCTGATAAGAACTGGAAAGCAAACAGTTCAAAATTGGTCTTTCTTGGCAAGTCGTAGGAATAAACACCATTAAATAAATTTATTGTGAGTCATTGCAACATGCTGTAACCTGGATGTGCAATAGCACAAGTGTTGTGTGGTCCAGTAATCTTGGTAAGTGTTTTCATGAGAAAAGGATAGGTACTTTTCACTTGGATCTCATAAGATATTGTTAATGTTCATAAGTTTTAACTGCAACAAATATTAGGGTTTGAATTATTTTAAAATTCCTTTAAATACTGTATATAAAGATGATCTTCACCTGCAGCTCTTTCATAGGACCCATTCCTGATGCTCAGCATAATCTGAATGAAGCCAAAGTGCCCTAGTCTCCTCCCTCATCATCCCCCACCAATAAAGTCCTCAAATGCTGAACTTCTGTCCCCTTTGGTGAATTCCCTGGACATATAGAAGAATTGTTTTAACCTCAAAAAACATGCAGGCAATTTGACTTTATGTGAATTCCTAATTCTTTCAGGCCTTTTTAATTTGTGTGACTTTTAGTGAATGCCCACTAGTGGCTCAACATCCTCGTAAATTAAAATCACCCACAAATTATTTTTTTTAAAAAGCATAACAACAAAAAATTTCCCTCTCGAAGATTGGAAATAAAAAATGCTAAGAGAGATTTTGAAAGGCCCTGGATCTACTAGAAGGTAAACTTAGAAGAGATTATCCTTTTAATAGTTTGCCTTGATTTAAAATTTTATTTTCAGTCTGCAAGTAATTCGCATGCATCCCTTGTATCTAGGTATTTTAACAGGCTTTGTAGGAATCATATGAAAAATCTTGGGCTCATCCCTGTATTTGCATCTTTTTGAAACTTGTTCCCTTTGCCTGGAATACTCCATGTCCCCTTGCCCATCAGGAATCAGCTTTGGATACCCCAATTTTTACCTTCTTTTAGAAATCTTCCCCAGTTTCCTCAGATAGAATTGGGGGTCTTACAAGCTTATAAGGCAGCTGTGATTTTGTATTAGCAATCTGGACTTTTCATTTCATTCAACAAATAGTCTTTAAAAACATTTATGTATTGTTTGCCTGTTAGGTACCAGGCTTCACTCTAAGCCTGGGGAGATGATGTTAAGGGAGACTCCCCAGTCTGATAGAGGTTACACTGAAGTCTAACACATAAACCATCAATAAACATGTTAATAATATGATAGCACATGCATACTAGAAGAAGAAAAAGTGGGCAAGAATATAGACTCAGAGAGTTCTGGGATAGGGCCCTGTGAAGTGATGTTTGAGCAGAACCCTGAGTGACTCTCAAGAAAACATTGTTCCAGGAAGAACAGGAGCAAATGCAGAGCTTGTAGGCATGGGGCCTGTTTGAGGCCAACAGGGCTGGAGCTTAATGAGTGAGGGGAAAAGTAGGAAAAAGGGATTTGTGGTATGAACCTAGGGTCTCATCATATAGAGTCCTGCAGAACATGGTCAGCACTTTGAATTTTCTCCCAAGCCATTAAAGAGTGTTGGACAAGGGATGACATCATCTAATTTATGTTTCAAAAGCATCCATATGGGGTGACTGTCACAAGTTAAATAAAAGAAAGCAGCCACAAGAGCACATATTGCATCATTTCATTTATGGACAAGTTAAGACCACACTAATCTATCCAATTAGGATACAAGATACCAGTGACTGGAAGGAAGACAGTGACTGGAAGACTTAGGGGTATCCTGCTTCTTTATGAGTACTATTAATAATTACATAAATGTGTTATGTTTGTCAATATTTGGCTAGCTGATATTTATGTGAATTACTCTTAATACATATTATACCTTAGAGGATAAAAATTAAAAAGGGAAAAATTTTAAAAAGAAGCTAAATAAAGGTAAATCTAGTAAAGGTGAATAAGCTGACAAGCTTTCTGTTTTCAATGAAACTTGTTTTATAATGATTAAACCCAAGGCATAATATCAGTACTCAACTATTCAGACCTGACTTTTGGATTGTTGCTTGAATTGATGAATTATGTCCTGTGAAGAAAAAAAGTGACCCATACAATTCCTAAATAAAAGAACTCTCTAAACAAACAAACAAAAAAAGGAAATCATCCATATGGCTATGCACACTCAGTAACTGCCACATTCATCATTGTAGCCGATCCATCTGCTTCATTCACTCATTTTAATTATTTTTTGTATTATTCCTTCTCCTCATTTAGAATATAAAACACTGAGCTACTGAGGACAAAAACTAAAAATCTAAGTGGGAGCACTCTTAAAGGCAGAAACAAGTTAGAAGAGATTTTTGGCAGTCAAGAAAGACAATGGTTATGATTAGATGGGGTGGGGTAGTGGCCCCATGGAATGCACAGGCACTGTGTTGAAAGCCCTGGCAGGCCAGTGGTGGTGGAGCGTCACCAGGAATGCAACCCCATTTTCACTTATATAATCCCCAGTTGAAACAAATGACCATTCTCCACCTGCCCAATGAAGAGAAAGGTATGCCTTCTTTAGAAGAATATATTGTCTGTAGACCTTAACTATTTCAAATGCATAATAAATGCCATTCTAAAAATAATGATTTACTTTGAAATACAGAAATATAACCTGCTGCTGCTGCTGCTAAGTCGCTTCAGTCATGTCTGACTCTGTGTGACCCCATAGATGGCAGCCCA
>SJYX01004392.1:0-10182 GCA_006410675.1 Oreotragus oreotragus
TATTTGTTCACTTAATTAAACCCTGTCTTGCTCTAGAAATTGTTTCAACTAGACAGAGTATATTGGCCATTCAAGGATTCAATATTTTAAAGTTGAAAGGTTAGACAATGATTTAAAAGATTGTCTTTGCATAATAGAAAAAAATGTATTTGCAAGAATATGTTTTAAAAAGTTACACAATTAGGTGAAGTGCTCTTGTGGGAAAATTCCTGAAAACCTTTGGTATACCACCATACTTATTATTATACTAGAAATTCTAGCAGCTGTGCTTTTCTCCTAAATTAAGGAAATTAAGCAATGTCATGAGCTAATGCCACATCAAAGTGGCATATTTCAACACTTCAGTGTCATGTGTTGCCAGAGTTGAGTTTTCCAAGAGCCCTGGCTCACTCCGCTCTTCTTGGAGGCAGATGTTGGAGTGGTCACTCCAGGCCAGGGAAGTCAGCATTTCTTGCTTCTCCTTCCAAATTGTGGTGAGATTGTGGTGGATTCACTTTATCCCACCTCAGTTTCTTGGGTGAGGTCCTTTGCCATGTAAAGAGGTTGTGGTCAAATGGAAATATCTGATGGGTTGCCACATGGAAGAGGGATTTAGCCCATTCTGCGTGGTCCCAGAGGAGGGAACTGGGACCAACAAGATGGTAACTTCTTCAGAGAGATGGTTTTGGAGTCTACATAAAGATGGAGTGTAAGTGAAAAAAAACACAGGACTCCTTAACACTCCTTCTTCCTAGGACAAACACCTCAGCTAAGCTCTTTAATTCTTTCAGCAACTCAACAGGTTAAATGTTATTAATTCTTACAGGCTAGGAAACTGAGACTCAAGAGAGAAGAAAGTCACTTGGCTAAGGGCACACCAAGACTGAGGGAGCCAGAACTGAGACCCAGATCACATCGAAATTCAAACATGACCCACTGTATGGAATCAGCTCATGGAATTAACCACTGAGTTACACTACCTTAAAAAGTGAAGTAGGGGGAAAAAATATCAAAAATCAATCATTATTTAACAAGCAACAAGTTACTATGGGATTTGTGAATGATCAAGATGGACCTAAAGTCTAAGGGCAAAGAGTTAGGATTGGAGGTGGGAACATCAACTGAGGTCAACCCAACTGTCTTGTAAGAGACAGATCCCAAGGAAATAGCTGGTGACCTGACCGTAGATAGTATTAGGCTTGATCTAATTAAGGGAGCTGTCTGGTTTCCTTTGAAAAACTTTCTAATAAATAGAACTGTCCCAGATGGAACTAACTGCCTTGGGAGACGCTGAGATCCTTGCTCCTGGGGATGTTCAGACAGAGATTGAATGGTAGATGTTGAGATAGAAGAAGATCAAGATGTAAAGACCTTCAGGTCTCTTCCAACCCAAAGAGTCTGTAGTTTCCTCTGTAGAGGGTGCCTGACCTAAAATATTATTAATAACAAAAGGAAGATAAAGGAAACCCATTTGAAGGAATTAGAGAAGATCAAGTCTGTAACATTACCTGTGCTTTGAAGAAAGAGTCCCAGGCACTGGAAGAGGAGCTCTACCTGCTCTACCCCTATCAAGGAAAAGGAGGGAAGATCTTCTTTTCATGACCTTACAGAAGAGTGTACATTGATGACTTTAAACCATAAATCAGGTCCAGAAAATCAATGAGATCCAAAAAAAGGAAGTGATCTTTCCAGCAAGACAAAGTCAAGCTCTGCATAGGGACCCAGGTTTTCTGACTTCCAAACTTCTGGAGTTTTTTCTGAGCAATTTTGCCTGCTAGTCTCCTTCTTATTAAAGATCTTATTTTGCCCTGGGCTGTGGGCTCTGTGAGGACATCTTTCTCATATCATGCCCTCATTTCTGCTCACCCAATGCTAGGGCCTCCATCAATCCTTGGAACCCCAACCTACTTTCCTAATCTGATTTCCACACTTCCCATTTGCTAAACTAAGGTCCTCAGCTGGCCTAAAAATACCAGTTAGAAATGAGAAGTGTCTCAGAGATCATCTAATTTAACCTTGGCATTTTGCAGATAAGAAAACAGCAAGTCAGAGAGGAATAAGGAGGCATCTCTGTCACTGATCAGCATCATGTGACTTGCCTATTGTCTGGCATCCCTGGTGCTGGGAGATGCCAGGGGCTGCCACAGCCTGTGAAGCCCGGGCCTCTGCTCCCCAGGAGGACATAGAGCTAAGTGGGAAGATCCTGGCAGCTGAGGGTGAGAAGCAGGAGCTGGAATTGATTCCTGAGTCCTGGTGTTTTTAGATTCACAAGCAGATGTTGCATGTTTTCTGGCTTCAGTTTCTCCAATGGTACCATGAGGGGGTGTTTTCCCCATTTCTCCTCTTGGGGCTGGTACAGTGATGGCAAGGTTGTACTTGGGGAACTTTGGAGAGGGTGCCCCAGAGAAGCTGGAATTAACATAGTATGTTCCCTGTGACCCTACAAGAGTATCCTGCCCATGAGCTCACTTTGTGGAATTCAGGGTGAGCCTGGGAGAGACTGGGGGATGGAGTGCGGTGGAGTGAGGGGAGGGGAAACTCCATATTCCTACTGTGTACAGGCTTGATGATGTAGCGATCAAAATAGATTTGGCCAGGTATTGCCATATCAAAGGGATACTCCCTGAGTGAGTCACTTCCTTTGGGATAATTCCCTTTGCCTGGACTTGCTCTTGGAGTGTAGGGACCTCAGGGTACAGAGCCCAGCTCGTTCTAAGAACTAACCGTATGTCATGAGTGTATGCCTTCCTCCCACAATGACCGTCTTAGGATGAGGATGGACTGCACTTACTTGCTCCATTTTCTCAAGTTATAAAAGTGTACACTCATTTTGCAAAGGACTCTGAATCTATTCTCAAGGTTAGTGGGGTGGCCGCAGCTTCAGGGAGGGTCTCCAGCATTGAAGAGCAGGACAAGAATATTTAATATCTGAGCACTGGGTTTGTGCTGGGGGAATTTAGGTGAGTCACAGACGTCTGTACATAGCACTTCAGTATTTAAAATTCTGCAAATACATGATTTTACATCATCTTTACAATAGCCTTCTACACGTGGCATCATTTCCCCATTCCAGCCTATTTTACACAGAAGGAAATTGAGTCTCAGGGAGCTTATGAGACTGCAAGGATCCCAGGGGTACATGGCAGTGATGAACTTGGATATAAGTTATGCCAGCCTCAGGGCTTTTTCCCACAAATGCTGACTTTATAGCCTAGGCCCCAAGTTTCCTCTCTGGAACCAAGAATATTGGACAATCTCTGCAATCTGGTCCCATTCTAACATTCTGTGGTTCTATGATGTGGCTCATGTGCATTTTCTCGCTAATGCTGTGTCCTCAGAACCCGAGTTAAGATTATAGGCTCAGACGGTAAAGCGTCTGTCTACAATGTGGGAGATACAGGTTCGATCCCTGGGTCGGGAAGATCCCCTGGAGAAGGAAATGGCAATCCACTCCAGGACTATTGCCTGGAAAATCCCATGGACAGAGGAGCCTGGTGGGCTACAGTCCATGGGGTCGCAAAGAGTCGGACACGACTGAGCGACTTCACTACCAAGCTATGAGGCAGAGAGAGACATCAAAGTGAAAAGTGAAATGATCACTATTACTTTCTGGGGGTGGGGTCAGAGAGGGAGAAAGGGATTGACTTGGAGCCAGACCAAGGCAGGATGAAATCTTGACTCTTCCCATTTCTTAGCACTGCGACTTCGAGAGAATCACTCAACTTTTGTGAACCTCTGCCTCCTTAACTGAATTTTTTTTCAATGTTTGATTGCGCTGGGTCTTCGTTGCTGCATGTGGGCTTTCTCTAGTTGCAGCAAGAGGGGGCTACTCTTCATTGTAGTCTATGGGCTTCTCATCGTGGTGGCTTTCCCTGCTGCAGGACACAGGCTCTAGGCACACAGACCTCAGCAGTTGCAACACGTGGGCTCAGTAGCTGTGGGCCTTCAATCTTGCGGCCCATGGGCTGAGTTGCCCTGCTGCATGTGGAATATTGCCAGACCAAGGATCAAAACTGTGTCCTCTACATTAGCAGTTGGATTCTTATCCACTGTATCATCAGGGAAGTCCTCTCCTGAATTTTCAAATGGGGAAAATGATACCAATTTTGCAGGTGGATGGTTGTGAAGATCGTATGAAATTGTTTTTAAAAACACTGATACACTTATCACCTGTATGGTAGATAGTGGTGAAAATGATTAATAGTTATTGGAAGTTAGTTCCCTTATCTTACTTTCATCTGGTGGATATAAATATCAAGCCTGTTGTCAACAATAAGGATTTGCTTAATGTCTGGTGGTCCTGATGGGGTAGGCTGTAGAACTGGAAAGGGGCCTAAGACTACTGGCCTGCTTATCTATTGGTATGTGCCCAGGGGCAAAGGAGAACAAATAGGTGTTATTTGGTTGGAGCTGAGAGTTAATGGACATGGCCAGAAATGAACCTGTGTGTGAAAAATGGTTTTAGGAATTGTCGTTTACCTTAGAGCACATAAATTATGTACGTTATTCCATAATATATCCATGTTTACTTTGCTATTAAAACAGTGTTTAAAACAGTAGCTGGCATATAACCAAGGCTCAATAAGCATTGGCCAACAAAGTGAATTAATTTTTGAATTAAAAAATAATGTTTTCAAATGTTTCCCCTCAGGTAAAATTGATGTTTCAGAAAGATGTATTATGCTTGATGGTGGCCTCCCGCATCTGTTTGCATAGCCCTGCACACCCACCCTGAGGAACACGAGCCCTAGAGAGATTTAGCCTTTTATCCTACAGTTGAGAAATCTACGTTCACATCTGTACAGCCATAAGCCAAACTGGTCTAAAACCCAGGTCTCCCGATCCCTAACCCAGGCTCATACAACAATTCTTCATCCTCCTGTTTCAAGATCTTCGAGGTTTTGATTTTCCTACGTTTACTTCTCTGACTTCTCCATATAGTACCCAGAGGCCAAGGCAAATTTACTGGAGGTGTCTTTTGCTGGGACTGTGTTTCATTATTTTGACCATGTTTGTTTCCAGAATCCCTCATACTAATTATTTGAATATTTGTGAAGGGCTTTATGACAGTTTTGTGGGTTTCTTCCATTTTTGTCTCAAAAGTGTTTCAGTAAGGGGCATCTTAGACAGCAAGGAGATCAAGCCAGTCAATCCTAAAGGAAATCAATCTTGAATATTCACTGGAAGGACTAATGTTGAAGCTGAATCTCCAATACTTTGGCCGACTGATGCGAAGAGCCAACTCATTGGAAAAGACCCTTATGCTAGGAAAGATTGAAGGCATGAGGACAAGGGAGCGACAGAGGATGAGATGCTTGGACGGTATCACTGACTCCAAGGACATAAGTTTGAGCAAATGCTGGGAGCTAGTGAAGGACAGGGAAGCCTGATGTGCTGCAGTCCATGGGGCTGCAAAGAGTGGGACACGACTTGACAACTAAACAACAACCAAAAAGGAGCATCTGGGGGCTTGTGAGAAAGATCCCAAATCTGGTCCAGTTTCTGAGGAGAGACACTGAGACACAGAGTGAAGAGAACGTCTCAGCCAGATGTAGTCCCGCGCATGGCAATCGAGCTCTCTCATTTTGTCCCTTTCGGGGACCTGTAGCAGACAGGTTTGCCCGCTTGGGCACAATCTCCCTAAGGCCTTGTCTGGGAAATCTTCCAAACAGAGACATCTAGTTTTGCTAACCTAATTGCCACCTTTCCCAAGATCTCTTCTTCCCACCATCCAGACGTTTCCTTTTTTCGATCTTTGTCCCACCCTGCCTTCCCTTGCCTAGATCTCTTCCTCTGCCCAACATTTCCCTGGCTATTAGGACTTGTTTGCTGCCAGCTGCCTCTCTCTAGCCTAGATCAACCCCGGTGAAGGATCCCTGACAAAACAGTGTGTTGTGCTGATGCAACAGCAGAAGGTGTCAAAGCAATTAAGTAATTCAAGTAGGCGGAGGTCAGGGTTTCTTTTGTCTGGAAAGACAAACAGGCTCACAAAGAGAAAGGCTCAACAAGGAAGCCGATTTCACATCCCCTGTCTCTGCCTGTCTCTCGGCCGTGATCTCTACGCCTTTGTACCTACAGTGGATCCTCTCAGAGTCTCTGGACTGAGAAGCCACTTGACTTAGAAGGTGCGGCACGCCTGAACACCAAGGAATAGAGCTTTCTCGAGATTCCAGCACACCCTGCTTTTGTCTTCCCTGTTTGTTTTCCCACCAGCCCCACCCTAGGCTCCTGCTGCTGCAATAGCCCTAGAAGTGGCTCAATGCCTCGGATAGGACATTGCTCAAAGAGGCCCGTGGGTGCAGAAGGCAAAGCCTCCTCCCAGGAAACCAAGCCCTCGAAGCCACCCTCCCTTGAAGGTGCACTTATTCAACACTCAACATTTGTGAATTCAGTTCAGTTCAGTCACTCAGTCACATCTGACTCTGCGACCCCACGGACTGCAGCACGCCAGGCTTCCCTGTCCATCACCAACTCCCGGAGCTTGCTCAGACTCACGTCCATCAAGTCGGTGATGCCATCCAACCACCTCATCCTCTGTCGTCCCCTTCTCCTCCCGCCTTCAATCTTGCCCAGTATCAGCGTCTTTTGCAGTGAGTCAGTTCTTTGCATCAGGTGACCAAATAATTGGAGTTTCAGCTGCAGCATCAGTCCTCCAGTGAATATTCAGGGCTGATTTCCTTTGGGATGGACTGGTTGGATCTCTTTGCAGTCCAAGGGACCCTCAAGAGTCTTCTCCAACACCACAGTTCAAAAGCATCAGTTTTTCGGCACTCAGATTTCTTTATAGTCCAGTTCTCATATCTATACATGACTCCTGGAAAAACCATAGCTTTGACTAGATGGACCTTTGTTGGCAAAGTAATATCTCTGTTTTTAATATGCTGTCTAGGTTTGTCATAACTTTTCTTCCAAGGAGCAAGTGTCTTTTAATTTCATGGCTGCAGTCACTATACCCAGTGATTTTGGAGCCCAAGAAAATAAAGTCTGACACTGTTTCCAACCATCTATTTGCCATGAAGTGATAGGACAGTATGCCATGATCTTAGTTTTCTCTATGTTGAGCTTTAAGCCAAGTTTTTCACTCTCCTCCTTCACTTTCATCACGAGGCTCTTCAGTTCCTCTTCACTTTCTGCCATAAGGGTGGTGTCATCTGCATAGCTAAGGTTATTGATATTTCTCCTGGCCATCTTGATTCCAGCTTGTACTTCATCCAGCCTGGCATTTTGCATGATGCACTCTGCATATAAGTTAAATAAGCAGGGTGATAATATACAGCCTTGACGTACTCCTCTCCTAATTTGGAACCAGTCTGACTTGTGAAGAGCCTGATATATTTTAGGGAATGTGCTTAGAGCCAGGGGAGGGGGCAAGGAGGAATGTAAAATGGCTTCTGTTCTGCAGGAGCTCACTGCCTAATGAGATATCTGAACATGCTGGCAAGCATCACAGTCTAACTTAGGTTTGAATAAAGTTCTAGAAGCCTCAGGGGAGGTTATGACCAACTCTTTGTGAGGGTCTGAAAGTGTGAAAGTGTTAGCTGTTCAGTCGTGTCTGACTCTTTGCAGCCCCATAGACTGTAAGCCATCAGGCCCCTCTGTCCATAGACTTTCCCAGGCAAGAATACTGGAGTGGATTGCCATTCCCTTCTCCAGGGGATCTTCCTGATCCAGGGATCAAACCCATATCTCCTGCATTGTAGGCAGATTCTTTACCANATAGACTGTAAGCCATCAGGCCCCTCTGTCCATAGACTTTCCCAGGCAAGAATACTGGAGTGGATTGCCATTCCCTTCTCCAGGGGATCTTCCTGATCCAGGGATCAAACCCATATCTCCTGCATTGTAGGCAGATTCTTTACCATCTGAGCCACCAGGAAAGACAAGCAGTGTCTAGGGTCCAATAACTGAGGAAGTGACACTTGAATTATAACATGAAGGATGATTGAGGTTTCTCCAGACAGGAGGGAGGAAACAGCGCATTCTAGGAAGAGGGGCAGTGAATTCACAGGTGGGAGGGCTGAGAGAGGAGATTGTCCTCTGAAAATATGGTATTCATGAAGACTAAAATCAGGACTATGCTGGGGGTGGGTGGAAATGGGGCAGTGTCCCTGAATAAGTTGGTTGGAGCAAAATTGTGGATGTTTTTATTTTACTTTTTAAAATGTATTTATTTATTTATTTGGCTGCGCCCAGTCTTAGTTGCAGCATGCAGGATCTAGTTCAAACCCTGCGTTGGGAGAGTGGAGTCTTAGCCACTGGACCATCAGGGAAGTCCCTGGGGATGTTTTCAACATCTTACTGAGGTGTGTGGCCTGTCCTGAAGGCACCACTGCATCAGAAAGAGATTTTTGGCCAAGGGAGAGATGTGAGAAGATCCCCATGGCAATGGCAGCAATTCTCTTCCCCAATCATCTTCCTGCTGAGGTTCACACTCTCAGGTTTCATCTCATCAACATTCAGCCCCACTCTTCTCAGTCATCAGATAAGGCCGCTTTCAGCACCAGCCCTTTCCAAGAATGAGCCTCTCTTCAGATGACCAACTGCTGGTTGTAGAGGCCCAGCCATCTGTCTAGGGTGGAATGCAGAGTGGGAGGCTAAGAGCTTTGGCCTCAGACAGCCCTGGTCTGAAAAAGTCCCACTGCCTCTTATTTGGGCTTCCCTGGCAGAGCCATGGGTTCAATCCGTGGGTCTAAAAGATCTCCTGGAGGAGGAAATGGCAATCCATTCCAACATTCTTGCCTGGAGAAACTCATGGACAGAGGAAACTGGTGGGCTACAGTCCATGGGCTCAAGAGCTGGACACAACTTAGAGACTAGACCACCACCTCTTATCAACTGTTGTCTTGAGCAAATTACTTCCCGCTTCTAAAGTCTCATTTGCACTTTGTGAAATGGGCTTGAAGGACAATAATGCCTTCCTTGCTGGTTTCCTTGAGGAGGGCCTGATTTGCAGCACATTGAGGTGCCCCATCAGTTGTATCTACTAAAGGTCTACCAGCCTTGCTATCAATGTCTCTTAACCATGTTACTTATCACATCCATGTGACTCTTGACAGGAAAGAAGGCCACAGGTTTACCTTCAAGGAAAGATATTATGACATATCACCAACATGAGAACAAATAAATCTGATAACGTAGAAATGGGCTCTTCCGTCATTCAGAATTTGTTGCTCAGAGCTGACACAGCAAAAACCAACCAAAAACATCAGCTCTTGTGACAAACATCATTCAGGTCCCCAGATCTTCAGATCTTTTGCCCTATATCCTTGAAACAATGGGCCATTTTGTCTGGATGTTGTGAAATTTGGGGGTTGTGTCACTACCAACTTCACAAATACATCCTGCTTAGGAGAACAGGGAAGATTTGAAGAGTTAGAGCACTTAGGTAAGAGAAATTAAACAATTAATTACCTTGTCGCATCCTTCCTCTCAGATGGCATAAATGTAATAGATCCTTAATAAGAAAGTAGTGCTGAGTGTCCATTTTCTTGCTTCTCTTCATGTTCTAATTCATGACTCTGGAAGTAGTTCTGAATTAGAATGGATTTCTGGCAGGTTTTCATGGCAGTTGAGGAATATTTTGCAAAACAATTCATATTACTCTTAAATTTGCATATTCCCTGGTGGCTCAGATGGTAAAGAATCTGCCTGCGTTGCAGCAGACCTGGGTATAATCCCTGGCTCAGGAAGATCCCCTGGAGAAGGAAATGGCTGCCCACTCCAGTACTCTTGCCTGGAGAATTCCATGGACACAGTGGACTACAGTCCATGGGGTCGCAAAGAGTCGGACACGACTGAGTGACTAACACTCACTTTACTTTCAGGTTGAGACATAATCTCTCTGACAAGTGTGACATAGATTCATAACATTTGCCATAAAATAGTCATTCAGTTCAGTTCAGTTCAGTCATTCAGTCGTGTCCGACTCTTTGCGACCCCATGAATCGCAGCACACCAGGCCTCCCTGTCCATCACCAACTCCCGGAGTTCACTCATACTCGCGTCCATCGAGTCCGTGATGCCATCCAGCCATCTCATCATCTGTCGTCCCCTTCTCCTCCTGCCCCCAATCCCTCCCAGCATCAGAGTCTTCTCCAATGAGTCAACTCTTCCCATGAGGTGGCCAAAGTATTGGAGTTTCAGCTTTAGCATCATTTCTTCCAAAGAAATCCCCAGGGCTGATCTCCTTCAGAATGGACTGGT
>SJYX01004392.1:11689-138377 GCA_006410675.1 Oreotragus oreotragus
TTTCCCCATCTATTTCCCATGAAGTGATGGGACCAGAAGCCATGATCTTCGTTTTCTGAATGTTGAGCTTTAAGCCAACTTTTTTACTCTCCTCTTTCACTTTCATCAAGAGGCTTTTTAGTTCCTCTTCACTTTCTGCCATAAGGGTGGTGTCATCTGCATATCTGAGGTTATTGATATTTCTCCCAGCAATCTTGATTCCAGCTTGTGTTTCTTCCAGTCCAGCGTTTCTCATGATGTGCTCTGCAGATTAGAAGCTGGTATTTTTAATAGTTTAATTTTTTACAGAAATAAATACAATTTGATTAAGTTAAAAATAAATATTAGCTTTACTTTTTATTTAAAATGTTAACATCTATTAATTATATTGTGTTTAGTTTGCTTTTTAATTTGGATTATTAATTTTTGATATTTGAGATATTTTTGAAGAAACATTTTTGAAAACATATGTGCAAAGTAATTTTAATTTTTAAATGTATTACATTTACTTTCATTTACATTTTTGATGAAAATATATTAAAATTTTGTACACTTTGAATACAATTAACAATTTCTTTTATAATCTTTTATCAGTGTTGTCCAGTAGAATATCCTGCTAGGATGGACGTGGTCTATGTCTGTGCTGCCAAAGTGGTAGTCACTAGACACACATGGCTGTTGAGCATGTGCAATGTGGCTAGTGCAACAGAGGAGATTTAATTTAAATTTCTATTTGATTGTAACTGATTTAAATTTAAATATCCACATGTGGCTGGTGGCAATTGTATTGAGCTACGTGTTTTTAGATCATTAAAAATAAAAATACGTCTAGATAATAGAAATTGAAAAAGTACCGGAAGACTTCAGAAAAGATGAAAGTTTAAGGATAAAAAGAAATAGAGAGATTGTCTACCTAGTTCTTTAAAATAGAAATGATGAAAGTTAGCAAACTGACTTGCACACAGAAAAGCCCACACAAGGTGACATGGACTGAAAAATTTACAAGGCTGGAAAAATAAACAGCAGTTGATAAAATACAACAGAGACAAAGCAATGTTAACATTTGCATGAAGTTTTTAGGATAATATTATTTAGCCAATAATTAGCCAAACATATGTCAGTTTTCACAGCATAAATGGATCAATCATTTCAGGAAAATTTCTGGATTTAGTAAAAACTATTTGGAATGTCCCAAACATCGCTGTTGTTGATTAGTCAATGAGTCATGTCTGACTCTTTGTGACCCCATGGACCGCTGCATGCCAGGCCCCTCTGCCCTTCAGCATCTCATGGAGTTTGCTCAGACTCATGTCCTTTGAGTCAGCGATGCCACCCAACCAGCTCGTCCTCGGTCCGCCACTTCACCTCCTGTCCTCAGCCTTTCCCAGCATTAGGTCCTTTTTCGATGAGTCAGCTCTTCACATCAGGTGGCCAAAGTGTTGAAGCTTCAGCTTCAGCATCAGTCCTTCCAAGGAACATTCAAGATTGATTTTCTTTAGGATTGACTAGTTTAATCTCCTTGCTGTCCAAGGGACTCTCAAGAGTCTTCTCCAGCACCACACTTTGAAAGCATCGATTCTTTGTGTCCCAGCCTTCTTTAGGTCCAACTCTCACAACTGTGCATGACTACTGGAAAAACTATAGCATTGGCTATATGGACCTTTGTCAGCAAAGTGATGATGTGTCTGCTTTTAATACACTATCTAGATTTGTCATAACTTTTCTTCCAAGGAGCAATGGTCTTTTAATTTCAAGGCTGCAGTCACCATCTATAGTGATTTTGGAGCCCAAGAAAATAAAAGCTGCCACTGTTTCCACTTTTTTCTCATCTATTTGCCATGAAGCGATGTGACTGGATGCCATGATCTTAGTTTTTTGAATGTTGAGTTTTAAGCCAACTTTTTCACTCTCCTCTTTCACCATCATCAAGAGGCTCTTTAGTTCCTCTTCACTTTCTGCCATTAGAGTGGTATCATATGCATATATGAGGATGGAGGACAGATTAAAAAGTAACAAAATGAATTTTGATTATTTGGGATGGCAATTTCAAAATGATATTATTCATTAAATGGATAGTAAAGTGCAAAAAAGATATGTAAAATTTTAAAATACAAATATCACCCAGTACAACTACATTCTTTCAGGGATAAATGTCATGAACAACTAACAGTTATTACACGTGTTATTGAGCTCTACCAGTTAGGAAAATGACGAAATAAAAATTAATTTCCTTGGTTTTATGTTTCTTGTAAAAAAAAAAAGTTCAAGTTTTGATTTAAGTAAAAAAATAAAAAAGAATTTTCATCTTTTGGCGTTTATTTAAACAATTGCCTTTTGTATGTCTTCTTTGGTGAAATGTCTATTCAGTTCCTTTGTCCATTTTTAGACTGGATTATTTGTTTGCTATTGGATTGTAGGAGTTTCTTATAAATTTTGGATAATTACTCTTTATCAGATACATGATTTGCAACTATTTCTCCCACTCTGTTGGTTGCCTTTTCGTTTTGTGGATTGTTTCCTTCACTCTGCAGAAACTCTTTAGTCTGATGTAATCCCACTTGTCTAGTTTGCTTTCATGGCCTGTGTTTTTGATGCCGAACCAAAGAAATTACTACGAAAGCCAACATCAAGAAGCTTTCTCCCTACATTTTCTTCTAGAAGTTTTATGGTTTCAGCTTTGATGTTTAAGTTTTTTTTTTTTTAATCTATTTTGACATAGTACCACTTATATGAGGAATACAAAATAGTCAGACTCATAGAAGCAGAGAGTAGGATGATGGCTGCTAGGGATTGAAGAGCCAGAGAAACAGGGAGGTATTAGTCAAAGGGTACAGAGTTTCAGTTATAGAAGACGCAAGTCCTAGAGATCTACTGTAGAGCACAGTGGCTGTAGCTAGTAAGACTATATTGTAATCTTAGAATATTGTGAAGAAGGTAGATATTATGTTGTGTTCTTATCACACACACAAAAACAGTAACCCTTATAAAAATATTGATAACAAATAAGAATGCAAAAAGAAACTTTTGGAGGGAATGGATATGTTTTTTGACATGGATTGTAGTGATGGTTTCATGGATGGATACTTATCTCCGAACTCACTAAACCGTGTACATAAAATAAGTATAACTTTTTGTAAGTCAATTATATCTCAATAAAGTGGTTAAAAATGTTGCCAGAGGCAAGTCTAAATGACACTTGGATAAAAAGGAAATAATGACTTGGATAATAAGGAAATAATGACAGGGATAATAAGGAAAAAGTTTATGAATTGGGATTCTACCCCCAAATTCAAAGCACTCTTTGTGCTATATATGGTTCACAGTTTAAATCTGTTACTGGAAGATGAGCCTCCATTGTGCCCACTGAAATCACATTCTTTGGAACAATTCAAAGATTATATTCTCTTTTTTTCTTGATCTGTATAAAAATAAAGCAACATCTGTCATATTTGACCTGCCAAGCCTTCTTGAATACACGATGGGGAATGCTATTATCCAATTAGATTTGATAGAAATAAGATATGAAATGCTCTAGAAGAAAGAAGGAAGAAGTAGAACATTCTCAAAGAAACACTGAATTATGGTCTTTGAAGAAAAATATAATTAATTTTGACGCTACGTTCTGTTATTTGGTATAAATGATTGTTTGTTGTTAATGCTACTAACGAATTTTTGTTGTTGTTTAGTTCTTAAGTCATGTCTTGACTCTTTTGGGAGCCCTGTGGACTGTAGCTCACCAGGCTGCTCTGTCCATGGGATTTCCCAGGCAAGAACACTTCAGTGGGTTGCCATTTCCTTTTCCAGAGGATCTGATCCAAGGACTGAACTTACATCTCCGCCTTGCAGGCTGACTTTTTACCGCTGAGTCTCCTGGGAAGCCCTAGCAAACTTTTACAGCCAAACAAATCAACGTGTGACTTTTTCACCTTTAAATGTTTGTTTGTTTATTTTTAAAAAATGGTTTCTCTAAACTGAAAAATTTTTCTAAATTTGAATTGTCAAATATGCAATGTAAGTGATACTCCAATAAAATATAAAGTCAAAATAGAAGATCATAAGAGATACAAATTGTATATAAATAATCCCCAAACTAACTATAGAATCTATTTCCTGGCTATTAGAGATCAAGGTATGGATTCTATTAAAGAGAATTTTGAATAAACTGAGTAATATATTTTTATATTCAATCTTTTGTTAATAATATTCAGTATTTTTAAAAATGGAAAAAAATTAAATGCTGTGGGCACGAGAACCTTACAGGTCTGTGAAAACTGTGATGTAGCAACAGAGATACAAAATTACTTTCTGTGATGGTGAAACTTTGTAATATGTGACCCATAATAATACTTAAAAGTGATATGTAAAACTTACTGGTTCATTTTCCAATCTAATATTTCTTTAATCATTTTATTAACAATTCCAGTTGCTAATTATCTGGGGCAAGTGGATGAATAGGATAGTCTGATGTTGAGTACCCCTGTCTCCCTTTAAAAAAAACCCTGAAATTCCTTTCTGAGAGCTATAGGACTCCTGAAAGACAGATATCCAGGTCTTTGAGGATGAGCACGGAGTGTTTCTGGTTTTGTTGTGATTATTTCCTTCTTATTGTTGACTTTTTACTTATTGAGAACACAGATTGCTAATCTTCTGTGACCTCAAAGATATCTGGGTTTTCCCATTGCTAAGATATTTGGCAGTAACTCACAGGACTAAATGACAAGGAGACCTGAGAGGGACTGGTGGTATCTCAGTATCTGGAAACACGGGAAAATAAGACCAGAACTTTTTCCCGTTTGGATCGCTTAACCATGGTCTCCCTTAATTTTTACTTTCTCTTGCTTTTCACAGGGCATTGAAATTCACACATTTATAATCTTTCCACTCTTCATATACAGGTATCACTTTGCATGAGGCATCTGATACTCATGAGAGGACTCATGAGGTCTATCTATCCATACCTATATGTGTATCCATATCTGTATCCATATTTGTATTGATACTTGTGGGTTCAAAGTCCTTCTGACTTTTCAAGTGCACAATTTCAAACTTGTCACCAGTGAAAGAAATCGAATCTGGACCTGTGTTTGAAGATGAGAGAATGGAAAGGATCATATCTAATGTTTAGCATCACTGAAATACTGCTGGGTGCAACATACCTTATGTTAAGGTGTTTTTCTTTTAAGTATCTGATTAACATAAATTTTTTTATATTATACAAATACATAATATACCATGATTATGGAAATAAAAAGCCACCCACAAGCTTACTATCTTTATAAATCATCTATTTCAATTCTTTCCTGTCTTTTCCAAAAAAGCATATTTTCTCACAGCGTTGGACATGTAGCACAAATATACTTTTGCATTCTAATCTTTGTCATAAGCACCACACAATGAGCAATTCCAATGTGGTCTTTTGAACAACCTATTTGAATGTTTCAAAATATGTTCAGTCACCAAGTTGTGTCCGACTCTTTGTGACCCCATAGACTGCAGCACACCAGGCTTCCCTGTCCTTCATCATCTCCCAGAGTTTGCTCAAATTCATTTTCATTGATTCAGGGACACTATCTAACCATCTCTGCCACCCCCTTCTCCTTTTGCCTTCAACATTTCCCGGTGTCAGGGTCTTTTCCAATGAGTCAGCCCTTCACATCAGGTGGCCAAAGTATTGGAGCTTCACCTTCAAAATAGAACTTTAGTGAATATATTGTCATTTATATCAGCATTTTGAAATGATTCTTCAAATAACTGGGATATTCATGTTATCTCCATTTCACCTCAATAATATCTCTATGGGCACCTTCCTGCCATCCCTTTTCCTAGGCTTGGATTATTTTCTTAGAATAAATCTCCAACAGTGCAACAGTTGAGCCTAAAGCGATGGGAACTTGATGAAATTTCTGATGGTTTCTTCCTTCAATGTGTTTATTTTTAATCATGATCTTCTCTCATTTAGGAAAACTACCTTTCTAGTTCACCAAGTCACCTAATCAGTTTCCCAGTCTGTACCTTTTCACATCTTACTGATTCACAGAGTCCCTCATATTTGCTCTTTCTGAAAATGAGCCTCTGGTTCCCATATTTTTACACAAATATGTTGCAGTGGTAATTTTTCTCCCTGAAGCTTCATCACTTCCAAATCTATCGTCTGGCTTCAAGGAATTCCCCATCTACAAAAGTGTCCATGAGACATAGTTTCAGTGATTGTGAAAGGGGCATGCTGATAAGCCAGGTAAGGACTGGGCTCTTGGCCATCTACTTTTCTGCCTCTTATCAATTAAGTCTCTGCAAGACACCCTGGGCTCTGCCACCAACTTGTTCCACCAGCTCTTGCCAAACTTCAGGCAACCATGTGAACGTGGGCATGGGTACTCTCCAAACATCCACTCTACTTAGCATCACCCTAGATCTCATGAGGACCCACTCGGATTTAATCTTTACCCTCATGAAGCCTTTGAAGAAATAAGATATATACAATCTAAAGATATTGCTGAGAGTCTATGACTCTTCAGAGGTTTGGAAGAGATAAGATAACATCATGGGCTCTCACCTGGGGCTAGAAAGACTGATAAAAATAGAAGAGGCAGAAAGGTATACAAAGGACATTTAGTTTAGAGGTATTAATTTATTTATCATTCAATCTATAAGCATCTACTGCATAGCAGGCTCTGAGCTAGGTACTGGGCATACACAGATAAGTTAAAAATAGTCCTTCAGGAGATCACAGTCCCGTGAGAGAGACACTCATAAGGAGATCCACAGCATGCGGTGTAACACATGCCACCCAGAGAAACTGACAGAGCAATAGTCACGCAGTGGCCAGATCTGCCTGAGAAAGGCAAAGGGAGTAACGTAAAAGAGAACTTCCCTCTAGACCAAAGGGATCTGGGGTGTTTTATGAGGATCGCGTGAACAAAATGGGAGTTAGCAGTGGTAGAGTGGGGAGAAGACTGCTTTTAGCTGGGAGACCCAGGTTTTCATCTGACTCTACTCTTCTCCAGCTGTGTGATGGGAATCAGGTTCCTTAACGTCTCTGGGCCTCAATTTTGTCAGAATTTAAGTGGGGGTCATAATATTGGCCCAGGAACTGCTGGGAGATTTAAAAAGAAAGGAGGTGATAAAGGGTCAAAGAACTGATTATTAATTATCATCATTACCAGACACAAAAGCACTTTGGAAATTCTCTGTGCCTGTACACATGAGCAAAGTTATTGGTGCGATGAGTTTCATCACCACAGCTACCTGCCCTTGTCCTCCAGGCTCTGCTTTACATCTGGAAACAGAAGGACTGGCCATGAATGAGCATGGTTCACTCCTGTTACTCACCACATCTTTTTACTTTGGGTAAACCTCACCCTGGAAGGCCTCAGAATGTTACCTTTGCATCTATAAGTCCTCCTAAGCTTGATTCTCCGCAATTATTTTTTTCTTTAAGGAAATTGAATCATGTGGAGTTCACTAAACCTAAGGATAGTTAAAGTGCATGGAGTATTGGCCACATGCCCAGGGCTCACCTAGTCAACCAGGCATTACTTCACAGGCCATTTATTTCATAATTTCTCATAAGAAACTGTGGCAATAACCAGAGATGATAGAGGTGACAGATGAGTCAAGGAGAGAGACTGACTCAGAGGCAACCATCTTAGCCCTCGCCAACCCCCTACAACTGGCAGCCTTGAGTGTGCTGGCTTCTATAGAGATTTATACTTTTGTTTGGATATTGCTTGAAGGAGATTAAAGGATCTGTATTCCTGGAAGCCTCCTTTTTCATTTCTTCCCTGGGGCCCTTCAGACCATGCTCCAATTCATTCCTTTGTAATGAGAAGAGCTCACATTCCTTGGGAATCTATTCTATGCCAAAAATTCTACTCTGTCTTCACATCCATTGCCTTATTTACTCCTCACCACTGCCACACAGGTATGATGGTTAACCTCAATTTACAGATGAGGAAACTGTAGTGGAAAGAAAGTAAGGAACTGGGCTAAGGTGAGTGACTCCAGGAAAACCCGGTAGAAGTGTAGCTGTATCAGTAGATTGTCAGAGCCCATATCTCTGACCATTCTGCTTCCTTCAGGTGGGAGAGCCTGGAGCTTCCATGTCACAACAACAATTTCAGTCACTTCTGTGGTGAGTCAAAGCTGAGGACTGTTTTAGGAATGGCTTCTCATAAAGCAAGAACTGGGGAAGAGAGGAAATCACTGAAGGATGTTCCAGGCAATCTTTTTCCTGTGCAGGCAGCCAAGAAAGCCTGGCTCTGGGAACATGTCCTACAGAGCTCATGCAGGTGGATGGAGGCCACCCGTGGCTTACCTTAGTAGGGAAGAGAACATCTCCGAAAGAGGAAGTTCCAAATTTAATGACTGTCTTCCAGACTCCACCTCTCTATTTCTTGTGCAACACTTTTTCCCCCCTTGAGAAAAGATGACTAAATTTATCACCCCAAACACAGCTCTGATCATGTCTCCCACTGTTGAAGGACTTCCAATGATTCTTATGTCTCCCCCTATTGAAAGACCTCCAGTGTTTCTTAAGTCTCCAATCAGCTGTCTCCAAACTTATCTGAGTATGGAGCCCTGCTGGTTAGAAAGGTTTATAATTGGTGTGTCCAAACAGATTTATAGTATGTCATGTGCATGTGTATCAAACCATGCAACTATATTATGTGTGCTATAAAAATAAATAAAAACTAGAAATGGTAAAAGGAGAGTTAACTATGAAATAACAAATGCTTTAAAATATATGCTAATTTTCATCACATCATACTATCTTTTATACCATCTCAAGACATAATTAATATTGTAGGCAGGGCTCACCATTAATCACAGGAATGTAAACCCATATTTCAAACATTCTTCCTGAGAATTTTGAGGTTTTTTTTTTAAGCCTACAGCTTGTTATATGTGATTAGATCATCATTGGCTTTAACCCCTGAAATGTAGCCAGTGGGAAGCCAAGAAAAGGAGAAAAGTTAGTTCTGCATTTTCTTATTGTTTGCTTGTATTTGTTACACGAATCATTCTCAATCCTCAAGTGCTTTGTGGGAATCTTTCAAAACCATTTGTCCATTTTGTGAGAATGTATTTAGTTGAATCTAGGTAAAGGTTCCATAAATCCAGGAAACTAGCTAAACGTGAGCAGCATGGGTGCCTCTTGAACACTCTGGGGGCATAGAATCCCTGCCCCTCCCTTAGAATAACCTCAGCTGGAGATGTGACTTAGAATCATTCAAATTAGGGATCTAAAGTGGGTTCCCTAGTCAACCTGTGTTGGAAATAATAGGAATTTTAACTTCTTTTATATAAAAGAAAATAGATAAAAATGAAGATTCCAATATGATTTGCACACCCTCCTGGGAGCATGCATGCCTCTTTGGAAATCCTTATCTACCAAAATCAGGGCCCTCAACTTCTAAGACTGGTGACCTACTTCTTTAGCCATACTTCCAACCATCGCTAATCCTACCCATTCTCATGATCATCCACACATCGCACTATGCAAACACACAGAACCAGACCTCTTTCTCTGAAAACTTGATTCTCCTGAGCCTTTGCCCAGGACTTCTTTTGTGCTTGGAACACCTTTGCTTTCCCTTGTTATCTTTTGAAATTTTACTCAGCCCTAGAAGCTCACCTCAGCCTCCACCTTCCATGGAAAATAATAACAATATCAACAGGCAGTCACTGGCTCCAAAGTACATGTTGGACACTGCATGATCTCATTTAACCTTCACAACAGTTCCGGGAGACAGACACTATTATGAGAAGCTGAGGGACAGAGACTTGCCCACAGCCACACAGCTAAGAAGTGGGCAACCAGGAACCTAACCCAGAAGGGCTTAAAATTCACACATTCTAGCACTGTATGTGTGTTTTGATTTGATTGAACAGGTAAAGCCCACACTAAACCCTCCCTCTCTTCCTACTTGTTGGGAGCTTGAGGAGTTCTCAAGTTGATCAACTTGAGGAGTTGTTCTCTCCTCAAATTTCCGAAGCAGCTCATTTGTAAATACTATGTAATACTTACTTCACTTTGCTATACATTGCTGTTATGTGTGCTCATCTCTCAAATCCCCAGCTACACAGTAAATTCTTTAGACAAGGGGCCACACTGAATACAGCACAACAGCAGAGACATAGTAAATGTGTCCAATGACTGGGTGAATTAATGGATGAAAGTAGAAATGGATGGATGGAAAAAACCATCACCAACAAAGGTCCTAAGTCAGGTGTGATTTCAAATTAAAATGGAAGGCACAAATTCCATCTCCCAAGATTTATAAAAGCACTTAAGAGCTGTGTTATACTCTTTAATGAGTATTGACTGGCTGATAAAAACTTAAACCTGTTAAAACTTTCCAAAAAACCCAAATTCAGTAAAGGCTGTCACCTTACAAACTACCACTTACTATGTTAAACAGTGGAGAAGGATGTTTGGACAGACCAATCTAAAGATGACAGTAGTTGGCACCATTTGCAGAAGGAACTTTAGCACACTTAGTCCTAAAAAGAATGATCTTGAACACTTGTACACACACACATACAACCACATACCCCACTGTTTAGAAATTTTTTTCTTCAACTTACTGATTCAGAACCAGGCTTATAGGGGTGAAGTGACTTGCCCAGTAATCACATACCCAAGAAGTCACAGAGCCTATAGCCAAACCCAGGCTTTGGAACTCAAACCCCTTAATCTTTCCCTACTCTGCTCCTTCAACACAGAATGAATCATAGAATGTCAGGCATCTGAGCCAGCAGAAACTCTTTACCACAGGCATAGAATATATAGTCTCCAATGGGGTGTCTTTGAAATGCTGTCTCATATAAGCCCGCAGCCTTGAGGACTCTGCCTGGGAGGGAGGGACCAGTGACTTCTAATCCCTAGATGACTAAACAGAAGCCCAGTCCATCTGTGATAAATATCCCTTCCAAGGGCCACAGGTGCGCATGAGAGAGCAAGCATTTTTTTTTTTTCATGCCTCAGTGCTGAAACCATCTTAGAAGCATTCCATCCTCCAAGTAATTAATCTCTCTTTTCTAAATTTTTTTATTAATGTTTTACTGTGTCCTTTTGCAGAGGTACAATCCGCAGTGCTCTGACAATAAGCTGCACAGTAAAACGGTCTGGCTGCCTGAACCGACTGGAGCCAGGGATGTAAGGGCATAGGGGAAGGGCTTCATTCTTAGTCGCTGAGGGCTGGAAGAGACAAAGGCAGGGCCTAGTTCCTCGATGCCACCCTTCCAACCTTCTCTGAACATAGCATCCAGACCAGGCACCCGTGGGCTCCCTTGAAAGAAAGGCCACTAAAACCACCTTCAAGTACATCTTATACATAAAGGATGGAAGTGGGGGTATATGCTAGATTTGCTTTGGGAAGTCCCTGGAGGACAGAAATAGAGGAAAGGGATGAAAATTAAAGGCAGCCAGCATCATAAGACAGAGCTTCCTGACAAATGTATAACAGAGCAGTGAGCTGCCTTCCAGACTAGTGAACTTGCTGTCACTGGAGGCTGGACCACCCCTCCTTGAGAGTGGTATACAAAGCATATAGATGATTTGGCTAGGTTACTGCTAAAATACCCCTTCCAGAAATGGCTGGTATTTTGTGTGCCTCCAAGTTCTCCCCACATGAATGCTTTGGGAGATGGGTTCAGACAAAACTCGTCTGTTCCATAATACTTGGCCACAATGCAACGGCTGCTGTCTGGTCACAAAGCATTTCATAGGCAGCTGTTACCACCCTTATTTCAGAAATGTGGTGAAAAGGGAATGAGAGACAGGTGAGGGGCCTGCCACCATGAGAGCAGGTGCAAAGAAGCCCCTGGCTCCAGAGCTGCCCAGGGCCTGAGCCAACGCGCTTCTCAACTGGATCAGAACTCAGTGATTTCCAACCACCAGCAATGACACCAACAGCCCTAAAATGCCTTTGAGTGTTTCCTTTCTAGGTTATAAAGTCACCCAATCTCAGGATTTGAATAGCCTTTGAAGTCATGGAGTCATTTGGGCTCTGGAAGCCACAGGAAAGTAATGTTTCCCACTGACTCTAATTGAGAACTAGAAAATGGAATGAGTCCCAGGGAATCCTAAGGAGTTGTCTGGGCTCAGGGATAAATAGGGCAAAAGTCACAGCCGAGTCTCCCGCCAGCTTGCTCCAAGGAAGCACTGAGCCAGTCTTTGTGGCGGGAAAAGACTGAATTCCAGGAGTGGGGCAAATGTAATAAAGTTTAAGGCTGCAAGTATTTGGAGCCACAAGAAATAATAACAGCACAGCTAGGAGCACTCTTTTTCTCTTGAAAGGCCTTTGCCTGTCACAGATGGGGAAGCAGCAGGATCTAAGAGAAAGCAATGAACTGAGGATCAGAAAACCTGGGCCACCGCCGACTTGCTGTGTGATCTCGGAAGAACGCTTAGCCTTTCAGAGCCTTACCAGTTAACCTCACGAGGATGACAATTTGCACCCAGGCTTGGTTAGTGGATCCGTGAGATGAGGGATGTGAAGCACTTTGTCATTGTTGTTGTTCAGTTGCTCAGTCGTGTCTGACTCTTTGCAGCCCCGTGGACTACAGCACACCAGGCTTCCCTGTCCTTCACTGTCTCCTGGAGTTTGCCCAGATTCGTGTCCATTGGTGCAGTGCTTTAACATTAGACAAATGGGAGGTGCTTATAGCCGTGCCTGCTTTTCCTGAAGTGAACTGATGGTATTATTGTAGGATTCTCTATTTCCAGATGTGGAAATCAAGGTACAGTGATGTGACGGGATGTGGGTCTCATTCCTTAGTGCCAGGACCAAGAGAAGGGGTCTCCCCACACTGGGAGGACCCCTGTGCCTGCCCATGGCCAGGTGCTTCCTCTCCTGAGACTAACCCCATCCCATGCCCGTCTCAGGCCGCGCTCCAGGCCAGGGAGTTTCTTCTGCATGGCTGTGTGATGCACGCATACACTGGCAGGGTTTCAGGAAATGGCCACTTTCACATTCATTTGGAAGCCCTGTCACCTACCTCTCTTCTACCCCACACCCACTGTCCCCACATCCATGCCCACCCCCACTGTTACGATAGTCCCTGCTACTGAGCAAAGGTTGCACCCTCCAGTGCTACCTCCAATCAGGGAAAAGATCTCTGGCTTCTGTCTGGTTCTCTGCCTCAGAGAAGGTCCCACCATCAGCTACACCTTCTAACAGTCCCCAAAGTCTTCTCCCTTCTGCCTCCCCACCAATGTGGCCTCTTCTGCGAAGTTCTTTAACCATGGGTTTCCCCAACATCCCCCCCACCCGCAGGCTCCCCCTCACCATCATCTTCATTTCAGAAAATGAAATAAAAAAGAAATTCGAATGACTCATCAGTCCACATGGCAGGAAGGGGAGAAGCAGAGAGAGTGAGTTGTGGGTCCAGATGAAGATTTCTGCAGGCCTCTTGCCTGCTTCCCGTGATCAGCTGAGCTTCACTAGAGGGAAGATATAAAAATCTGAGTGATGCCATATTGTCTCCAAAAGCAGCTAGAGTGAAAATGAAGTGTGACTGCCGCCTCCCCAAAACGCAGGGCAGCTCCTGCCTTGCGCACTCAAATGTGGCTCAGTGGCTGGCGGGGCAGCCTCAGGACAGAAACCGGCTAGGTTAGCGCCACTGAGTCTCAGCTTCCGTCCTAACCCGGGGCTCCCCCAGGCCTCAGTGCCACCCTCTGTGAGGCTAGGGATCCACTCCTATTAGGCCGCTTGGGTATACAGCAGTGTCTGCTGGGGACACTGAGCAAGGAGCCAACAAATGGTGCCTTCTTGGGAGGCACAGCCCACTGGCAGCCCAGGGTTTGGCAAGCCCCAAATTCTATGCCTATCGGTTGGCTGGAGACCTGTTAGACCAACAGTCTGTATCAGATAGAGTGTGCTTGATGGGAAGGGTCAAAGTTGGTGGGCCTAGCCCTGCCATCAGAAAGAGGGGCTCTGCTCTCATCTGCTTTAAATACTGGGCATCTGCCTGAGATTTCACCAGGGGGAAACAAACAAACAAATAAAACCAGAATCCACTGAAATTACAAACCAAAAAATGCAAACAATCTTAAAAGCCCCCGTCTATCTAGCCCTGTGCTCTTCAAACTTAAACATGGCTCAGATCTCCTGGAGGGCTAGATATAACACATATGTCTGGGTCCCTCCCCAAAGTGGCTGGTTCAGTATTTCAGGGTGAGGCTGATAGTCCGTACTACTACTAAGATCATAGACGAGTACAGTGCTGCTGTTCTGGGGACAAATTTGAAGAACCAGGGATCTAGCCCAAATTTTCTCTTCAGAGCTGGGATAGATGACTCCTCTAGGCTTTCTTAGCAAGTTACAGGTGAGCTAGAATAGACCCCGGGCTTCCCAGGTGCCACTAGTGGTAACAAATCTGCCTGCCAATGCAGGAGACATTAAGAGATACAGGTTCAATCGCTGGGTCAGGAAGATGCCCTGGAGGAGGGCATAGCAACCCACTCCAGTATCCTTGCCTGGAGCATCTCAGGGACAGAGGAGTCTGGCAAGCCACAGTCCATGGCATCGCAAAGAGCTGGACATGACTGAAGAGACTTAGCACGCAGCACTTACCAAATAGACCCCACTCTCTGCCAGGCTCTCCCTGCCTTGTCCAGGCCTTGGATGGCATACCTGCACCTGCTCCAGAACACAGGGCTCGGGATGCAGAAGACTACTCTGGCCTGGGCGCTCTGGGGCTTTATCCACCGGAAAGTGATCCAAGGGGAGCATTCCTAACCGAGCCCATGCTTGGCTCATCAGTATTGATGACCAGAGGCTACTGCAGAATCTCAGAAAACCAGGCCTGGTAGGCTTGCAGGGAGACTCGAAGCTGATGTTCTCCTCACCACTATTAACACAAAGGCTTTCTGATCATAGAAAATACTGTACTAACTCATTTAATCCTGATAGCAGCTTCTACCTCTGACCTCTGTCCTTCTCACGTTTCTTGCCCTTTTATCTCTACTGATAGGTCCCCGTGACTGGCAAAGTTTTCCTATTAGGGGATCAGGGCTTGAGACTTATTCCTTGAAGAAAAATCATGGACTGAGACAACGTCAGAATCAAGAAATCATGATTGATGTGGCACTATTTATTCTCCTCATTTTGCAGGTGAAGACGCTGAGTCTGTAGGGGATCAGTATCTTGTCCCATCTGGACCAGAGTCAGGCAGTCTCTCCCCACACCTTCATCTTGTTCCCCTCCTCCCACATCCTGGGGCCAGGCTGGAGGCCCTGCAGCTGTGGCGAGTGCCAGATGGCATCTCAGCCACAGGGCCGAGGGCGTCTGAGGACCTCGCGGTTCGTCAGCCCCAGGCTGGCAGCCTGTCTCCACATTGCTGCTGCGGGCACAGGGCAGAGGCGCTGAGTGAAGAGAGTACGTGCACGGAGAGGGCGAGAATGCAGTGACTCACACCACGTGCAGAGCTGCTCACAGCTGTTCCCAGAGCATCCTGGCCTGGGCAAGGCAGCTGCCAGCCTCACACCATCAGAGGGTCACTCTCGGCCTCGGCTGCCAGCATGGTAAGAGCAGAGGAGGGGGAATCAGGTTGTCAGTGGGCAACACTGGGCAGGAGAGCTAGTGCCCACCAGGGAGCTAGAAAGCCTCAGCTCTCCTCTCAGCTCTGCCCCTGCTCTGTCCAGCACTGTGACCTTGGGCATGATGTCACCTGGACTTGATGAGCCTGACTTCTCTCACATGTTCATGGTTGCATTGCCTGATGTGGAGAGTGACCGGTAGGCTAATGCATGAAAGAAAAAAAGCCTTTTGCAAATCTAGAGGGATTCACACACGTGTTTAAGTCTGTTCAGGCTGCTATAACTTAACACCACAGGCTGAGTGGCTTCTGAAGAAGAGAAACCCATTTCTCACAGTTCAGGAAGGTCTGGGTGCAGTCAGCATGGTGGCCTTCTGGTGACAACCCACTGTCCTCAGATGGAGGAAGGAGAAAGAGAGCCCTCTTTCCTAAGGCGCTAACCCCATTCCTGAGAACTGTTCCTTCCTGACCTATACACCTCCCAAAGGCCCTGCTTCCGGTTAAGATTTCAACATATGAATTTTGGTGCTATTGTCATTGTGAATGGTCATTGTTGGCAATTAACCATTCTCAAAGGCAACACGGTGGTAAAATATCAATATCTCTCTGCGAAGGATATATTTGAACCCTTTGTGCTGTTTTTGCAATTCTCCTGTAAACTTTAAATCACTTCCAAATAAAATGTTTTAAAAATGCTACATTCTCTGTAATTATATTCTGTTTCATTCAGCCTGGTTCACCATGAGGCAGGCAGACCTCAGGAAGATCACTGTCTTGTAGAGTTGATGTTCCAACAGGCAGAAACAAATATTAATCATCACGAGAAATATGAAAATTACCTGTGGTATCAGAGGGTGTTAGTCTCAGGGACACAAGTAGGATAGCAGAAGAGGGCACGGATGTCCGAGGTTCGGGGTGGTGGGGAGGGACTTGCAGCTGATAACATCAGTGCTCGAGGTGGGCCTGAGTAAGCAGCTATCCAGGAAGAATCTACGGGCCAGCAGACACGAGGCCAGCGTGACTGGAGCAGCATGGTTGCACTGTGGCGTGACGAGTCGGAGGAGATTAGGTCAACGGGGCCCTGCGTAGCCACAACCTGTGGGCCTATGAAGTCTGTTTGGAGGCCCTGGGATTTCTCTCTGAGAAAAATGGGGCAATGAGACAGAGATTTCAGCAGAGGAGTGACACAATCTCATACACATCCCACAAGGGTTATTCTGAAAATGTACCAAGGAGCACAAGGGTAGAAGCAGAGAGACCAGGTAGGAGGCAATTGCAACAATCCAGAGAGATGGCTACAGGGGGTGAAAAGTGATGAGGTTCGGGATTTGTATTCTAAAGGTGGAGCCAACACAGTTTCTTTGACCCAAATTCAGTTTCTAAGGCTCCTTCCAGTCCCAAACCCTTTGTACTAGAATTTGATCATCACCTCCACAAACTACTCTTGCCCAAGTGTGGAGAGAGAGACACCAGGCTACTTTTAAAAATAGATACAGATTCTTTCAAGGGTCTTGCTCCTTCAAGTGATTTATTTTTTTCCTTTCCTTTTCTTTTTTCTTTAAAACTGATGTGTAGTTGACGTGCAATATTTTATAAGTTACAGGTGCCTGGTAAAGTGACTCATAATTTTTAAAGGTTATACTCCATTTATATTTTTTATGAAATATGGGTTATACTTCCCATGTTGTACAATACATCCCTGTAGCTTATTTTATACCCAGTAGTTTGTACCTTTTAATCCTCTACCCCTGTAGTGCCCCTCCTCCCTTCTCTCTCCCGACTGGTAACTACTTTGTTTGTTCCTTATATCTGTGTCTATTTAGTTTTAGTTATTATCCACTAGCTTGTTGTATTTTTTCTGGATTCCAGTAGTTTGTTCCTCCTGCACTCCCATTTGTACACTCTTCCTCTTTCCTTCCCCAGTGGTAACTACTGGTTTGTTCTCTAAATCTGTGAATCTGCTTCTTTTTTGTTATATTTGCTACTTTGTCATATTTTTAAGATTCCACATTTAAGTGATATCATACAATATTTGTCTTTCTTGGCTTGACTTATTTCACTTAGCATAATGCCCTCCACCTCCATCTATGTTGCTGCAAATGGCAAATTTTCATTATTTTTGATGGCTGAGCACTATTTCATTGTGTGTAATATATATATAGCATATCTTCTTTATCCATTCATCTGTTGACAAGCATGTTGCTTTCATGTCTTAGCAACTATAAATAATGCTGCTATGAACACTAGGGTGCATGTATCTTTTCGAATTAGTGTTTTTGCTTTTCAACATGATTATCAAGCCCACATGGAAGTTGTGACTCCCATTCCATGGCTTAAGGTTTCTGGGATGATGTTTATTCAATCCTATTCTGTGCCCAAGTATGAATATGGCAAGAAAGACGAACAAAAGTCTGTCTTTTTCTGTACCAAAGGAACTGCCAAGCCCAGAGGCCAACCCAGAGGACAATGGAGAGGCTGAAAGTGTCCACAGGAAATAGTTGAGTAAGAAGGTGTCCTCCATATGAAGTGTCTGGTCCCCTAAGAAAAAACTTCATCCAAGTCGCTGTTTCTGAGACAGACATATATGATCCGTCATCCAGACAATTACTGTAATCTGCTACCTGGGCCCCTGACACAGTGATGACTCCCGCCCCTCCACACGGCCCCCAGCTGCCTGGTTCCCAAGCACAGTGGGGAAGCATTCTTCCGCCCTTGTCCTGTCCTTGCGCCCCAGAGTCTATACTGGGCCATGGCTTTAATGACTCTCCCCTTTAGATCCTCCCTCACCCTCCACTCTCCCAGGTGCCTTGTCAGTGGTGGAGAACATTCAGTTGGAACGTGAGGCAGAGTGCCATTGAGAGGCACTGCAGTCTCTTGACCTCAATTCTACCTTGGCACTTTCAGCACCATGCAGCCTTCTTTACTTCCTGCCCTAATTGCTGTGCAGCATTACTGGGGGCTGTTAAAGCTGCCACCTTCCACCCCAGACATGGATGCCATCCAAGGGCAGGCAAAAGTATTCCTCCCTTCACATAAGTTGATGGAGGAGACTTCTGGAAGAAACAGGCTCAGAAAATCGGCAGCATCTCCGGGGCCATCCAACGGTTTTGGCCTGTCCCCATCCATAGCCTTGTTCTTTGGAACTGGTCACCCTTGTGGCCTTTCTTTCCCAATCACACCCTTTTGTCTTTCCTCTTTAAAGTCTGTGGGTGAGGCTGAGAGTTCTGGCCTAGGGTCATGGGGGAGCACAAAACACTCCAGCAATGGGGACTTCAGAAGCCCCCCATTTCTTCTAAGAAATGAAACCTCCTCCTTTCCCATCCCCCCCAAACATTATTTACATCCCCAATATAGGGTACAAATGAAGGTGAGGGGCCTTTGGTTGAAGAGCATCTGGGGGGCCCAGTTTACCTCCCCCCTGCCCGCCCCAGCTCACCTTCATTGATGCAGAAACCAAGTTAACGAACTCATGAGCTCCTAATTTGTTCAAAACTTTTCATTTTACAGATGATGATCTTTGAGGCCTACAGGCTTATCCCAGTTGGCCCAGTGCATCAAAAGAAGAGGTAGGATTAGGACCTTGACTTCTTGCTGTTCAGCTCAGGTGGTTTAAAGAGCTTTAGCAGTCAGGTCCTCAGGTGCAAAGAGTTCCTTGTCTGGACTGTAGGGCCCTGGGAAGGCCGTGGCCACCATGGGCCAGAGTTGCTCCTGCCACCTGCTAGAGCCTCAGCACACATATCCCATCTCTCCTTTCAATGAGTTCATGTCGAAAGCTTGAAATTGACCCTGGTGGGAAACTGGCAAGTACTACAGATCAGGGCTTCCCCTCTCCCTTACCACAAGAGCTGATTATTAAACACCACTGGCTTTGGTATGTTGAGTCTGTTTTACCAGGTCCTGAAATAGACCTTCTCATGGAATGTGACCCTTGCTGCTCAGTCTTTCAAGACTTCCAGGGAATAGTTATGAAATGTGAGCACTCAAGGAGACCTTTGAGTTGATCTTTATCCAAAAAAGAGAGACTTAAATGCAAGAACCAGTTGAGAAAGTAAATGGGCCAAGCAACTCAGTGGAAGGAAATAGAGAATAGGGAGGAATGTGGTGAAAGACCCCAAAGGGTTTAATTTTAAAATAACAACAAAGGTGGAGTTTACTAGGGCTGCCATAACAAAGTTACAGACTGGCTTAAGCAAATTAATCACCAAGGTGTTAGTAGCGTTGGTTCCTTATAAGGGCTGTGAGGGAAGAATCTGCCCCAAGTCTCTCTCCTTAGTTTGTGGATAGCAGTCTTCAAATTCACATGGCATTCTTCCTGTAGATACATCCATTTAATAAGGAGACCAGTCATACTGGATTAGAACTTGCCCCAACAGTCTCATTTTGACTTGGTTCTTTCTGTAAAGACCTCCATCTAAGGTCATATTCTGAGATGTTAAGAGTTAGGACTGCAACAGATGGATGTGGGGGGAAACACAATTCAGTCCATAATATATGGGCAGGACCAAAAAAAAAAAAAAACACCAAATCTGAGAATCAGATCTGACCTGCTCATTGCCCCAGTTATAATCCATTGGCTAAATTTGGCAGGTGTGGAAACTAAAGCACTGAAGGATGCAAGTGGCTCTCCAGAGGTCACAGGTAGAAAAAGGCAGAGGCAGGCCTTCAGCCAAGCTCCTCTTACCTCCCCAACCTGAGGCTATTTCACCTTGTATGCCTTCTTGTCACCTCTGGAGAGCCTGTGAAGCAGCCGAGGGTCAAGATGTATCTGAAACCCATCGCTAAACTCCCCTCAGCCTACAGCATGGGGAAACACACATAAGACACTAGAAAATGCATTCTGAGACTTTATAGACCTCGACCTCAATTCTCTGGGCTTAGTAGAAGCTCTTGCTGTTTGGGGGCTCAGGGTTAATTGCTGGCTCCAGCTACAGTCCACGGGATCACAAAGGAGCCAGACATGACTCAGTTACTAAACAACAGCAACGCCGTCGGTCGGCCTTAGATAATCTGAGGTCTCTGTTTTTCATTCATTCTTTCTTACTATTGAACAACAAAGTGAGATCAGGGGAGGGCTTCAGGACCCTCCCATTCTTGTTGATAGTAAGAACGAGAAGAGTCAGACAATTTGGCTGAAACCCTAGATTTGCTAGAACATCTACTATAGGGTGATCACTTACAGACCCTCTCTGAGCCTCATTTTTCTCACCTGAAAATGGGAAGCAAATAATATTTGGCTCATTCAATAACTCGTTCATGTGTTCCTTCAATCAAAACTTGCCTTTTCTTCTAACAACACACCTATAGATTCTATTTTCTCAAACTCAAGACTAGAGATATAAGCTTAAGATGAAAAAATATATTTCAGTAATATGGCTTTAAAATGACTGAAGTTCACAGTTTATGATATTCTAGTCAAGGCATAGATTTTTTAATTAGAAAAACCTACATTTCAGTTTTCAGATACATCTTTTAATGTATATATGTACATATGTCTTTACTTTTTAAAATGTTTTTGGTGTAAAACAAGCACTCTTCCTTGTCCACACAAGGAATGTACTATCTTCTGACTTCAGCTTTGAGTGAACACAATTTTATTATCTGTTTTGTAACCTCTAATGGCCTCTACACACCTTTCCCTCTTTGACCATTCTAGGCTTTTTCACACCAGGATTCTCAGCACAACTGGAGCCTGGACTGAAGAATCTTCGTGAACTATCAGACTTCAGTGAACTCACTGAGGGTTCTGTTAATAAAACCAAGAATGAGAGCACCAACCTCCAGTGCACATGTATTTTTCTTGGAGTTTCTTCATAAAGTATGTGCCAACAGAAAATAAGTCCTTCTTTTTTCAAAGTAATTTTGGCTTATATTGCACAAGTGAGTATTACCATTTTGACTGATTCATAGTCTGGTAACAGAATACCAGTGTGAATAGGGACAAGAAGGATAGGAAAATCAGGAAAGGATTTGTTAGGCATTCAGTATTTATTTTAAAAATATTCATATAAGAACTAAAGATAGTCCTCCCTTCCTCCATTCCCCATTTCCTTCTTCCTTCTCTTTTTTAAAAATAAAACATCTCTCTAATAATGTCTCTTTGTCCAAGATTTTGCCAGTGATAACACACATCCTCATTTTTCTCTTGCCAGCATACTGTAAGGAAGGTAACTTTTATTTTTATCATCATTCTCATTTTGCAGTAACTTGAACTAGTCCAAGGCCGTATAGGTTGTGATAGGCAGAATGAATTATCACTCTAGAGTCTGGCCTCTATTTGTCGACTCATATTTCTTCTCCCATTATGTCTCCCGGTCTCTAAGATCTCTTCTGAGCTCTGAAATTTGGTGGAGTAAAAGCTCCATGAGGGCAGAGACCTTAACTGTTTGGCTCAGCATTCTATCTCCATTGCTTAGCACAGTGCCTGACAGGTCCAAGGAGTTCAATAAACAGTTGGTTTTTTATTAAATTGAAATCCATGCCCTCTACACATTTTATTGCCTCAAGAGTTGATGCTGAAGTGATGACTTGGATGATAATACACAGCTGGTGCCCAAGAAAGTGACAAACTAAAACCCTAGGTGAGACCCAAGGATAAGAAATTTACATATACCCGTGCCAGAGCAGCAACATGGCACCCTCAAGAGCGTAGAGATTTATTCCACTTGCAAGCATCACCACTGCTGGTGAGCTGGCGTGGGGTAAAGAGGCTGGTGGGACAACCCCTGACTTCCACTCTTGCATCCGCCTTTCCCTAAAGACATCACTACAGGATGTTGGAGCTCTGAGGGTTTCCTATAATTTGCTCTAAAAAAATTCACTGGGTTTTTCCAATCTGTTAGTACTTCCTCCTAAAGCTTTAGCTTCTAAAATTGGTAAGCATTTAATTTCAGTTACAAAATTAGTTGCGTATTGGTATGACATATTAAACTGATAATCCACCCGAGAACAACCTGTTATAACTTACGCAGCATTTTCACAAGATGACCATTTTATAAAGAAAGAAAGATCAGGAAAGTTAAGTGTTTTGCCCTAGATCATGAAGCTAGTAACTACACCAGATCCAGACCTTTCAACTCAAAATGCTCAAGTCCTTACATTATAACATTGCCAATGTGACACTGGTACTTGTCTACCAAACAGTCCATGAAAATAATGGGCTGTAAAGGAATCAGGGAAGCTGACTCACTCCTACTCAGGATCCTTCCTTTACTCACAGTGGATTCCATAAACACAGTACCCTCTTTCTCAGTTCCTCTTCTCAAATCCCTCCTTTATTATGCCTGCAAAGGCGGTGGTGGCTGTAGCAATGTCTGTGAATTTTAAGGGTGAAACCAGAAGACCTCTCTTCTGAGCATTTTGCCTTCTTGTCAGCTTCACGAGAATATGCCCTGAATATGTACTCCCAGCATATAAAAGATTAAACTCATTATACCCCCCCGTGAGACTTTTTTCCTTCTTCTGTGATCCCTGTTCCTGGTCTGCTCAGCCACCTCGTTACCTAAGTTAGTAACCCAGAAGTCAGCATGGGCTCTCTGACTTGCTTTTCTTCTCTCCATCATACAGTCCCTAAGACTGGTTGATTCTTCCTCTGATGTCTTTTTTTGGTCTGTGCCCACATTCTGACCCTGATGCTACTTTTAAGTCCCTGTCGTATCCTTTTTGGGTTTCTGTGGCAGTCTCCTGACTGGTCTCCCTGGTGTTACCTTCCATCAGCATCGCTATGAAATGAAGAGTGTGATGTCTGGCTCTGCTGTTTGCATGGTGGAAAGGCAGGGCCAGCATAACATGCTCAAAACCCTTTCTGACAACAAGCAGATAATGCCAGTGTGTGTGTGCCTATTCTCTCTTTCCAGCTTCCTCCCCACCTTCCTCTGTCCACATTTTTCTTCCAAGAAACCACACTGCTGAATGACAGTTGGACATTCTAAAGTAGGACTCTATGCCTGGTCAGTAGGAAGTGATATCCTGACCCAGACCAGAAGGAAGATCACAGGCAACAATATCGAAGAGGAAGTGGACATGACCTCAAAACATACATTATACCCTCTTGCAGGGCAGGGGCTGGGACTCCCCCAGGAAGCTTCTCAGTGGATGTACTCAAAGCATTTGTCTGCAGCCCTCTCAGGGAGTGCCCAGTCAGTTCTGAATCCTTCTTTTTCTTGCTCTGTTCACAATTCCTTCCTCTCTAGGGAGCTATTACACAGCAGCGACCAGGTGAGGAAGAAGGAGCAGAGGATGCAGAGCCAGAAGGTCCCTGGTGACTGGCTGTCTTCACCTCTTAGAGCCTGTTCCCCCACCTGTTAAGTGAGAATAGTGAGCTGCAGCAGCCGTACCACCTGGGTCACAGTAAGAATTGAGATACACATAACACATAGAGGTCAGTCTTTGAGAGAGTGGGGGATAATGGTTCTGGAGTCAGAAGATCCAGGATTTAGAGTCAAGCTGTGCTGCTGCTGCTGCTAAGTCGCGTCAGTCGTGTCCGACTCTGTGTGACCCCATAGACGGCAGCCCACTAGGCTCCCCCATCCCTGGGATTCTCCAGGCAAGAGCACTGGAGTGGGTTGCCATTTCCTTCTCCAATGCAGGAAAGTGAAAAATGAAAGTGAAGTCGCTCAGTTGTGTCTGACTCTTAGTGACTCCATGGCCTGTAGCCTTCCAGGGCCCTCCGTCCATGGGATTTTCCAGGCAAGAGTACTGGCTACTCGGCATCTAATCTAGGCCCAGTCAGTGAGCTTCTCTGAAACTCAGTGTCTTCATCTGTTAAATAAGTTAATAATACACCCTCATTCAAAGCTTGGGCTTCCTTGATGGCTCAGATTGTAAAGAATCTGCCAGCAGTGCAGAACATATGGGTTCGATGCCTGGGTTGGGAAGATCCCCTGGAGAAAGGAATGACAACCACTCCAGTATTCTTGCATGAAAAATTCCATGGACAGAGGAGCCGGGCGAGCTGCAGTGCATGGGGTTGCAAACAGTCAGACACAACTGAGCAGCTAACAGACACACACATTCAGAGCTCATGCAGACGAGACATTGCCTGTGAGTCACAGAACCCAATCATATATAGTGAGGTGATCTGATTCTAATGTTTGTGGATTGCACTCTAGAGCACTAGATCATCTCGGGGTACACTCCACAGCCCAGCCCTGCTTCTTGCTCTTCAGAAATTCTTGCTGGGTGTTGGCCCTCTAGGGCTCTCTGTACTGCGGCTCCTGACTCTGCCTGCTGAGCAGAGAGCATGTCCCTGGGGTACGTGTGATGCGGGCCTGGAAACTCTCTGTTGAAGGGATCCTAGTATGTCTGGAGATGGTCTCTTGCCAGAGGTGGGAGGTGGAGGCGGGAGGGGACCTGGTCCCAATAATCATTAAGTATGAATCAGGCTCCAGCAATGGTCCATGGACCACCAGACGAGGCAGATGCTGCCAGGGTGGGGGGCACTTACAGAAGGCCTGGGAGCATTTTGGCTAAGGTCACCTGTTTCTACGTGAGGGCGCTCATGTGTGTGTTTCAGGGGTGAGTGTGTGTGTACATGTACATGTAAGAAGAGCCGACAGTATGGCCTGTCTTTGATCCATTCAGGTCTTTCGGCCCAGTACTGGTCCCAATAATCATTAAGTATGAATCAGGCTCCAGCAATGGTCCATGGACCACCAGACGAGGCAGATGCTGCCAGGGTGGGGGGCACTTACAGAAGGCCTGGGAGCATTTTGGCTAAGGTCACCTGTTTCTACGTGAGGGCGCTCATGTGTGTGTTTCAGGGGTGAGTGTGTGTGTACATGTACATGTAAGAAGAGCCGACAGTATGGCCTGTCTTTGATCCATTCAGGTCTTTCGGCCCAGTCAGCCATGCCTCCAGTGGAAGGGGGTGAGGATAGGAAGAACACTACACTGGCATCACCAGGGCTTGGCTTCATCCTGGCCCTGCTCTCTCTCTAACAGCCTGGGCCTCGGCCACTCACCTCCTTTCTTGCCCCCCATCACAGAAGTCTGTGTGGGTCCTGGCAGGTGTCAGGGAGGAGAAAGCCCTCTCTGGAACTGGGTGGGTCCTTGTGCTTCAAGGATCCTCCAGCACAAAGAAGAGCTGTATTTCCAAAACCCAAGATTTATTTCTTCCTGTAGGACTGCTACCAGCTGCACCTGTCCTGGGAAAAGCTTTGCTTCCACGACTTCCTAGAAACTGTGCTCTGCCAGGCCATTCAAGGTCTTGCTGAACATAAAAGGCAGGCTAACTAAGACTCCCAATTCTCTTTGTATTGGGGTAACATAGTTGAGTAACAATGTTGTGTTCGTTTCAGGTATGTCAAGGTAATTCAGTTATATATATATATATATATATGTATACTTGTATATGTTCTTTTTCAAATTCTTTTCCCATTTAGGTTATTACAGAATAATGAGCAGAGTTTTTGCAGCATAAACCCAAAGAGCAATGCACGGAGACACAGAGTAATTAAATTGACAAAAATTGAAGACCAAGAAAAAATATTAACAGCAACAAGGGAAAAGCAGCATAACATGCAAGGGAACTCTCAGATGCTATCATTGCCCCAGTTATAATCCATTGGCTAAATTTGGCAGGTGTGGAAACTAAAGCACTGAAGGATGCAAGTGGCTCTCCAGAGGTCACAGGTAGAAAAAGGCAGAGGCAGGCCTTCAGCCAAGCTCCTCTTACCTCCCCAACCTGAGGCTATTTCACCTTGTATGCCTTCTTGCCACCTCTGGAGAGCCTGTGAAGCAGCCGAGGGTCAAGATGTATCTGAAACCCATCGCTAAACTCCCCTCAGCCTACAGCATGGGGAAACACACATAAGACACTAGAAAATGCATTCTGAGACTTTATAGACCTCGACCTCAATTCTCTGGGCTTAGTAGAAGCTCTTGCTGTTTGGGGGCTCAGGGTTAATTGCTGGCTCCAGCTACAGTCCACGGGATCACAAAGGAGCCAGACATGACTCAGTTACTAAACAACAGCAACGCCGTCGGTCGGCCTTAGATAATCTGAGGTCTCTGTTTTTCATTCATTCTTTCTTACTATTGAACAACAAAGTGAGATCAGGGGAGGGCTTCAGGACCCTCCCATTCTTGTTGATAGTAAGAACGAGAAGAGTCAGACAATTTGGCTGAAACCCTAGATTTGCTAGAACATCTACTATAGGGTGATCACTTACAGACCCTCTCTGAGCCTCATTTTTCTCACCTGAAAATGGGAAGCAAATAATATTTGGCTCATTCAATAACTCGTTCATGTGTTCCTTCAACCAAAACTTGCCTTTTCTTCTAACAACACACCTATAGATTCTATTTTCTCAAACTCAAGACTAGAGATATAAGCTTAAGATGAAAAAATATATTTCAGTAATATGGCTTTAAAATGACTGAAGTTCACAGTTTATGATATTCTAGTCAAGGCATAGATTTTTTAATTAGAAAAACCTACATTTCAGTTTTCAGATACATCTTTTAATGTATATATGTACATATGTCTTTACTTTTTAAAATGTTTTTGGTGTAAAACAAGCACTCTTCCTTGTCCACACAAGGAATGTACTATCTTCTGACTTCAGCTTTGAGTGAACACAATTTTATTATCTGTTTTGTAACCTCTAATGGCCTCTACACACCTTTCCCTCTTTGACCATTCTAGGCTTTTTCACACCAGGATTCTCAGCACAACTGGAGCCTGGACTGAAGAATCTTCGTGAACTATCAGACTTCAGTGAACTCACTGAGGGTTCTGTTAATAAAACCAAGAATGAGAGCACCAACCTCCAGTGCACATGTATTTTTCTTGGAGTTTCTTCATAAAGTATGTGCCAACAGAAAATAAGTCCTTCTTTTTTCAAAGTAATTTTGGCTTATATTGCACAAGTGAGTATTACCATTTTGACTGATTCATAGTCTGGTAACAGAATACCAGTGTGAATAGGGACAAGAAGGATAGGAAAATCAGGAAAGGATTTGTTAGGCATTCAGTATTTATTTTAAAAATATTCATATAAGAACTAAAGATAGTCCTCCCTTCCTCCATTCCCCATTTCCTTCTTCCTTCTCTTTTTTAAAAATAAAACATCTCTCTAATAATGTCTCTTTGTCCAAGATTTTGCCAGTGATAACACACATCCTCATTTTTCTCTTGCCAGCATACTGTAAGGAAGGTAACTTTTATTTTTATCATCATTCTCATTTTGCAGTAACTTGAACTAGTCCAAGGCCGTATAGGTTGTGATAGGCAGAATGAATTATCACTCTAGAGTCTGGCCTCTATTTGTCGACTCATATTTCTTCTCCCATTATGTCTCCCGGTCTCTAAGATCTCTTCTGAGCTCTGAAATTTGGTGGAGTAAAAGCTCCATGAGGGCAGAGACCTTAACTGTTTGGCTCAGCATTCTATCTCCATTGCTTAGCACAGTGCCTGACAGGTCCAAGGAGTTCAATAAACAGTTGGTTTTTTATTAAATTGAAATCCATGCCCTCTACACATTTTATTGCCTCAAGAGTTGATGCTGAAGTGATGACTTGGATGATAATACACAGCTGGTGCCCAAGAAAGTGACAAACTAAAACCCTAGGTGAGACCCAAGGATAAGAAATTTACATATACCCGTGCCAGAGCAGCAACATGGCACCCTCAAGAGCGTAGAGATTTATTCCACTTGCAAGCATCACCACTGCTGGTGAGCTGGCGTGGGGTAAAGAGGCTGGTGGGACAACCCCTGACTTCCACTCTTGCATCCGCCTTTCCCTAAAGACATCACTACAGGATGTTGGAGCTCTGAGGGTTTCCTATAATTTGCTCTAAAAAAATTCACTGGGTTTTTCCAATCTGTTAGTACTTCCTCCTAAAGCTTTAGCTTCTAAAATTGGTAAGCATTTAATTTCAGTTACAAAATTAGTTGCGTATTGGTATGACATATTAAACTGATAATCCACCCGAGAACAACCTGTTATAACTTACGCAGCATTTTCACAAGATGACCATTTTATAAAGAAAGAAAGATCAGGAAAGTTAAGTGTTTTGCCCTAGATCATGAAGCTAGTAACTACACCAGATCCAGACCTTTCAACTCAAAATGCTCAAGTCCTTACATTATAACATTGCCAATGTGACACTGGTACTTGTCTACCAAACAGTCCATGAAAATAATGGGCTGTAAAGGAATCAGGGAAGCTGACTCACTCCTACTCAGGATCCTTCCTTTACTCACAATGGATTCCATAAACACAGTACCCTCTTTCTCAGTTCCTCTTCTCAAATCCCTCCTTTATTATGCCTGCAAAGGCGGTGGTGGCTGTAGCAATGTCTGTGAATTTTAAGGGTGAAACCAGAAGACCTCTCTTCTGAGCATTTTGCCTTCTTGTCAGCTTCACGAGAATATGCCCTGAATATGTACTCCCAGCATATAAAAGATTAAACTCATTATACCCCCCCGTGAGACTTTTTTCCTTCTTCTGTGATCCCTGTTCCTGGTCTGCTCAGCCACCTCGTTACCTAAGTTAGTAACCCAGAAGTCAGCATGGGCTCTCTGACTTGCTTTTCTTCTCTCCATCATACAGTCCCTAAGACTGGTTGATTCTTCCTCTGATGTCTTTTTTTGGTCTGTGCCCACATTCTGACCCTGATGCTACTTTTAAGTCCCTGTCGTATCCTTTTTGGGTTTCTGTGGCAGTCTCCTGACTGGTCTCCCTGGTGTTACCTTCCATCAGCATCGCTATGAAATGAAGAGTGTGATGTCTGGCTCTGCTGTTTGCATGGTGGAAAGGCAGGGCCAGCATAACATGCTCAAAACCCTTTCTGACAACAAGCAGATAATGCCAGTGTGTGTGTGCCTATTCTCTCTTTCCAACTTCCTCCCCACCTTCCTCTGTCCACATTTTTCTTCCAAGAAACCACACTGCTGAATGACAGTTGGACATTCTAAAGTAGGACTCTATGCCTGGTCAGTAGGAAGTGATATCCTGACCCAGACCAGAAGGAAGATCACAGGCAACAATATCGAAGAGGAAGTGGACATGACCTCAAAACATACATTATACCCTCTTGCAGGGCAGGGGCTGGGACTCCCCCAGGAAGCTTCTCAGTGGATGTACTCAAAGCATTTGTCTGCAGCCCTCTCAGGGAGTGCCCAGTCAGTTCTGAATCCTTCTTTTTCTTGCTCTGTTCACAATTCCTTCCTCTCTAGGGAGCTATTACACAGCAGCGACCAGGTGAGGAAGAAGGAGCAGAGGATGCAGAGCCAGAAGGTCCCTGGTGACTGGCTGTCTTCACCTCTTAGAGCCTGTTCCCCCACCTGTTAAGTGAGAATAGTGAGCTGCAGCAGCCGTACCACCTGGGTCACAGTAAGAATTGAGATACACATAACACATAGAGGTCAGTCTTTGAGAGAGTGGGGGATAATGGTTCTGGAGTCAGAAGATCCAGGATTTAGAGTCAAGCTGTGCTGCTGCTGCTGCTAAGTCGCGTCAGTCGTGTCCGACTCTGTGTGACCCCATAGACGGCAGCCCACTAGGCTCCCCCATCCCTGGGATTCTCCAGGCAAGAGCACTGGAGTGGGTTGCCATTTCCTTCTCCAATGCAGGAAAGTGAAAAATGAAAGTGAAGTCGCTCAGTTGTGTCTGACTCTTAGTGACTCCATGGCCTGTAGCCTTCCAGGGCCCTCCGTCCATGGGATTTTCCAGGCAAGAGTACTGGCTACTCGGCATCTAATCTAGGCCCAGTCAGTGAGCTTCTCTGAAACTCAGTGTCTTCATCTGTTAAATAAGTTAATAATACACCCTCATTCAAAGCTTGGGCTTCCTTGATGGCTCAGATTGTAAAGAATCTGCCAGCAGTGCAGAACACATGGGTTCGATGCCTGGGTTGGGAAGATCCCCTGGAGAAAGGAATGACAACCCACTCCAGTATTCTTGCATGAAAAATTCCATGGACAGAGGAGCCTGGCGAGCTGCAGTGCATGGGGTTGCAAACAGTCAGACACAACTGAGCAGCTAACAGACACACACATTTAGAGCTCATGCAGACGAGATATTGCCTGTGAGTCACAGAACCCAATCATATATAGTGAGGTGATCTGATTCTAATGTTTGTGGATTGCATTCTAGAGCACTAGATCATCTCAGGGTACACTCCACAGCCCAGCCCTGCTTCTTGCTCTTCAGAAATTCTTGCTGGGTGTCGGCCCTCTAGGGCTCTCTGTACTGAGGCTCCTGACTCTGCCTGCTGAGCAGAGAGCATGTCCCTGGGGTACGTGTGATGCGGGCCTGGAAACTCTCTGTTGAAGGGATCCTAGCATGTCTGGAGATGGTCTCTTGCCAGAGGTGGGAGGTGGATGCGGGAGGGGATCTGGTCCCAATAATCATTAAGTATGAATCAGGCTCCAGCAATGGTCCATGGACCACCAGACGAGGCAGATGCTGCCAGGGTGGGGGGCACTTACAGAAGGCCTGGGAGCATTTTGGCTAAGGTCACCTGTTTCTACGTGAGGGCGCTCATGTGTGTGTTTCAGGGGTGAGTGTGTGTGTACATGTACATGTAAGAAGAGCCGACAGTATGGCCTGTCTTTGATCCATTCAGGTCTTTCGGCCCAGTTAGCCATGCCTCCAGTGGAGGGGGTGAGGATAGGAAGAACACTACACTGGCATCACCAGGGCTTGGCTTCATCCTGGCCCTGCTCTCTCTCTAACAGCCTGGGCCTCGGCCACTCACCCCCTTTCTTGCCCCCCATCACAGAAGTCTGTGTGGGTCCTGGCAGGTGTCAGGGAGGAGAAAGCCCTCTTTGGAACTGGGTGGGTCCTTGTGCTTCAAGGATCCTCCAGCACAAAGAAGAGCTGTATTTCCAAAACCCAAGATTTATTTCTTCCTGTAGGACTGCTACCAGCTGCACCTGTCCTGGGAAAAGCTTTGCTTCCACGACTTCCTAGAAACTGTGCTCTGCCAGGCCATTCAAGGTCTTGCTGAACATAAAAGGCAGGCTAACTAAGACTCCCAATTCTCTTTGTATTGGGGTAACATAGTTGAGTAACAATGTTGTGTTCGTTTCAGGTATGTCAAGGTAATTCAGTTATATATATATATATATATATGTATACTTGTATATGTTCTTTTTCAAATTCTTTTCCCATTTAGGTTATTACAGAATAATGAGCAGAGTTTTTGCAGCATAAACCCAAAGAGCAATGCACGGAGACACAGAGTAATTAAATTGACAAAAATTGAAGACCAAGAAAAAATATTAACAGCAACAAGGGAAAAGCAGCATAACATGCAAGGGAACTCTCAGATGCTTGATTTGCTATGGGTCAAAAGTAAATAAATATGGGTAATTCTCTGGTGGTCCAGAGGTTAAGACTCTATAAAGACTCAATGCAGGGGGTATGAATTCAATCCTTGGCTGAGGAACTAAGATCCCACATGCTGTGTGGTGTGACCAAAAAGAGAAAAAAGTAAGTAGGACATTGTGACCTAAAGACAAATTTAAGAAAACGGTGATCTAAAATTGCTAGGCTTGTAAAATTAAACAAATAAAAAACTCACTAAGGAGTCCATCTTTTCCTGGTAATGAGAGCAAACCAGAAGAAAGGGTGCTGGACCAGGGTGCAGGGACCATGTAGTTTTTCCCATCTTCCGGAAAGAAGTTTTCCCAAACTTCCTAGTTTGGCCTGTTAAGTCCCTGAGGACTGGATCTTGTTTTGCTCATAAGTATCTCACTGTGCCTGGTCACAGAAGTTGATTAAAAGTAGGTACAGTAGTCTTCCCTTATCTGTGGTTTCACTTTCAAGGGTTTCACTTACCTGTAGCCAAACTTGGTCTGAAAATACTAAATGGAAAATTCCAGAAATAAGTAACTCATAAGTTTTAAGATTAGAGCTGTTTTGAGTAGCAATCTCATTCTATTTTGCTCTATCCTACCCAGATCGTGAACCATCCCTCTGTCCAATAACTCTATATGCTACCTGCAAAAAACCTAGTATATTTAGGGTTTGGTACTATCTGTGGTTTCAGGCATCCACTGGATGTCTTGAAACATATCCCTGGGGATCAGAGGGTCTACTATACTTACTGGCATGATGATACATTCACAGCATATCATTGTGGGTTATAAAAGCACTCTGGACAATATGCATATATTTCTTTAGGGAAAAGACTAGAAAGATATTAATACTGTTAATAGCAATAGCATTATCTTTTTATGATGTGATTGCAAGTTACTTTAATTTTCTTCCTCTTTATTTCTACTCTATAACTTTCTACATATAACATGCACTCATTGTATAATAAAAAATGGAAACTGTACAGATTAATATACAACTTTGTCTTCAATACATCATTCAATTTCTTTTTTGGGGGGCAATCTCAGTAAACCGAAAAATAGAGATCTGGGGTTTGAGAAAAATGCAGTGTTAATTCATGAAAAGATTGAAATGTTTCCAAAAATTGGCATGCAGAAGCAATCATGGAAGCTGCTTTGTTGCCGGGGATGCACAGAGCACAGTTCCCTATGACCTACCAACACGCAGCAGGAACTAAGAGAGACTTCACGCTCTCTACCTATTAACTCCAATCAAATTGAAAACAACTCAAATACGCAAAAATAAAGACCTGGATCACCAACCGACGGGCTGCTACACTTCAGAACCCTGAAGTGTGTGTAAAGTCATGGCTGACTGATGGTTTTGTATGGCAGAAACCAACACAAACCAACACAATATTGTAAAGCAATTTTCCTCCAATTAGAAAATGAATTTTAAAAGCCAAGTATGCAAATTAAAGCGTTTATAGTAAAGAGTACTAAGTTGCCTGTAGATACTTATTTACAATTCTGTGAAAAGTCATGTTTATTAAGAAAGATCAAACTTCAAACAATGTAAAATGGGACAAAGTATTTTGTGGTGTTTAGTTTTGCAATTTTTATAAAAGTCAAGTGGAAAATAGTGAATGTCTATATAGCAGTAATTAAATAATTCTAACATTCCTTGGAATTCCACAGAATTGTAAGCAAAATGAATAATGAAGCTAATGCTTACCTGCCTCCTGGGAAATCTGTATGCATCTCAAGAAGCAACAGTTAGACTTGGATATGCAGCAACAGACTGGTTCCAAATTGGGAAATGAGTACGTCAAGGCTGTATATTGTCACCCTGCTTATTTAACTTACATGCAGAGTGCAGCATGTGAAATGCCAGGCTGGATGAAGCACAAGCTGGAATCAAGATTGCCAGGAAAAATATCAATAATCTCAGTATGCTGATGACACCACCCTTATGGTAGAATGAAAAGAACTAAAGAACCTCTTAATGAAAGTAAAAGAGGAGAGTGAAAAAGTTGACTTAAAACTCAACATTCAGAAAACTAAGATCATGGCATCCATCACTTCATGGGAAATAGATGGGGAAACTGTGGAAACAGTGTCAGACTTTATTTTGGGGGGGCTCCAAAATCACTGCAGATGTTGACTGTAGCCATGAAATTAAAAGACTCTTGCTCCTTGGAAGAAAAGCTTTGACCAACCTAGACAGCGTATTAAAAAGCAGAGACATTACTTTGCCAACAAAGGTCCATCTAGTCAAGGCTATGGTTTCTCCAGTGGTCATGTACGGATGTGAGAGTTGGACTATAAAGAAAGCTGAGCACCAAAGAATTGATGCTTTTGAACTGTGGTGTTGGAGAAGACTCTTGAGAGTCCCTTGGACTGCAAGGAGATCAAACCAATCAATCCTAAAGGAAATCAGTCTTAAATGTTCATTGGAAGGACTGATGCTGCAGTTGAAATTCCAATTCTTTGGCCACCTGATGAGAAGTACTGACTCACTGGAAAAGACCCTGATGCTGGGCAAGATTGAAGGCAAGAGAAAGGGACAACAGAGGACGAGATTGTTGGATGGCATCACCGACTCAATGGACATGAGTTTGAGTAAGCTCCAGGAGTTGGTGATGGACAAGGAAGCCTGACATGCTGCAGTCCATGGGGTTGCAAAGAGTCGGACACGACTGAGCGACTGAACTGAACTGAATGCTCCAATGCTACACTGTTGCTGGGAATGTGAAAATGTAAATTCAAGTTTTCTAAAGAGTGACTTGGAAAAAACATATGTCAAATTTTTTAAGTGTCATTGTCTTCATTCCATTGATTCTATCTTAAGACTCTCATCCAAGAATAACCAAAGGTCAGGAGACATTTATCTCACTATTATTTGTGATGGGAGAAAAGAGGCATTACTAAACTGTCCGGCAGTAATGACTGGGTTGAATGGATTAACCAACAGCATAAATAACTAGGCAACCATTGAAAACACCCCACAGGGGAGTATTTAATATTATGGAAACAAAATTTCACTAGAACATGCAAATATTAGATCACCAAACATGCCATAGAGTTGCAGGTTTGTTTGTTTGTTTTTTAATAATACTAGGAAGAATGTAAGCGCTTCCCTCATGGCTCAGACTGTAAATAATTTGCCCGCAATGCGGGAGACCCAGGTTCGATCCCTGGGTGGTGAAGATCCGCTGCAGAAAGGAATATCTACCCACTCCAGTATTCTTGCCTGGAGAATCCCATGGGAGGAGCCTGGTGAGCTATAGTCCATGAAGTCACAAAGAGTCATAAACCAAAACATTGATAAGGGTGGTTTCTAGGTGGTGGAATGATGGGTAGTTTTAATTCTCTCACATTTCTTCTAACTTCTAAATTTTTTGTAATAAACATCCATTACTTTCCAGTTAATGATTGTTCAAAATAGATAACAGGTAAAATTGTGAGGTGGAGTCTTTATTTCTTGTTCAACGGCAGATAAGAGTGTCATCTGCAAGTCCTTCTGAACCTATCAGCAAGCAAACCCCTTCTCTCCTCCACCCCTCCATGGTATACAAGAAAACCTCTCAGAGCAATCCAGGTTCCTGGCAACAAATATACACTTGCACAGATATGTACACAGACACACATACACATTTGACTGGATGCTCCTGGTGGGAGGAGTGGTGGCCAGAGAGCAGGGACCCTTCTGCAGCCCCAGCCCACAGCGCTGTTTGTAAGCCCTTAGGCAATGCACGCCCTTTCCCTGGGTCCCAATAAATGAGTGAATTGAATTGGAATGTCTTTAAAGACACTGCACTTGGTGCTGTTTCATTCCGGAGGATGTGGTCCTGGATGGGAAGGTCTGTAAGGGAAAGGGAAATAAATCTCCTTAGTGGTACTGCCCCCAACCTCTGGATCCCTTTTCTCCTTTGGATTTGAAGTGAAGAAGGAGCTCTTGAGGCTCCTCTCTGGAGATTTGGGGTGGGGTGGCAGGGGCTATTTTCAAAAGCTAGTTCTCAGAAATTGTGGGGATAATGAAAAGGCTTTATAAGTTTGGGTTAAAGTCCCTGAAAGGTGTGAACAGGACTTTCCTGGGCAACAGGACTTTACTGCCAGCAGATCCTCAGGTCAGCCCTCTTGGAATCCCTTGTTTTAGTATCCTGCATGGGAGACATGGGGAGTGCTGCAGGGCTCCAGGGAGCAGGTGGAACCCTGCAAGAATGGCAGCTGCTATTCTGGAGCTGGAGCCCTGGATCTCACCTGATTTCTCTCTTCTAGGTTGGGATACCTTTACTCTGGACCTCTTCCCAAGATGGCTAGTGTCAGCCTAGGATCTCAGGATCTGTCTTCTTAGAGTCTCAGTTTTCTCATCTGTGCATGAACTAGGTCTTCTCCAAGACTGGCCTCAAATAAAAGCCCTACATTTGAATATTATAAGCCCTTCTGGTTGTTTGGCTTATATAGAGCATGTGCATTACGTTGATACTGCCCATTAATGGTGCACTGAATGTGAGTTCTCTCCTCCTATGTGAATAGTGGAACATTTCAAGCTGCATGAAACTTCCAGACCTTCATGTGCCTTCCTCCTGTGTCCCAGAAGAGCAGTCCAGGCATTGTACCTCACTGATGTAGCAGCTGAGTTTTGTTTCTTACTGTTTTTCCTGCACATTTTAATTTCTTTTGCATTTCTTTCTTTCTTCTTCTTTTTTTTTTAATTGGTGCATTGTTTATAAGATAGAGGCCATCAAATTTTCCCCACCTCTTCTAGATAAGGGAACGGGAAACAACCAATTTAATATTGACAGACTCTATGGCCCAAGATACTCTGGTGTAAAGTCCAAACTTGAATTTTCATTCAAGTTGGATATCTAGAAATTGGCAATCACTTTAAAAATTAAATAGGAGTCCCAGTCCATATTTTCTACATACAAAGGGCAGTTTTGAGGTTGCATATAAGAAATGAAGTATTAAACAGGAATTGTGTGCTGGGAACCTGTGTAGGAATTCCGCCCTCCAGTCAGGCTCAGTCCTCCATTCCAGGAGACTCACGGGGTTGAGAGGGCTCCACCCAGGGGAGGTGTCTGCCTGGACTGGAGAGAAAAACAGGCTCATCTGGTGGTATGCTCATTGTCAGTCTGCTGCTCCCAGAAAGCATGCTGATGGCCTTCAGGGGATGCAAACTTCATGTGTAAACAGGTCTCTGGTCTACTAACAAGACCTTGACTATGGACTGTTTACAGTCTCACCTTCCAGTCTGGGAAGGATAGCAGTCAAGGTACGGTAGGACCCTAGGTCCCAAAGTTTCCATTGTCATCCACCCTCCATCAACTGGGTAGAAAAGTCATTCTATCCTCAGAGGAAGTAGACGGATCATTATTTCATTCTAGTGCTACAGCTGGGTAGCAGGTGAGACTTGCTCCTTGAAGAGCTCCTTCAGGGAGGGTCATAGTGCTGGCTCTGGACCAGGCTGCCTGGTTTTGAATCCTGCGTCCTCCTCTTTCTAGTTGGGAAAGCCTGGGCAAATCATTTAAATTTTCTGGTCCCCTTTTGCCTAGTCTATAAAATGGAAATAATAACAACAACGCTTGCCTCATTCAGTTGTTGTAAGAATTAATAGTGCCTGGCACAAAGTCAGCAAGCAGTAAATGTCAGCTATCCCTGCTAATGAGACAGAGAGACTGTCCGTAGCGAAAGAACAACACACTATGTTTTGTGCATTACTAGAAGGGTTCAGGCTAGAAATGATGGACTTTAGAGGCTTTACAGAAAACTCGATCACTTGGGGCTCTGTCAGATAAGCAGGACCACTGCATGTGGTGCAGAATTAGAGATCCATTATCAGGCCTCAGTCCTCATAGTTACAGGATCTACCTGTAGGTAAGGCAGTTGCTTTGGAGTTTGGTGCTAGACTTGGAATCAGCAGGTCAAGTGATTAGGAAATAGAAATGGACATGAAGTTGGGGTTGGGGGAGTGTGATGGTGGACTGCAACCTTCAAGGACCACCTGGAGTCCATTTCCACCTCTCATTGCCTTTAAGTGATGATCTTGGAGGAGAAGCTGGCCTCCTGCATGAAGCCCTACCTGCTGGCCCAGGGCTCAGAGGCACTACGACAGCTCTGATGGGAACTGGAGAAGCCAAGGACTCAGCCAGTGCTTCACTCTAACATATGGTGCCCTACACCAACCTTCTATATATTATAACATAGTATAATAGCTTCACTTCTATATTCTAAATATTGTGAAAATTATCTCTTGTAGCCAACACTACTATGTAAAGGGAGTCTGGGAACATAATTCCAGCTTAACTAAGTTACCCCAGAACAAACCCTCCACAGTCCCATAGAGGAAGTAATGAAACTGGTTCTGAAAGAGCGTTTGCCACAAGGGGAAAGGGGAAGGATATCCCAGACCCAGAGAACATGAGCATGAAATGTCTGGTGTGTTCAGGATATTCGTAACGGGGCAGCATAAGGTGTTTTTGTTCCTAAACCATAGAACTTGTCCAACGTAACCATGAGCCACTGCAGAATGAGGAAATACATATCTATCCATTCAGTTATAATTTTTCATTAAACAAAGAATGACTTCTTTTCCTTCTCGGCTCATGTCTCACCCACTACCAAGGCAATTAGACAGCACCAGTGAAAGAAACATTGAGCCTAAAGCCAGGATACCTGGGTCTTAGGTCTCCAAGACCAAGGCCTTGTCCCATACTCTATGGGTGACCTTGGACAACCTCCTACCCTCTGAACGCCAGTAACCTCATCTCTAAAGGGAGAAATTTGAGACGAAGCGATAGCCAGCTCTCTGAAGTCATTTCAAACTTTGACGTTCTCTGATTCTCGGGCAAGTACCAGAAGACAGAATGGGCACAGATATTTCATTCTGGGTCAAGCCAAAACAAAATGCAAGGCCCTTTGCGATGTCACTTGACTGTTATCTCTAGAGCCTGGAGGCAGGCACAGACTCCTCAATGGGAGGAGACTCAATGCAGCCTCCCACGATTGTTTCTGGGGTCTAGGTTAGACATGAATTGGGTGTCCAAAGTCATGTCCGGACTAAAGTGTGCTTGTTTTGGTAATACTAGCCTTGCAGTATGCCAGAAGCATCCAGGGCTGTCAAAGAATGTTGGATAAAAGAACCTGTAATCTGGTCCCAGTTTCTCCATAGATTTGGAAACTGATGTATGGGTCACTTTGAGAAGACACTATAGAGATTCCTGTCTTAGGGGAAACTATGAATCTGCAAAAGTTTCTTCCAGCCCACTCTAATCTTGCCCTATATTCCTGGGAGGACTACAGGACTGAATAAGAGGGAAGGGACCAGGACGAAAGCCTGGTGTCTGGTATGTCTTTGAAGCGACATCAATACGAAACAAAGAAGCAATCATCTCACCTTTTATCTTGTGGCTATATTAATAAGTATTTTGACTGAAATATTTCTAGACACAGGTATCCACCTCTCTTTAAAATTCCTGGGGGAGAGAGATGATATAGGGAGGGAGGTGGGAGGCGGGTTCAGGATTGGGAACTCATGTACACCCATGGCAGATTTATGTCAATGTATGGCAAAACCAATACAGTATTGTAAAGTAAAATAAAAATATATATATAATTCATATGAATAAATTTTACCCATTTAATGTAAAAAAAAATAAATAAAATTAATTTTAAAATAAATACAGATGCAGATACAAAGAANCAATGTATGCCAAAACCAATAGAATACTGTAAAGTAAAATAAAGTAAAATGGAAGCTCTAAAAAATAAAAAAAATTAAAAAAAAAAAAAGAATTTCCATACTGTTCTCCATAGCGGCTGTACCAGTTTGCATTCCCACTAAAGTATAAGAGAGTTCCCTTTTGTCCACACCTTCTCCAACATTTACTGTTGATAAACTTTCTGATGATGGCCATTCTGACTGGTGGGATATGATAACTCATTGTGGTTTTGATTTTCATTTCTCTAATAATGAGTGATATTCAGGATCTTTTCATGTATTTATTATCCATCTGGATGTCTCCTTTGGAGAAATGTCTGTTTAGATCTCTTGCCACCTTTTTGATTGAGTTGTTTGTTTTTCTAGTATTGAGCTACCTGAGCTGCTTGTATATTTTGGACATTAATTCTTTGTCACTTGTTTTGTTTGCTATTATTTTCTCCCATTCTGAGGGCTGTCTTTTCACCTTGCTTACAGTTTTCCTGCAGGATAGAATAATCCAACCTATAAGGGAGTGAGTCCCTTGGACTCCCTGAGTGCCATACAGGTGCTACTGGTGGAAAGGGTGGGTGGTAAGGTTGCTCATTTTCTCTACCTTCTGCCTAGTCAGAGGAATGCCATCATCTCCCATGTCCTATACTTCACTAACCATGCCTGGATACTATCCCTGGCCTTTGGGGTGGGGGGTATTAGTAGCTTTGCCAGTAAGCTCAGTGAATGTATGTTCTCTTACCATGAATGTTCTTGAGTTGTGTATGCCCCACTGGTTAGAGTTGTTGTGTGTTTTCTTTCCTCTGTATTAGGGGTCTGATGGCATGAGGCATTTTATCTGTTTCACTGTGAATTACTGTAGCATCTTCCACTCTGCTCTTCTCACTTTTCCAGAGATTCCACCTTCTAGTGTCACAATAGGCTTTCTCATGAGCACTATTAGGCCTTAAGCCATAGAAGACTTCACCCTCCTGGCTTTGCAAAACAGCATGCTAAAGTCTTCAAATTAATTTGTTGCTGTTAATATCTCACCCTGTCAGCTCAGCCTGAAGCCAGAAAAGTAGTAGACGACTACACTTCCTTCTCTACCCTCAGCTCTTCTTCCAACTTTCTAACTGGAGCCTCAGCTTCTAGTTGGGCATCAGTGACTAGCCAAACTCCACAGTAAAGGCCAGTCTGTTGAAGCAGCCATTCATTTTCCTTCTTGGCCACAGCGTGTGATGCCAAGTTCCATAATACCCTAAATAAATTGGCATTTGGGGGCATACCAATATTCACAAACATGTAACATGCAGGCCATTCATGCCCACATAGCCAACACAGTATATCAACCACAGATTCCTCTTTCACAAAACTCATATCTTCAGTCTCCTGACTGTTTCACCAAGTGTTGGTTTGCATCCTCAGAAATTTCCTAGGTGAAATTCAAAACTGACCTCTCTACATGGTGGGGAAGGAGAGGGAGAAGACCACTCCAGATTGATAGGTAGCAAGTTGAATAACAAGGAAATTTGTATATGAGTTTTGTCCTATATGGCTGCAAGATTAGTAGATCTCCAAACCTGCCCACAAAAATCTTAAAAGTTTATATAGGGAAATTAATGGGATTCAAGCATGTATACAATCCAGATGTCCTCAACAAAATACTACTCTCTCAAGTTTTCATCTTTGAAATGGCTCTCAGTGTGAGAACAATGGGTGCAACATGCATTCCAAATGATAGAGATGAGGTAAGGAAACTCTGATACCTGGGTCCACCTTGTGGGTCAGCCAATGCTCATGTCCTCTTCATGACATTCTCCAACAATAAGCAGGTTAATATTTCAAGAAGATATAACAGTTGTTAACATTTATGCATCAAACATTGCAGCATATAAATATATAAAGCAAAGCTAACAAACTAAAATGAGAAATAAAAAAGTATACAATAACAGCTGGGACTATTTACAATAGCTGGGACATAGAAGCAACCCAGATGTCTATCAACAGATGAATGGACAAAGAAGATGTGGTACATATATACAATGGAATATTCAGTTCAGTTCAGTTCAATCGCTCAGTCATGTCCAACTCTTTGCGACCCCATGAATCACAGCATGCCAGGGCTCTCTGTCCATCAACAACTCCTAGAATTTACTCAAACACATGTCCATTGAGTCAGTGATACCATCCAGCCATCTCATCCTCGGTCGTCCCCTTCTCCTCCTGCCCCCAATCCCTCCCAGAATCAGAGTCTTTTCCAATGAGTCAACTCTTCACATGAGGTGGCCAAAGTATTGGAGTTTCAGCTTCAGCATCAGTCCTTCCAATGAACACCCAGGACTGATCTCCTTTAGGATGGACTGATTGGATCTCTTTGTAGGCCAAGGGACTCTGAAGAGTCTTCTCCAACAACACAGTTCAAAAGCATCAATTCTTCAGTGCTCAGCCTTCTTCATAGTCCAACTCTCACAGCCATACATGACTACTGGAAAAACCATAGCCTTGACTAGATGGACCTTTGTTGGCAAAGCAATGTCTCTGTTTTTGAATATGCTATCTAGGTTGGTCATAACTTTCCTTCCAAGGAGTAAGCGTCTTTTAATTTCATGGCTGCAATCACTATCTGCAGTGATTTTGGAGCCCAGAAAAATAAAGTCTGACACTGTTTCCACTGTTTCCCCATCTATTTGCCATGAAGTGATGGGACCAGATGCCATGATCTTAGTTTTCTGAATGTTGAGCTTTAAGCCAACTTTTTCACTCTCCTCTTTCACTTTCACCAAGAGGCTTTTTAGTTCCTCTTCACTTTCTGCCATAAGGGTGGTGGAATATTACTCAGTCATAAAAAGGAATGCATTTGAGTCAGTGCTAATGAGGTAGATGAACCTAGAGCCTATTATATGAGTGAAGTAGGAAAGAGAAAAATAAATATTATATATTAATGCATATATAAGGAATCTAGAAGGATGGTGCTGATGAACCAAATTTGTAAGGCAGCAATGGTGACACAGATAATTTGTAAGGCAGCAATGGTGACACAGACATAGAGAACAGACTTATGGACAGAGAGGGCAAGAGAGGGTGCTGTTACTGGAGAGAGTAGCATGGAGACATACATACAACTATATTTAAAATAGATAGCCAGTGGGAATTTGCCACACAACTCAGAGAAATCAATCCAGGGTTCTATGACAACCTAGAGGGGTGGGATGGGGTGGGAAGTGGGAGAGAGTTTCAAGAGGATTGAGACATGTTTACCTACGGCTGATTCATGTGGATATATGACAGAAACCAATACAATATTGTAAAGCAATTATGCTTCAATTAAAAATATATTAATTAAAAAGTAATAGCTGGGGAATTTTACACCTCATATCAACAATGGACATATCCTCCAGCCAGAAAATCAATAAGGAAACAATGAATATGAAAAACACCACAGATCAAAAGGACATAACNGGGGGAGTGTGATGGTGGACTGCAACCTTCAAGGACCACCTGGAGTCCATTTCCACCTCTCATTGCCTTTAAGTGATGATCTTGGAGGAGAAGCTGGCCTCCTGCATGAAGCCCTACCTGCTGGCCCAGGGCTCAGAGGCACTACGACAGCTCTGATGGGAACTGGAGAAGCCAAGGACTCAGCCAGTGCTTCACTCTAACATATGGTGCCCTACACCAACCTTCTATATATTATAACATAGTATAATAGCTTCACTTCTATATTCTAAATATTGTGAAAATTATCTCTTGTAGCCAACACTACTATGTAAAGGGAGTCTGGGAACATAATTCCAGCTTAACTAAGTTACCCCAGAACAAACCCTCCACAGTCCCATAGAGGAAGTAATGAAACTGGTTCTGAAAGAGCGTTTGCCACAAGGGGAAAGGGGAAGGATATCCCAGACCCAGAGAACATGAGCATGAAATGTCTGGTGTGTTCAGGATATTCGTAACGGGGCAGCATAAGGTGTTTTTGTTCCTAAACCATAGAACTTGTCCAACGTAACCATGAGCCACTGCAGAATGAGGAAATACATATCTATCCATTCAGTTATAATTTTTCATTAAACAAAGAATGACTTCTTTTCCTTCTCGGCTCATGTCTCACCCACTACCAAGGCAATTAGACAGCACCAGTGAAAGAAACATTGAGCCTAAAGCCAGGATACCTGGGTCTTAGGTCTCCAAGACCAAGGCCTTGTCCCATACTCTATGGGTGACCTTGGACAACCTCCTACCCTCTGAACGCCAGTAACCTCATCTCTAAAGGGAGAAATTTGAGACGAAGCGATAGCCAGCTCTCTGAAGTCATTTCAAACTTTGACGTTCTCTGATTCTCGGGCAAGTACCAGAAGACAGAATGGGCACAGATATTTCATTCTGGGTCAAGCCAAAACAAAATGCAAGGCCCTTTGCGATGTCACTTGACTGTTATCTCTAGAGCCTGGAGGCAGGCACAGACTCCTCAATGGGAGGAGACTCAATGCAGCCTCCCACGATTGTTTCTGGGGTCTAGGTTAGACATGAATTGGGTGTCCAAAGTCATGTCCGGACTAAAGTGTGCTTGTTTTGGTAATACTAGCCTTGCAGTATGCCAGAAGCATCCAGGGCTGTCAAAGAATGTTGGATAAAAGAACCTGTAATCTGGTCCCAGTTTCTCCATAGATTTGGAAACTGATGTATGGGTCACTTTGAGAAGACACTATAGAGATTCCTGTCTTAGGGGAAACTATGAATCTGCAAAAGTTTCTTCCAGCCCACTCTAATCTTGCCCTATATTCCTGGGAGGACTACAGGACTGAATAAGAGGGAAGGGACCAGGACGAAAGCCTGGTGTCTGGTATGTCTTTGAAGCGACATAAATACGAAACAAAGAAGCAATCATCTCACCTTTTATCTTGTGGCTATATTAATAAGTATTTTGACTGAAATATTTCTAGACACAGGTATCCACCTCTCTTTAAAATTCCTGGGGGAGAGAGATGATATAGGGAGGGAGGTGGGAGGTGGGTTCAGGATTGGGAACTCATGTACACCCATGGCAGATTTATGTCAATGTATGGCAAAACCAATACAGTATTGTAAAGTAAAATAAAAATATATATATAATTCATATGAATAAATTTTACCCATTTAATGTAAAAAAAAATAAATAAAATTAATTTTAAAATAAATACAGATGCAGATACAAAGAACAAAAAAAAATAAAGATAACTGTCAACTCAGAATGCTATTTTTAATATATATGGCAGAAATCTGATATTCCTAATAAATAGCATCTACAAATCTGTAAAAATGATAAAATAAAATAAAATTCCTGGGGAATGTCAGACTAAAGCTTCGCATTCTTTGCCTGTTTCCGAAGATGTTCTTTGTGGGAATGCAGGCAAGCTATGATGTTGTTCTTTGTGGAACCCAATAAACTACAGATACAGCTCATTTCTCTCTCTTATGGTAAGTCACTTTTGCTCAGATAACATGGCTGTGTTTTATCATGCAAATTTTTGATTGTGAAAATTCATGTAGGCTTTGGAGTCAGAAAAACTAACTTCAAATCTGAGCTTTACTACTCGTGTGTATACTAGGAAAGTTATTTCATGTCTGAGCCTTAGTGCTTTCTTCTGATAAAAAAAAAAAAAAAAAAAAAGGGAGGATAACACTGATTGCTTAAAGACCTTAAATATGATGCTGTATATAAACTGTGGGAAATGTTCAATAAATATCATTTATTTTTCTGTTCGGCTTTTAAAAGTAAAAATGATAAAGAGATCATATTTCTGAGTTCTCTTATTGCTATTTGTCTGTTATTTATTTGTTGTGTTAATATGCTTGTAAGCAGACAAGTGATAACAGGTACAAAGAGCTTGAGGGAAAAAAATAAAATTGAACTTAGTTATTTTTTTTTGTATGCAAATTGCTGAAAGACATTGTTACTATGTTTTGGATGCAGAATCCATTTATCCCTTACTGGCTGAGGAATCTTGAGGTATATCATGGTAGCACTCAATTTCTGGCTTCAAAGGATCACATTTTAGGCATGACAAAGCCCTGAGTCTTATCTCCTAGACACATGGACCATCAGAACTGAAAGGTTCTTAGATGTCACCCAGCAAAAACTTTCCATGAAGTGGAAGACTGAGGCTCTCAGAAAGGGGAGTGAGTAGCCCCAGATCTCTGACATGGCTAGACACAAAGCAAGGACTGGAATTTATGTCTTCCGATTCTTCATCCAGTAACAGTGTTTTGCTTCAGAGCCTTTGCTGATTCATCATGAAATCTTGGGAAATGTCCTTGTTTTCTGTCTACTGATCTTTCTATGAAGCAAAAGATGGCAAGGATAACTCATGATCCATACCTCATGGAGGTGCCTGTGGATTAGTCACACCCAGGCTGCGGCAAGCATTCAGCTCACTGGAGTTGGGCGCAACCATTAACTATTTATAAAAAACACCTGAGTATTACAAAAGGTGCTGCTTTCTCATTCTCAGGTGGAAGGACCCTCCTTCCATGCGGTGGGGAGAAACAATGGTGTGGTCCATGAATGTGCTGAGTAACCCACCAACTGCCTCCTCTCAGTTCCATTACACTCATCTGTAAACGGAAGAGCATGGTCCAGAGAATCCCCGAGCTTCCTTCTAGCCCTAATAGTCGAACATTTCATCAGTTTCTTCAAATTAGGACCTGATTATGGGCTGACTGACTATACTTCTGAGCAATACGGACTCTAACCATCTAGAATCACTAGCTAGAAAATCACAAAAGCTAATGAATGAGAATGAAATTGAAAGTAAGAAAGGAATACTGTGTAGGTATTTAAAGCATTGCTTATCTGGTCTATAATCATAACCATGTAAGGAAACACTAAGTTCTCTTAACCTTGAAGATTTCCAATCACTGTTAAGGAAGTAGTCCATGGTTCTCATCTGTCTTCTTTCTCAGGGTAAACACTTTCCATGGACTCAATCTGTGGATCTATATTGATAAACAGTAGTGAAAAGCTAGGCTAAGTGGGTCCAGGTTAGGATTTAAGACAAGGTTTTTGTCTTTATCCAATTTTACCTTCTCCCAGGATGAAAGACAGCCTAGGGGAGAGCTACAACCCCTGACCAGAGATTTGGGGAGGTCGGTCACTGGCTGGCTGTGCTAGCCTTGGTTTTGCATGTTCCACTCTGAGCCTTGGTTTCCTCATCTGTATGAGAAAGAGCTTGGGTTAGATCTCTTTGGAGTTTATTTAAGGGCTAACATTCCACTATTTTGCTTACCTGAGTTTTTAGAGCAGAGTCCCCAAAGTTAGCATCCTTGACCAATCTTTGTCTCATAGCCCAGAGACCCCCATCTCTTTCCCTCAAGGGTTCCAGCACAGGGGCTCTCTTAAATCCATTTGTGACTCATATCTGTTTCATTACAATGAGCATTTGTGTTCCAATAATTTCTTAAAAGCTTGCAATAACTAAAGCCAAAAACATTCCTCAAGGAGTTGCATTTAAAGATGCATTAATGGTAGAGGGTAAAGACAGGAGGGGAGGAAAAGTTCAGAGATGGAGAAGGGGGACTCAGCTTTCCCTTCAAAAGGTAAAGACACAAGCTGTCACAGCTCTGGTACCCTGACACTGCTGAGTTGACAGTGCCTTATTGACATCACCTCTCTCTAGCCTCAGTTTAATATGTTCCCGCAAGGAATCCTTCATCTGTGAAGAGAGGCACAATTTGACACATTCATAGAAACTTTTTAAAAAAGAAGCCTAATGAGTTCACTCTCATTTTAGAGACCTGGGAATTAATCTGTGGATGAAGAGTTAAAATTTCACCAGCTTGAGCTGTACAGCAGGCAAGCCCCCACTGAACAACTGAGAGGTGAATGTGCCAACAGCAGTGGGCAAAGTTCTTCAGGTTGAAAGATTTGTTTTGGAAAAGAACCCCCAAAATTCAGATGCTTTTGCTGAAGCTTAACTGATTTATTCAAGCTGGGAATGGGGGCTGCAGGGGCATTTGTGGAGCCAACCAAACCTAAGATGTACTCTGCTATCCCTGGCTTTGTTTTCTAATTTATTTATTTTTAATTGGAGGATAATTGCTTTACAATATTATGTTGGTTTCTGCCACACATCAACTTGAATCAGTCATAGGTACACATATGTCCCCTCCCTTATAAGCTTCCCTCCCACCTCCCACCTCATCCTAGCCCTCTAGGTTGTCACAGAGCACTGAGTTTGAGCTTCCTGCATCATACAGCAAATTCCCACTGGCTACCTATTTCACATATGGTGATGCATATGCTTCAATGCTGATCTCTCTGTTCATCCCACCCTCTCCTTCCCTCACTGTGTCCACAAGTCTGTTCCCTAAGTCTGCATCTCCCTTACTGCTCTGCAAATAGGTTCATTAGTACCATCTTTCTACATTCCTTCAGTTCAGTTCACTTCAGTTGCTCAGTTGTGTCTGACTCTTTGGGACCCCATGGACTGCACCACGCCAGGCCTCCCTGTCCATCACCAACTCCCACAATTTACTCAAACTCATGTCCATTAAGCCGGTGATGCCATCCAACCATCTCATCCTTTGTTGTCCCCTTCTCCTCCCACCCTCAATCTTTCCCAGCATCAGAATCTTTTCAAATGAGTCAGTTCTTCTCATCAGATGGCCAAAGTATTGGAGTTTCAGCTTCAGCATCAGGCCTTCCAGTGAACATTCAGGACTGATCTCTTTAGGATGGACTGGTTTGATCTCTTTGCAGTCCAAGGGACTCTCAAGAGTCTTCTCCAACACCACAGTTCAAAAGCATCAATTCTTTGGCGCTCAGCTTTCTTTATAGTCCAACTCTCACATCCATACATGACTACTGGAAAAACCATAGCCTTGACTAGACGGACCTTTGTTGGCAAAATAATGCCTCTGCTTTTTAATATGCTGTCTAGGTTGGTCATAATTTTTCTTCCAAGGAACAAGTGTCTTTTAATTTCATGGCTGCAATCACCATCTGCAGTGATTTTGGAACCTCCCAAAAATAAAGCCTGCCACTGTTTCCACTGTTTCTCCAGCTACTTGCCATAAAGTGATAGGACTGGATGCCATGATCTTAGTTTTCTGAATGATGAGCTTTAAGCCAAGTTTTTCACTCTCCTCTTTCACTTTCATCAAGAGGCTCTTTAGTTCTTCATTTTCTGCCTTTGCCTTATGGGCAATGTCATTTGCATATCTGAGGTTATTGATATTTCTCCCAGCAATCTTGATTCCAGCTTATGCTACATCCAGCCCGGCATTTCTCATGATGTTCTCTGCATACAAGTTAAATAAGCAGGGTGACAATATACAGACTTGATGTACTCCTTTTCCTGTTTGGAACTAGTCTGTTGTTCCATGTCCAGTTCTAACTGTTGCTTCCTGACCTCCATACAGATTTTTCAAGAGGCAGGTCAGGTGGTCTGGTATTCCCATCTCTTTTAGAATTTTCCACAGTTTATTGTGATACACACAGTCAAAGGCTTTGGCATAGCTAATAAAGCAGAAATAGATGTTTTTCCAGAACTCTCTTGCCTTTTCGATGATCCAGCAGATGTTGACAATTTGATCTCTGGTTCCTCTGCCTTTTCTAAAACCAGCTTGAACATCTGGAAGTTCACAGTTCATGTATTGCTGAAGCCTGGCTTGGAGAATTTTGAGCATGACTTTACTAACATGTGAGATGAGTGCAATTGTGTAGTAGCTTGAGCATTCTTTGGCATTGCCTTTCTTTGGGACTGGAATGAAAATTGACCTTTTCCAGTCCTTTGGCCCCTGCTGAGTTCTCCAAATTTACTGGCATATTGAGTGCAACACTTTCACAGCATCATCTTTCAGAATTTGAAATAGCTCAACTGGAATTCCATCACCTCCACTAGCTTTGTTCGTAGTGATGCTTCCTAAGGCCCACTTGACTTCCCATTCCAGGATGTCTGGCTCTAGGTGAGTGATCACACCATCGTGATTATCTGGGTCATGAAGATCTATTTTTGTACAGTTCTTCTGCGTATTCTTGCCATCTCCTCTTATATCTTCTGCATCTGTTAGGTCCGTATCACTTCTGTCCTTTATTGAGCCCATCTTTGCATGAAATAGTCTCTTGGTATCTCTAATTTTCTTGAAGAGATCTCTAGTCTTTCCCATTCTGTTGTTTTCCTCTGTTTCTTTGCACTGATCACTGAGGAAGGCTTTCTTAGCTCTTCTTGCTATTCTTTGGAACTCTGCATTCAGATGCTTATATCTTTCCTTTTCTCCTTTGCTTTTCACTTCTCTTCTTTTTGCAGCCATTTGTAAGGGCTCCTCAGACAAGGAGGCTTGTTTGCATTTCTTTTCCATGGGGATGGTCTTGATCCCTGTCTCCTATACAATGTCATGAACCTCCATCCATAGTTCATCAGGCACTCTGTCTATCAGATTTATTCCCTGAAATCTATTTCTCACTTCCAGTGTATAATTGTAAGGAATTTGATTTAGGTCATACCTGAATGGTCTAGTGGTTTTTGCTACACTCTTCAAATTAACTCTGAATTTGGCAATAAGGAGTTCCTGATCTGAGCCACATTCAACTCCTGGTCTTTTTTTGCTGACTGTATAGAGCTTCTCCATCTTTGACTGCAAAGAATATAATCAATCTGATTTAGGTGTTGACCATCTGGTGATGTCCATGTGTAGAGTCTTCTCTTGTGTTGTTGGAAGAGGGTGTTTGCTATGACCAGTGTGTTCTCTTGGCAAAACCCTGTTAGCCTTTGCCCTGCTTCATTCTGTACTCCAAGGCCAAATTTGCCTGTTATTCCAGGTGTTTCTTGACTTCCTGCTTTTGCATTCCAGTCCCCTAAAATGAAAAGGACATCTTTTTTGTGTGTTAGTTCTAAAAGGTCTCGTAGGTCTTTGTAGAACTGTTCAACTTCAGCTTCTTCAGCATTACTGGTTGGGGCATAGACTTGGATTACCATGATATTGAATGGTTTGCCTGGGAAATGAACAGAGATCATTCTGTCAATTTTGAGATTGCTTCCAAGTACTGCATTTCAGACTCTTTTGTTGACCATGATGGCTACTCCATTTTTTCTAAGGGATTCCTGCCCGCAGTAGTAGACATAATGGTCATCTGAGTTAAATTCACCCATTCCAGTCCATTTTAGTTTGCTCATTCGTAAAATGTCAGCATTCACTCTTGCCATCTCCTGTTTGACAACTTCCAATTTGCCTTGATTCATGGACCTAACATTCCAGGTTCCTATGCAATATTGCTCTTTACAGCATCGGACCTTGCTTCCATCACTAGTCACATCCACAGCTGGGTGTTGTTTTTGCTCTGGCTCCATCTCTTCTTTCTTTCTGCAAGTATTAATATACAATATTTGTTTTTCTCCTTTTGATTTACTTCACTCTGTACAAAATAAGCTCTAGGGTCATCCACCTCATCAGTATTGACTCAAACGTGTTCTTTTTTTTATAGCTGAGTAATATTCCATTGTATATATGTAGCACAACTTCTTTATTCATTCATCTGTTGATGGGCATCTAGGTTGCTTCCATGTCTTAACTATTGTAAACAGTGCTACAGCTGTCTCTTATACACATCTAGATGTGTATAAGAGACAGTCTCTGCATACAAGTTAAATAAGCAGGGTGACAATATACAGACTTGATGTACTCCTTTTCCTGTTTGGAACTAGTCTGTTGTTCCATGTCCAGTTCTAACTGTTGCTTCCTGACCTCCATACAGATTTTTCAAGAGGCAGGTCAGGTGGTCTGGTATTCCCATCTCTTTTAGAATTTTCCACAGTTTATTGTGATACACACAGTCAAAGGCTTTGGCATAGCTAATAAAGCAGAAATAGATGTTTTTCCAGAACTCTCTTGCCTTTTCGATGATCCAGCAGATGTTGACAATTTGATCTCTGGTTCCTCTGCCTTTTCTAAAACCAGCTTGAACATCTGGAAGTTCACAGTTCATGTATTGCTGAAGCCTGGCTTGGAGAATTTTGAGCATGACTTTACTAACATGTGAGATGAGTGCAATTGTGTAGTAGCTTGAGCATTCTTTGGCATTGCCTTTCTTTGGGACTGGAATGAAAATTGACCTTTTCCAGTCCTTTGGCCCCTGCTGAGTTCTCCAAATTTACTGGCATATTGAGTGCAACACTTTCACAGCATCATCTTTCAGAATTTGAAATAGCTCAACTGGAATTCCATCACCTCCACTAGCTTTGTTCGTAGTGATGCTTCCTAAGGCCCACTTGACTTCCCATTCCAGGATGTCTGGCTCTAGGTGAGTGATCACACCATCGTGATTATCTGGGTCATGAAGATCTATTTTTGTACAGTTCTTCTGCGTATTCTTGCCATCTCCTCTTATATCTTCTGCATCTGTTAGGTCCGTATCACTTCTGTCCTTTATTGAGCCCATCTTTGCATGAAATAGTCTCTTGGTATCTCTAATTTTCTTGAAGAGATCTCTAGTCTTTCCCATTCTGTTGTTTTCCTCTGTTTCTTTGCACTGATCACTGAGGAAGGCTTTCTTAGCTCTTCTTGCTATTCTTTGGAACTCTGCATTCAGATGCTTATAGCTTTCCTTTTCTCCTTTGTTTTTCACTTCTCTTCTTTTTGCAGCCATTTGTAAGGGCTCCTCAGACAAGGAGGCTTGTTTGCATTTCTTTTCCATGGGGATGGTCTTGATCCCTGTCTCCTATACAATGTCATGAACCTCCATCCATAGTTCATCAGGCACTCTGTCTATCAGATTTATTCCCTGAAATCTATTTCTCACTTCCAGTGTATAATTGTAAGGAATTTGATTTAGGTCATACCTGAATGGTCTAGTGGTTTTTGCTACACTCTTCAAATTAACTCTGAATTTGGCAATAAGGAGTTCCTGATCTGAGCCACATTCAACTCCTGGTCTTTTTTTGCTGACTGTATAGAGCTTCTCCATCTTTGACTGCAAAGAATATAATCAATCTGATTTAGGTGTTGACCATCTGGTGATGTCCATGTGTAGAGTCTTCTCTTGTGTTGTTGGAAGAGGGTGTTTGCTATGACCAGTGTGTTCTCTTGGCAAAACCCTGTTAGCCTTTGCCCTGCTTCATTCTGTACTCCAAGGCCAAATTTGCCTGTTATTCCAGGTGTTTCTTGACTTCCTGCTTTTGCATTCCAGTCCCCTAAAATGAAAAGGACATCTTTTTTGTGTGTTAGTTCTAAAAGGTCTCGTAGGTCTTTGTAGAACTGTTCAACTTCAGCTTCTTCAGCATTACTGGTTGGGGCATAGACTTGGATTACCATGATATTGAATGGTTTGCCTGGGAAATGAACAGAGATCATTCTGTCAATTTTGAGATTGCTTCCAAGTACTGCATTTCAGACTCTTTTGTTGACCATGATGGCTACTCCATTTTTTCTAAGGGATTCCTGCCCGCAGTAGTAGACATAATGGTCATCTGAGTTAAATTCACCCATTCCAGTCCATTTTAGTTTGCTCATTCCTAAAATGTCAGCATTCACTCTTGCCATCTCCTGTTTGACAACTTCCAATTTGCCTTGATTCATGGACCTAACATTCCAGGTTCCTATGCAATATTGCTCTTTACAGCATCGGACCTTGCTTCCATCACTAGTCACATCCACAGCTGGGTGTTGTTTTTGCTCTGGCTCCATCTCTTCTTTCTTTCTGCAAGTATTAATATACAATATTTGTTTTTCTCCTTTTGATTTACTTCACTCTGTACAAAATAAGCTCTAGGGTCATCCACCTCATCAGTATTGACTCAAACGTGTTCTTTTTTTTATAGCTGAGTAATATTCCATTGTATATATGTAGCACAACTTCTTTATTCATTCATCTGTTGATGGGCATCTAGGTTGCTTCCATGTCTTAACTATTGTAAACAGTGCTACAGTGAACTGTGGGGTAAGTGTGTCTCTTTCAATTATATTTTCCTTAGGGTATACGCCCAGTAGTGGGATTGTTGGGTCATATAATTTTATTCCTAGTTTTTTTCTTTTAAGGAATCTCCACACTGTTCTCCATAGTGGCTATATCAATTTTCATTTCCATCAACAATGCAAGAGGGTTCGCTTTTCTCCACACTCTCTCCAGCATTTATCATTTGTAGATTTTTCAATGATTGCCATTTCGACGGGTGTGAGGTGATACCTCATTGTCATTTTCATTTATATTTCTCTAATAAAGGGTGATGTTGAGCATCTTTTCATGTGTTTATTAGCATCTGTCTGTCTTTTTTGGAGAAACCCTACCTTTGCTTTTAAGCTTATGAGTATTTTGAGGGGAAATCTAATCCACATATTTCAAGTCCTTTGCACTTGAATGCATGGAAATGCTAGTTGCTGAGAGAGCAACTCAGATGGTTAGGTGACTGCTAAATAGTAGGGAAAGTCTCTAAGCAGAAATGCATCAAAGACTGGAGAAGAGTCATTTCCCCAAGTGCAGCAGAGAATGAGCAAGAAAAAATAGTGGATACAGACCAAATGGCAGAACACAGCCAAGTCTGTGACCCCACATAGAAGTAGGAGGACAGTACAGAGAACTCTGAAGTTAGATTTAGAAAACTGTGGCTTGAATTTCTTTATCAAAGTTAGCCTGAGTTTCCTCATCTATAAAATGGCTATTTTCATCAACAATTCCTTTTCCATGTGGTTGTGAAGATATAATAATGCCTATTAAAATTCATTGTTCTATGCCTGTCACATAATAGACACTGAATAAATATTTATTATGTTTTTAGTATTTCATTTAAGTTCAAGGCAAATCCTGATTCCTGTGTGTGTTCCCCAAACTGGTCTATCCTGTCTCCCACCCTCAAATCCTAATTGTCACCCTGAAAGTAGCAAGAAGTACACTCTCCCTGGAAAACAATATAAATTGGCTCATAGGTTTTTTTTTTTTTTCCCCACACCAAACAGCATGATTTCAAAATGCTCAAAACAGCAGAGCCAAAGCAAATTCCCTCTCTGTACCCCTCAACACAGACATGCACACACATGAACTTTTAAACCCTGGAAATCAGATGAGAGAGAGAGAGAGGCCAGCCTTCCATTGCTTCACATCGTATACATATATATATATTTTTTTTTGAGTTCGCGTTGCAAACACAAGGTGCACTGTCAGAAGTGCCTTGGGCAAAGTTTGTACTCTGCTTTGAATTCAAACTTTTGTTTACCAAGGCAGTAAACCGGTCCTCTGCTGCTCCAGGTGTAAAGCTATTATGAAAAGGCCTATTTGTATTTCACCCCACCTCAGATGTACGGTATGTGGGACTCCGCACTGTAAGAGCAGCCAGGATTTATTTACAGACAGGGGCACCCAAGCAGGTACGGGTGTCGTCAGGCTGGGAAAGCCTGGGCCCTGGCAGAGACCGGCCACCTCACGCACCTCTTCCTCTTCACAGGCCCCTCAATCGCCAGCTCTGCATTGGCAAATAACCCAGCCTACGGGTGGCCCCCCAGGGCCTTTGATATCTCTGTTTAGACAAGTTATTAACACATCCTCTTGGGCTTCTCATCCTGAGCTTTCCAGCCGACCCATTCCTGACACACTTTGTACAGCCAGGAGAGGGTGGAGGAAAGCAGTAGCTGCCGAAACTTTTGCTCCAATCCCGGGCCCGAAAGTCTCCACGGTGCTCCTTCCTCCTCACTCTTGCAGGTTGTCACACCCTGATGGGTGATCTGAGGCCTGGGATGGGTGGGAGGAAACTTTCACCCAAATTTCTGACTGAGCTAAATGGCCTGGAACCCACTCTCAGCTGTCTGCTGCAATCTTGGCACGGGAAGGAGGAAAGAATGTATGGAAAAGGGCAGACTCAGACTGCCAGGGCCGTTAGCCTGGGGAAGTGGCAGAGTCGCTGAGGGGTTCCAGCCACTCTGTGGCCTCCAGGCAGGTCTGAGAGACCACCCAGAAACTTGTACTAAGGCACACAGCTGTGGCAGCATCTCAGCTAAACACATACGCTGCAAGACAGAAGCAAAGCTCTCAGTCCTGGGCTGGAACTGGGGCCTCTTATTTGCTGGGAGGTTGTTCCAACTTCCTTAGAACTTCGGGTTCCCAAGGTTCCTAAGCCCCCACTAGGTGCAGGAGCTTTAACCAGGGCCTAGCACACTGTGTTACGGGTGTTGGTTAGTCACTAAGTTGTGTCTTACTCCTTGGGGACTGTAGCCCGCCAGGATCCTCTGTCTGTAGACTTCCTAGGCAAGAATACTAGAGTGGGTTACTACTTCCTTCTCCAGGGGATCTTCCTGACCAGGGATCAAACCCATGTCTCCTGCTTGGGAGGCAGATTCTTCACACTGAGCCACCTGGGAAATCCCCTAGCACATTTTTAGGTACTCCATAAATGATTTCGAGCAATGAATTAACACCAACTTCGCTCCTTGAAAAAGCAAGATCTTGAATGAGATAATTAAGCTCTATGAGCTCGGATTCATCATTTGTAAAGTGGGGGTCGTACTAGCCATTTCCTTTCAGAGTAACTGTAAGTATCAAGTGAGTAACCCTTTGATAACTCTAAAGAACTACACAAACATTGGTAGTCATAGCAACACAGAACACCTTCTTAAACTCACAAGGTCAAGACAGACCCTGCCTTGTCACTGTCTCCCTCGTGCTGCCTAGAAACCCAATGCAACACACACCCATCAAGCATCTATGAAGGCTGAGGCTCCAGGGAAGCCATCAAGAGTCCAGAGATTAATATACAGGAAGTTTGGCAGGTAAGGCATGAGCATAAGGAAAACATACTCCATCACTGAACATATAATTTCTGAGTGTTTAGCAGTCAGTTATTCAGTAGCTGTTGAGAGCCTATTATGGACAAAGTTCTGGGAATTCTAGGCAGTGGGAGTTTTTTTGGTTAGGATAGACTAAAGTAATGACTCAACACAAAACACATTTATTTCTTGTTCACATAACAGTCCCGGATGGGTATGTAGGTTGCTGGGACAGCCCTTCTTCACTTAGTCATTCGACGGTCCAGGTTCCTTTCATCTTGTGCCTTCACCATCCCAAAAGGCCTTGTCATCATCTGGTAGAAAGGGGTAAACATGCAGCAGTGTGCATGAGAGGCTTTCATGGGCCAGGCCGGGGAAGCAGCCCTGACTGTTTCCACTCCTGTTTCATTAGCTACAACTCTGCCCCACCTAACCGCAAAGGAATATGACATGAGCCTTACTTTGTTTCCAGGAAGAAGAGAGAGATTTTGGTGAACACCTAGCCAGTGCTGATACAAGGATATAGCAAGTAGCAAGACAGATCCCTACCCTCAAGGAGCTTACAGTTTGGGGAAGGTTAGGTACACATATAACCAAGATAATTTCACATAATATTTTAATAGCTACTCTGTAGAAAATAAGTAGGGGAATATGATGGTGAGGGGGTTTATTTTAGATGGGAGAGGGTATTATATAAGCGGAGACTCCAATGATAAAAAGTAACCAGTTAGGGGAGAGACAAGAGGAGAAGCAGAGGCCTACAGCAACCAAGTGCAAGGCGGTAAGATGGGACTTGCCTGGGATGCTGAGGACGGGACAAAGGCCAGCATGGTTGGGGTGCTGTGAGTAAAGGGAGAACTTTATAGGATGAGGGCACAGGAGTTAGAGAAGGGCTAGGTTAGGTCAGGTCTTAGAAGCCATGGTGAAGAATTTGGATTTTTAATCAATAAACTGTTGAAGATTCAAGGCGATCAAAGTAGAAAAGAGTTGTGTACCAGTCCGGGACCTATTCATCAACAAATTCTTTCATCCATTTGGAGTTGTTTCCCAGCTCTTTTCTGACCTGCAGAAGGGCTGTGTACCCAGGCGCCCATGTCACTTGCCCTCCAGCTGGTAATAGTCAGTGGAAGGTGTTGGCAGGAGATTGGAGGGTAGGAGAAAGGGTGAAACTGGATATATACCTCTCTCTCCTTTCTGTCTCAGGAAGCTTCTATAGCAGGGCTCTGTCCCCTCCATAGACAGGCCCACCTTGGTCCAGCTTCTGCCAGGTGATCCTCTGGACTCAGGATATGACCTCCTCTCTACATCCTTCTCTAGCCCAGCCTAGTAGACTCCTAGTAGCAACCACTATTATGGCTAATGGCTGGATTGGCTTTGTGGCTTCTTCCTATCACCTATTTAGCCAATGACTGGCCTTAGATTTCCTGCTTTTAGACCCTTAGAGTGGCTTCGGTTTCCTTGATTGACCCTGAGTGGCTTCAGTTTCCCTGATTGGACCCTGATGACTGATACAAAGTAGAAATCACCACCTGGTACCAGGCCAGGTACATGGCAAGTCCATGGTGACAGTCGTTTCCTGTGACTACTATCACAGCACAAATATTACAGCTCTGGAGGTCAGAAGTCTCAATAGGTCAGAAGTCTCAATAGGTCTGTCTCACTGGGTTAAAATCAAGGAGGCTTTAGGGGAAAATCTGTTTCCTGTCTTTTCCAGATGGAAGAGACAACTCACATTCCAGACTGAAGAGACAACTCACATCCATGGTTCCTTCCTACATCTTCAAGGGCAGCCACGCCAGGTCAAGTCTTTCTCACCAAGCCACCACTCTGATTCTGACTCTAGTGCCTGCCTCTTCCGTATTTAAGGACTTTTGCAATTACATTCTGGGCACATGATTAGTCCTGGATAATATTCCTAGTTTTTAAGGTTTGGTTTTTTTTTTTTTTAAGGCTGATGAGCAAGCTTAATTCCATCTGCAGCCTTAATTAGCCCTCACCATTTAATATAATATATTCATGGGTTCTGGGGATTAGGACATGGACATCTTTGGGGGCCATTATTCTGCCTGCTGCAGTGACTCACTGAGCAAATAAGTCAGAATAGGAGGAGAGAGGTCATGGAGGCTTGCTGAAGGGGACAGTTGCTTGGTGCCTTACCCTGCACACAAGGACAATTGATGCCTGTGAGCTGAAAGGAACACAGAGCGCCTAGTCCTGTTGAGAAAGCATTTGTGTCCTGTGGTTTCTCCAGATACCCTTGAGGCTAGGCTTGCTGTCAGGAACCCCTCTGAATCTTCTCTTGCCTGTCACTCCAGGGATGTGATGCTGGAACCCAGCTCCTGTCCATCTCTCACCCAGGATGGCATGTAGGTTTCTTGTTTTCCCAGAGGAAGGTTCATTTCAGAGAGTAAGTGGGTGAAGGCAAACTGTTGGCTGAAGCACGTGAGGCCCATCAGTTCCAATTCAGGGACAACTGCAGTTGATGCGGGCACTCCAGCCAAATGTAATCAAACGCCTCCTGCTGCCAGACGATGTGTTGTTCAGAGAGGGGCTGGTGGGGTGGGGTGGGGTAGGGGGGAGGTTTGTTGTGAATTCAAGATGCCTCTGTATCTTTATCAGATGGATCCTCGGAGGCGAGGAGGGAAATTCACTGTACTGGCAAAGGAACTTCAAAATTGCAGCCGATTCCTGAAAAACTCTGAAAACTGCCTACAGGGGAGAAAATCTGCAAGCTGTGGTGGCCAGCACACACTCAGAGTGGGGGGATTTGTGACCACATAAGCCCATGGGGCAGCACGTGGCAGCAGATCTCCAGGAAAGAATCCTGGGCCCCTCCACCACTTCACTGTGTTTAGGGCAGGGAGGCAAGTTTGAAGAGGACAGAATTCGGGTAAGTATAGAATGGCTTTCTCTATTTTGAGCTAGATTTTATGGAAATGACTTTTAAAAAACCGCTTCATTGGAGCTGGAATTCCCCCACCCACTCTTCCTCCACCTCCCAGCCCAGCAAGCACAGGAGGGCAGAACACCATGAGGATGGCCCTGCCATGTCTGAGCCCGGGAGTAGGAGGGGCCTGAGACGTGAGCCTGGGGTTAATGTCTTAGTCACTGCAATCCAGACACACAGAGACTCTGATTTCAAGTTCTGAGCTTTGTGAAGATTCAGATAAATCTTTGGAGCAAAGAGCTGTTTTTAAGGGAGCATATCATGTTTGAGAACCTCCAACTGTCTTTGTGGGTTAAGAATGATCTTTAGGAAGAGATGCAGGATGCAATTCTGATTATGTAACTGGCATCCAAGTGGTATAATTGCATCTTTCTCAGCACAGATTACATTACATTAGTGACATGCTTTGATCTGATAGATAGTTTTTGGTTCTTGGGAACCTTGAAGGACTAAGGGACTTTTTAAGGATTAACTTTAAAAATGGAAAGATATAAGCATCAGGGCTTCCCCGATAGCTCAGTGGGTAAAGAATCTGCCTACAATGCAGGAGACACAGGAGACGTAGGTTCTAGCCTTAGGTTGGGAAGATCCCCTGGAGGAGGAGATGGCTACCCACTCCAGTATTCTTGCCTGGAGAATCCCATGGACAGAGGAGCCTTGCAGGCTACAGTCTATGGGGTCGCAAAGAGACAGACACGATTTAGTGACTAACCACACATAAGCATCAGACTCGTTTCAAAGGAGATGTAGGAGACTTGGGAGATTTGGATGATGAGAAACAGGAGCAAGAGAGAGACTGTCTTCTCCCCGCTCCCTTTTGTGCCTTTTAAATTGTGTATGTTATGCGTGTGTTATTTATTCTGAAAAGAAACTTAGAATACTTTGTAATCTACAGAATCAATATCATCTCCATAAAGTCAAACAGGTAGAGCAAGGGAACTATAGTGAAATTTAATAGTACCCCACTTGCCGTGATGGGATTGCTTTTCTTATATCTACCTTTGGATATTTTCTGTATCTTCCTCAATGAACAATCATAATAAATAGAGTTTTTGAAATGATTGTGAAAGGTATATTTTTGAAACAATCAGAGGAAGCAACATTTCCATAGGCCACGGCTACCTTAATCTATAGATCAGACCGAAGCTGATAAGATAGTCCCCGCCCAAATGCCTTTTCCATTTTCCAGTTTCTTCTCAGTTTGCCAACGAGTGGGCTGTGTTTCTAAGTCTGATTTGTGGATCTCCTGTTGTTCACTCAGTCATAGTGAAACGTCGTGCGTACATCACCCTTCGTGACGGCTGGGTTTCGGTTCAGTTAACCTTCCTCTTATCACTATCATCTCCACCGTCAATCCAGCACCATCACCCACTGTCAGCAAGCTTTTCTCAGTTCAGAGCTGTGTGCATTTTTAAGTGCTTGCAACCTCCAGCCATGTGCTGTGAGGGATGTGGAGGTGAATCCATTCCACCTGCTAAGATACTCCGTAGCAGAAGCGAGAGACCATATAGGGAGTCAGCTTCCATTGGAACTAGTAAGTGATGAGGACTTTAAAAGGTACCCTGACGTATTTCGACTGGCAGATAGGAGAAGCGGGAAGGTATGCTTCAGGGAGGAAACCTTCTTTCCTTTGATCCTCCTGGGTTCTTCATCTGAGCTTTTCTCTCCAGGCTTTATCACAGTCTGCCATGTGTCATGTCCTTATCTTGATCCTTTTTCTTGCCTACCAAGGCCCAAGTGAGTGTCTTAGTGTAACAGAGATACCAGCAAAATACTATGGAGCTTGGAGGAAGCTGAGATTAACCCTGGAGGCAGAGCGCATAGAAGAGCCAGCATGTGAGGAGGCTTGGGGGACAGATGGCATTTAGATAGCGGAGGCAGAGGAAAGAGTTGCTTCAGAGGAAGAGGAGGGCACAGATATGTGGGGGTGCTGTGAGGGACTCGCCTGTCTGAACTTTAGCCTCCACTTCTGCAAAGTGAAGATGATCACACCACTGACCTCAGAGGTTGCTGTGAGTGTCAAGTAGCACATCAAACAGCACAGCTAACATTTACAACGCGCACGCTGCAGGTCCAGGGCCACACAGCTGACAAGAAGCAGAGCCCGGATACACACTTGTGGCTCAGAAGCAAGGCCCTTAGCCACTATTCTATTGGAGAAGGAAATGGCGATCCACTCCATTACTATTGCCTGGAGAATCCCATGGACAGAGGAGCCTGGCAGGCTACAGTCCATGGGGTCAGAGAGTCAGACACGACTGAGCGACTACCACCCTCGAAAGATGAAAGAGCAGTCCATGCACCAAGGAACTCACAAGCGTGTGTTACGCTGCCCCTTCTAACTTGGACCTGTCCCTTGGACCAGAGAGGTTTCTGCGTTGAAACTCTAGATTGTTTCTGAGCTGACTGAGCTTCCTAGAGAGCGGCCCTGGGCCTGGCCTGATTTGGCTTTTGGCCTGAGGTGTCGGAAGGGTCACCCATTCTAGGCCTGACTGTGACCACAGCCCCTTGACTCCCACTAGGAGGAAGCAGAAGCCATCAGAAGCCTTGCTTAGTCCTGAAGTTTTCTGTCATCAAAGATAGGAGTCCCTGAGGCCTCTTCCAGATTGAGATCCCCACTGAAGAGTCAACCCAGCACCAAGTTACTTCCAGGGATGTGAACAGCTATCTGCTCCTCCTCGCCTTTGCCTGATAAACACCATGACACCTTCTTGGAGGAGGCTTTTCATTTTTACTGGACAAATGCTAACAAGCTCAAGCCCAGTGGAAACCCAGTCTTGAAAGTGGTGCTGGGCAGTGTTCTTGAGGCGTTCTCTGTTATTTGTTCTCATATTGCTGCGTTGCCGCCTGCAATGGCATGACAGGAAAATCATTCAGTAATAAAGCTCCTTTTCTGTGTTCTCTTAGAAAAATCAACCCTTTTTCTTTGGCTGCACTGCTTGGCATGTTGGATCCTAGTTTGCCAACCAGGGATTGAACCCATGCCCCCTGCACTGAATGGGCAGAGTCTTAACCACTGGACCACCAGGGAATTCTCCCCAAACATGAGCCTTTAGAGTGATAACAAATATTTGACATTTTAGCTCACAGTGTCTTTCACATACATAACTTTTGGTCCTTCTGCCAATGTTTTGGTGGTGTGCATGGAGGCTGGGAAAATGGAAGGGAGATGCATGGCGCCGAGGTACCATTTCCGTTGGATTCAGAGGGACTCAGGCTCAGAAAGGTCAGCAACGTGAACGTCAAAAAGCCAGTCAGTGATAATGTAGGGCTCAAATGCTAGTTTCCTGCCTCCAGACTCCATGCACTTCTACCTTTCCTGAGCTTTGTGGGAAGCCCCATTTCCAGATCCTTAGGCGTGAAGAGAGGCTGTGCCTGGTTTCCACACCCTCCCAAGTCCATCCTCAGCTACACTAATCTAAGGAATCTTTCATTTTCAGTTGGGAATGCAACTCGTGGCCTATGATTCTCAACTAGGGACAATTTTGCCCCCAGGGAACAATTGGCAACGTCTGGTTGGGTTGTTACAACTGGGGAGAGGGAAGAGGATGCTACTGGCATCTAGTGGGTAGAGATCAGAGATGTTGAAAGACATCCTACAATGGAAAGAACAGCCCTCTATAGCAAACAGTTGTCTGACCTCAAATGTTAACTGTGCTAAGGTTGGGAGGTCCTAAATCAGAGTAAAAGGAAAACCCTCCAATTCCCAGATCCCATGCACAGAGTTTTCACGTATGTCTCCTTTAAAAAATAGAAAAAAACTCCATAGCTGTTTTCACAGACTTTTCCCCTCCTATCGTAATGAGGATATGTCAAATACGTCAAAAATGAAAGGGGAAAATAAGCCCAGATAAAAGAGGTGAGTGCTCAGGATCACAAGCTCATATGTGTTGGAGAAGGAACAGCCCAGATCTCCTGACCTGAGTTGAATGCATTTTCTACTTCTCATGCTAAATTCCCCGCTCACCAGCTCTACTTTGAGACATTTTCTGACTCACTGATTCAATAAATGTTGTGATCTGAATATGCTCCCTGACACAGACATGCTTATAGCTTATTCTAACACAGAACAAGGAGACGAGAGGCAACCTAACGCAGTATGAGAAGAGCGTCTTTGATTCTGCCTCGGTTCCCTGTGTGTCGGTTCTCTGCGTGTTTCCAGAGGCCCAAGGCCCTGTACCCAAGGCCCTGGTACAGCTGCTAGGCAGCGGTGGGGGGCTGGGCGATTCTTTCCCTCTCTCCTAAGGAGACAGAAGGTCAAAACTCTCTACTGGAAATGAAACTGACACCATCTAAGCCCTCAGGCTTCCTTGCAGGAGGCACATTACTGAAAATACCTAAGTTTCTTGGAACCGAAAGATTTTTTTCTTATTTGATTTTTCATAGCTTGTTCTGTTGGCTTAATGTTTGTTTTTTACTCAGTCAGTTAGTGAAACTGGGTTGGTCAGTGAAACTTTCTAGGGACTGCAGGTTTCACTTTCAGGGACTGAAAGTTTGGGTTTGGGCTTTTAAAGCCTCAATAAAGGCAATCAACACTCCTAGGTTCAGAGTGAGTTTAAAATTACATGAACACACAAAAAAAACACTTAGATAGTATTTATTGAGTAGGTTCATTCATACGAAATATTTATTCGACATGTGCTCTATATTAGACTCTGCTGTGGGCAACAGACAAACAGCCCCAAGCCAGACAGAGACGTTTCCTTCCCTCAACTGCTTACTGTCTGAGTGGGAAGTGAATCAGTAAATAGCTCTGCTCTTCTCCTGCTAAACACCCTTTATCCACTGTATCAGGGTCTTAGCTTACATTTTATTCTCTTACAAGAACACTTCTACCTTTTTTTCTTTGTCAGATTCCTACTTAGTCTATAAGAGCAAAATCGGAGCCAACTCATTCACAAAAAGAAAAAAACACATTAGAAATCTCCCTAGCTGACCAGGAAATGCTGGTTGAGTATATCTTCAACTTCTCCAAGTGGCTACAAAACTATTTCACATTTATCATGTCCCTTTGTAGGCAAGCAGTGGAGCCTGGTTGTTAAGTGGCACCTGTGTTCAAATTTGAATTGTATCATGTACCTGTTGTTGCCTTGAGCAAGTTACTCAGCCTCTTTGTGAGCCTAGTTTCCTGGTCTGCTGTAAGGAAAAAATATCACAGAGCTTGTAACAGTTGCACCTGGCAGGGTGGCAACTGCTCAGCACAGAGTCAGACCAAGAAACAGGCACTAGGTAGGTTCTGTGCTATGAAGGATCCAAGAAGCCAAGGGACATGGGCACTCCCTCATGAGAGCTCATACAAAAGAAGTAGACAAAAAGTTTACAAAATCTCTGTAGAGCATAGACATAGGTGTGTTAGGACATTTGCTATAAGACATATTTGGGAACAAGTGAAAATTAATTCTGAACAAGTGGATCAGATTCTCTGCAAAAGTTCTTGGAAAGAAGAGGGTTTGGGATTGAAGTGGGATTGGATATGGGCTGATAAACAGACTTAGTTGGAAACATAGTTAAACCCAAAGTCTTAAAGGCTTTAAAAAAAAAAAAAAAACTTCATTGGGTCTTCATTGAAGCGCAAAGGCTTCTCTTATTGCAGAGCACAGACTCTAGGGCACTCAGGCTTAGTTGCCCCAAGGCGTGTGGGAATCCTCCCGAACTCGGAATCTATGTCCTCTGCATAGGAAGGTGGATTCTTAACCATGGGACCACCAGGGAAGTCCTCTTAATGGCTTGTAATGCTCAGTATGAAGGTTTGGACTTCCACACAAGAGCGAAAAGAAGCCACTGAAGCTTTATGACTTGGAACGCTGGCTTAAGTTGATTAGATTGCTATCAAGGAGCTCACAGTCTGGTCAAGGAGAGAGACAAATGGAGAATAAACAGTAAAAGGATGTGATAAGTGAGACGCTAGAGGCATGAAAGTAAGTGCTTGTGAGATACATGGATAAGGGAACAACTAAAGAGGAAGGTTTTGTGAGAGGAGATGAAGAAATACAACATGAGCAATGTTAGATCCTCCACCATCGCAGTTCCACATCAGGCTGTACTTAATGCTTTAATTTTCTCTGGCTTTCTGGATTGTGAATTCTTGAAGCTTTCAGCCACAGAAACCATACACAACAAATCTTCTTAAAATACTGATTAAAATCAAAGATTGGAGATGACTCTGGGAAGAGCGTGCAAATGAATTGAGAAGGAAGGGTGTTAAGGCTGGGAGACCACTTAGAAAGTTTCTGCAACAATTCAAGTGAGAGCCAGAGAGGCAGAGAGAAGAGTAAAGCAGACAAGGAAGGGGTAAAATGGCCAGAGATGGACACTGAGAAGGAGCAGACATCAGGGACTGGCTGAAGGTGAACAGGGTGAGAGAGGAGGAGGGGTCAGAAGTCACTCAAGATGTTCAATGTGAGTGCTTGGAAGGATGATGGTGGCCATCAGCCTATCGAGGACTCAAATCGTATGGACATAGCATAAGTAGGAATTCAACAAATATTTGTGGAAAGAATGGATGGATGGATGGACGGGTGGATGGACTGATCCTCAATGCTAATCAGGAAATTCAGTTCAGTTCAGTCGCTCAGTCGTGTCTGACTCTAATCAGGGAATTAGGGACTCATTTATTATTGTGGCTGAAGGGGGAGCTTACATGTCATCAACCCACTCATTCTATATATGAGTGAAATGAGGTAAGATGAGGGAACTGACTGCTTTTGATCACAGAGCTACTAGGTGATAAATTTAGGGCATGAAATTAAATCTCTGGATGCCTAGGCTAGTGTTCTTTCCAGTATGTTATATGGTTATTTTCTTCAATTCTTAAAAAGAATCTCAGAGGAAATGGTATGCATGAATATCATATACCACTTGCAATTTTTTTTTTTTAACTAAAAGCTACATTGGAATTTCATTTCCGTTTCACTGATTAAAATAGGAATTCTGAAAGTCATGCATATTGATTGAGGAGTCCTCGACTTTGGGGCCAAATTCTTCCAGTGGCTGTTACCTTCTACAATCCTGTTTCCTCAGACATTCCTCTTTGGCCGACCCAAATGCACAACTTGCAACTAAAAATGTGGGACATGCCTTGGTGAATATGTGCAGAAGACTGGCTAGCGTCATTCTGAGGGTAGTTCTGAAAGTATGTTCACTACTTTGCAAAGACGAAACTGACTTTTGGATAGGCAGCCACATGGCAGTTTAGTCAATCAACATCTATGCGGCATGACTAAAACAGAGGGAGTAGTTTCCTACCCCTTCTCCAAAACCCAAAACCATGCTCTTTACTGTCCCCCAATTTGTATGTACTTAGTGCCTCCTGTCTGCTCCTCAGCACACTAGCTGGCGAGGTGTAAGAGAAGATAAGTTCAAGATACAATTCCTACTTTAAAGAGTTTACATCCCAATTGAGGAGAGGAAACTCACATACACAAAAGTCGCTCAATAATTTATGATGTAAAAGTACATCCTCTTAGGTAACTTTTAGCATTGAACAACTAACAGAATGAGAGAATCTCAAATTCAGAAGTTTATCACTCCAAATTTCTTTGGGGTATTCGAGGATAATGACAGCATCCTAGCCCATAGGCCATTAGTCTCTGAGGTTAGAGAACGCACCTTCTCACTTGCTGGTCCCCCTAGAACAGTACTGTGGGGGACAAAGAATCAGTTAATTAAATGGGAGGCTGTGAAGAACAGGAGAAGGGCATTCCACCCAGTCTGGGAGGAGCCACTTGAGCCTCCATGCTTCTGTCCTGTCTCCGCTCCAATTCAACTTCCAGGCTGTTGTTGTTGTTCAGACGCTCAGTCGTACCTCACTCTCTTGTGACGCAATAGACTGTAGCCTGCCAGGCTCCTCTGTCCATGGGATTTCCCAGGCAAGAATACACACCAGTCAGAACAGCCATCATCAAAAACTGTACAAGCAATAAATGCTGGAGACGGTGCGGAGAAAAAGGAACGCTCTTGCACTGTTGGTGGGAATGTAAATTGATAGAGTCACTATGGCAGATGGTCTGGAGATTCCTGAAAAAAACTAGGAATAAAACCACCGTATGACCCAGCAATCCCACTGCTAGGCATATACCCTGAGGAAACCAAAACTGAAAAAAGCACACGTATCCCATTGTTCATTGCAGCGCTATTTACAATAGTTAGAACACGGAAGCAACCTAGATGTCCATCGACAGATGAATGGATAAAGAAGTTGTGGTATATATATACAATGGATTATTACTCAGCCATTAAAAGAAACACATTTGAATCAGTTCTAATGAGGTGGATGAACCTAGAGCCTATTATACAGAGTGAAGTAAGTCAGAAAGAGAAAGATAAATATCATATTCTAACACACATATATGGAATCTAAAAAATTGGTACTGAACTTATTTACAGGGCAGCAATGGAGAAACAGACAAGAAGAACAGACTTATGGACATGGGGAAAGGGGAGGAGAGGGTGAGATGTATGAGGAGAGTAGCATGGAAACTTACATTACCACATGTAAAATAGATAGCCAATGGGAATTTGCTGTATGGCTCTGGAAACTCAGATACGGGCTCTGTATCAACCTGGAGGGGTGGGATGGGGAGGGAGATGGGAGGGCAGTTCAAAAGGGAGGGGACATATGTATGCCTATGGCTGATTCATGTTGAGGTTTAACAGAAAACAGCAAAATTTTGTAAAGCAATTATCCTTCAATTAAAAAACAAAAGAATACCAGAGTGGGTCACTTTTTCTTCCTCTAGGGGATCTTCCCAAGCCAGTGATTCAACTCACATCTTCTGCATTGCAGGCAGACTCTTTACCACCTGAGCCACCAGGGAAGCCCAGGCTGAGCCAGCTGTTAAAGCTTCTGAAGGGTCCCTATTGTGGCAGTATGCTTTAATCATAGCTATGACCAGCATTTATTGAGCATTTATACTGCACCAGCTTTCTCCTTAATACTCTATGTTCATTATAGCATTGTATAGTGACAACAGATCAGACATCTTGGTGCCAGCACTGCCAGTATCTGCTGCTGCTGCTGCTAAGTTGCTTCAGTCATGTCCAACTCTGTGCGACCCTATAGACGGCAGCCCACCAGGCTCCCCCGTCCCTGGGATTTTCCAGGCAGGAATACTGGAGTGGGTTTGGCAGTACCTAGGTGTGTGTTATTAGAACTGCTGATTCTCTCTAAGCCATTTCCTCCTCTGGCAAAGGAGGAGGCAGTTCTAGTACTGGAGAGCAAGTGTGAAAGAAGCAGCCTCATTCAACTGTCCGAAGGATTGTAAAACATTAATAGTACAACTCTTTTCAAAGGGAATGAGGTAATTCCTAGGAAGGTTTTAAATGTGCATAGTTTTTGATTTAACAACCCAACCTCCCGGAATCCATCCTATAGAGATCATAGCAAGGGCACGTCAGGATTCACATGCAAGGATGCTCGAGGTAGCGTTATTTGTAAAAGCAAACAAGTTAAAGCATCATCTATGTCTATTAACTGGAAAATAGTTGAAAACTTTTGGTCTATCTAGTCTAAGGACTAGATTGCTTGTGAGATATGGAGTTGGTGATTTTTTTCACAACATATTTTTAAACTAAAAAGCAGATCAATATGTAAGGCATAATTTGTTTTCTATAAATACGTGTGTTAGTGTACATGTGTATATATATATGTGTGTGTGTGTGTGTGTAGAGGGAGATATATTTGCTTTAACTCGGGAAGATATCTTGACTGATAAATGCTAACAGACTGAAGGAGGAAACTTAAAGTTTGTTATATAATTTTTTAAAAGAACAGCATAGGATAATTTTTACTTTTGGGGACTTTTAGAACTTTTCAAACACAAACTAACACCTACCTATACGGAAGGAGAATCTGGGCAAAGAGGAGGCTCTTTTGTTCTCTGATTACTTACTGTTACCTAAAGGAGACCCAACAGAGAGAAGTTTCTCTGCTATGGGTGTGGGCAGTCTGGAGGGCTGGGTGAGGACTTGAGATGGGAAAGAAGGCAGAGAAAAGCCCCTGAGAAGGCAGAAAGCTAGGGGTTCACCGCACAAGGTAAAACATTTAGTGAAGACAGCCTACAAGTTCACAAGTTCCAAGGAGAGGAATCACATATTCACTTTGAAATTATTTTATTTTAATTTTTGGCCATACCACACGGCTTGCAGGATTCTAGTTCCCCAATCAGGGATAGAACCGTGCTGCCGGCAGTGGAAACACAAAGTCTGAACCATTGGACCACTAGGGAATTCTCCAGTTTGAAATTATTTGAGTTACTATCATGCTTCCTTTTTCTGTGTCCAGCCCTGGATATTCTTCAGCGAAGCCTATTTCACACACACACATTCATGTTAAAATTAAAAATATGTGTAACAAGGACAAAGATGACTTCCATCATTCCTAAGCTCCCTCCTGACTAAAACTTGGGGTGTCTCTGAGCCTTTATGTTTACCTCTCCTTATCTACACCCACCTCCATCCCGCCTTTATCTCCTGCCAGGCCCAGTGTCTACTAAGGGGGTTCACCCCGTTCAACCCCCAGCTGAGCCACCTGCCCTTCCACACCTGCCAGCTTTTACCTGTGCTTCTCTTAGTCTAGAGCCCCTCCGCTTTCTCTGCCTGGAAGATCCTACTACTACTAATGCCAGCAAGCATGCATGCTTAGTCACTCAGTCATGTCTGACTCTTTGCGTCCCCATAGACTGTAGCCAACCAGGTTCCTCTGTCCATGGGATTTTCCAGTCAAGAATACTAGAGTGAGTTGCCATTTCCTCCTCCACGGGATCATCCTGAACCAGGGATCAAACCCACGTCTCCTACATCTCCTGCATTGGCCAGTGGAATCTTTACCTTCTGAGTCCTACTTAACCATTATGGCTGTGCTCCGATTTGCCCTTCCTAGAAACCTTGGTTGTCCTGGAAACAGAATCAGTCACTTTTTGCTCCCAACACACTGTGCAAGAAAGTGAAAGTGTTAGCCATTCAGTCGTGTCTGACTCTTTGTGACTATAGCTCACAAAGCTCCTCTGTCCATGGGATTCTCCAGGCAAGAATACTGGAGTGGGTAGCCATTCTCTTCTCCAGACGGTCTGCCCAACCCAGCTTCGATCCCTGCATTGCAGGCGGATTCTTTACTGCCTACACCACCAGGGAAGCACTCCATGTGTACCTTCCTTCTGTTTTGTTGACTAAAAGAAGCAGTCACCATTGTTCTCATTCCTGAGGGTGTGTTTACTTATCTCTTCGGCCTCCAGCACAGGGCCCCATCCATTGTAGATGCTCAAAAATTGTTGGAAAAATAACGAATGTGCAAATGAATGAATCTGACTTTGTCTGTCTGTGATTTCAAAGTCCTTCCTGGCTCTGAATCTTTCTCCCGGTGATGAACACCCATTGCTCCAAGATCTATGGGAACATTCTGGTCTGGACCCCTCCTGCTTCACCAGCAAATAATATCACTCCATCAACTGGACATTCCAGGCTGTGCTGGCCCCTGGAGGGTCCCTGAAGCCTGTTCAGATCCCCAGTGATTGGTATCCCCAGGCCAAGGGGTACAGCCTGACTGGGTCTGGGTCTAGGCCTGGCTAAGAGGTGGTAGCCGTTCCAGCATAGGGGACATCAGCCTAGGAAGAGAATTTTTTTCACTGAAAAGGGTGATTCTGCCCTGTAGCTGATGGCCTGTTAATAGCTTACTGATCATGTGAGAGTCCTTGGCCTGGCCTGGTTCGGTGCTGAGAACTGGCCATGCCAGGCCTAACATAGGAGAGCCCCACCCAGGTTAATTGATCTGTTTCTGTCCTCTGACAGGCTCTGGGCAGAATCAGCACATTTTCCTCTCTGTCTGGGTCTTTCTTGTGCCAGACTCACAAATGAAATTTTTCTGAGCTGAGCAGGTCAGGTAGATGTTTAGTTGTCCCTGTCTTGTGTGGGTACCCATACCTCTCCATTGCATCCCTTTTCTCTCTCCTCAGAGTTTGCTCTCATTCTCAACTTAGCTCTGATTTTCTCTCTGGAGTCTCTGCCTGTCTCTTTTTAGCATTTAATGCCCCTTCCTTCATTTCCTTCCCCTTCCCCTCCCTCCTTTCCTTCCTTCCTTCCCTTCTTCCTTCTTTCCCTCCTTCCTTCCTTCCTTCTTCCCTCTCCACCATCCTTCCTCCTTCCCTCATTCCCTTCTTCCCCATGTTTTTTTTGTTTTCAGTTTTTCATATCTCTGTCTCTCATTCCTCTGCCCTCAGTCTAGACTCTTCCTCCACCTCCTGTCCACAGGGACCTCCTCCACTCCCCCATCCTCCTGCCATCTCATCTTGAACTGCCACTTGAGAAACCTCTCCTTTGCTTTCTTGCTTGTACTGTTTGACAGAAGTCCCATAGGTCTTTATATTACCTTCTCCTCCTTATCCTCCTCCAAGTTTCTGAGTGAAAATGTCATTTGATCCAAAATTGTTTCAGGTAGCACCCTTGTTGTCTGTCTGTTGCCAAGATCCCCTCCCTATGGCCAGGTTGACAAATGCTTATGCACAGAGAACAGACCTAGGTCCCTGGCCAAAGTCAGTGGGGGATGGGGTGGGGTGTTGACTCTGGAATGAGTCTCAGGATGAGACTCATCCTGAGTCTGACAACCAGAAGTTTAAGAGTTGGCTTCTTGCTCTTTTTCCCCATCTCCTTAGCCTGGGCAGGCTCCCTCTGTGTACCCTGGCCACCTATGAGTACTCAGAGACATAAAGTAGGAAATCCAATGATGCCAAGCCAAATATGCCCATTTTCTGACCTTTTCTGATTCTTCATAAAGGATGAAACAGAGGCCACTGCTAAGCTTATCATTACTCTGAGGAGCTTCAAGGGCACAATCTAGATACAGATGAAGCACTTCTTTCTTCCATGAATTCACTCAGTCGACAACTGGGCATCATTTCTGGCTTTGTAAACAGTGATACAAAGATGTTCCCAGTTCTCAAAGAGCTTATGACTTAACAGAGGCAATAGATCCATACACAGGGATATTAGAAAAGCTCAAGGAAAGTATAGACAAGGTTTTGAACTAGACACTGATTGGCAAATGGGAAGATATACAACAAGAAGAGAGTTCAGCATTTAATTTTCGCCAAAAAAAAAAAAAAAAAGAGAGAAGACATTTGTGTGTGTGCATGGTGGTTGAGAGAACTGGAGAAAAATGAAAAATTATGGGGAAAGTATGCAAAACTCAGTGACATCCCAATTAAAAACTACTGGTCAAAGATTTAATGCACTCCCACCCATACAAGAATCTACTGACATTTTATTTCAAGTGGACACATGTCATTAACCCCTAAGCCCTGACTCTGGTTAGATATACCGAAGCCAGAGGAAGAAAGACAAGCTGGAAAGAGGATTTGGAACCAACAGATTAACTCCTAGTTGTCTTTAACTTGCCGCTTTGAGTGAATCTCTTCTCCTTCAGCCCTCAGTGATTCCAAGGTCCAATCAACTTTAGATGTGGTGTTTGTTTGTTGATGGCAATATGCTGGGCTCTTCCATGGCCCTGCCAAGTGGACCTTCTGTGTCTTTCATGTCAGTCCTGTGTTCCTAAAACCACAGCCTTTGGGGGGAAAGAAGTATGGGGTATATTTTTTCACACGTTTTATGAAGAATAGAAAAATATTTGAGTCCTGTGCCTTACTTCCCAGCCCAGCATTCACCACATCTTCCCAAGCAAGGGGATAAAAGGAAGAAGAAAAAGACTTGAGTTTTCAAAGCGTAAAAAACCCATATGGAATAAAGCAAGAAGATAACCCTGATCAGCCCCTCATTTTAAGGATAGAGAAAATGAGGCCCAGAAAGAGCAAAGGGTTTGGCCAAGGTGACAGTGCAAGTTAGTGACACAGCCTGGACTCAGAGTCCTGTGGAGCCATCAGCTGGAGCTCTTTATCAACCTGAGTTCATCAGGTCTCCGTTTGCCTCTGCAGTCTGACCACAAACGCCAATGATAAGACTCCATCCTTGACATGTCCTAGAGAGCGTGTGACAGGCCACTGTTACATGTGCACTCCTGGGTTCTTCGGAGCTGCCGCTCTTTTTCAGTATGTACCACTGAGGCTTTCTCCAACAGGCAGGTGTCCCATGGACAAAGGTCGACACTGCTTCATGCAATGGGCTTCTAGGGGCAGATCTTCTGAGCATCCTGAGCAAAGCAGACTCTCTTGTCATCTACACTGATGGTTGGCTGAGGCCCAGACTCACGCCAGTGAGATGGAGTCCTAGCTGTCCGTGTGTTAGAGGCCACACACCTCTCAGTTTTAACTGGGATATGCACAGAATCCATGGTTCTCCCTCCTTACCTTCCTAAAAGAAATCAGATCCTTTAGCCATTGAAATAGCATGACTGAGGTCAGGAAGGATGTGTTGAGGTCAGTTGTGGACATTTATATAAATAATAATTTTCCAGTGGGAACTGTGAACTCTCCTTGTCTCTTCTATTTTTAAATGCTAATTGCTTCTGATTTTGTTGATATAGGCGGAGCTAATAAGAACGTTTGCTTCCTAACCATTGAACTTAACGTATCTGTTTTTGGACACTTGTGATTTATTTTTGCACACATGCTCCAAACTGGTGCTAATTACTTGAAAGGATTAGGGTTTCTATTCCGAGAGGGATGACGACAGAATGTCAATTTGTAGTCTCTGAGCATAATGTCCCAATTATCAATGCATTCCAGACCAGAATGGACTTGGCACCTTCTTGAAGGGATTTGGCTGTTCTTTTATCAGCCAGTCCCTGGACGTAGGTTCATGAAAACTTGCTTTCTAGTAACTTGTGGGTGTGCCTGTTCTTTCCTCGGTCTCAAAGACCATTTAATGATGTATCAGTGTCCCAAATACCTACCATACCATGTCCAGCTTGAATGCTTCTCTCTCAGAACCTTCTTTGATCTCTTTGGCTAAAAACAAGTTTCGCTTCCTTATCAAAGTCCCAGAGTATTTGGCTGATCCCTTCCTCAAAGGACACAGCACTTTCTACTTTGAATTGAAATTATTTGCCCACCTTCTTATCTTCTTTCTGCATTATAAGCCCCCCAGGGACAACACCTTATCTGTGCTATATTTGTCCCCACTGACATCACACAGAAACTCCACCTAATGCCCCACGTCTCATTCATTGATTTAATTGAAGTGCTTTTCCTCTAGTATTTCACTTGCTCAAGAAAACTTTAAGGTAGGTTTAAGTCAGTATGGGACAAATGATTGACTATATCTATACACACACAAATAAAATGACTAAAGTCTATAATGATTATATGAAGTTTAGCTGGAGAATCCAACTTTTAACTATCATATCAAGGAAAAAACAAAGCACTGTGCTATAGGGAATGGTTGGAGAATAGTGACAAAGGATTTAAAACTTGATCTACTTAGCAAGTGTCTATGCCAAGTACTGTGGCTACACTGTGGATACAAAGGTGAATGAGAATATACTAGTTTAACTTTTTGGTCCAAGGGTCAGCAAACTATACCCAATGAGCCAAGTCTGGCTCACCATCTGCCTTTGTGAAAAAAGTCTAATACACTTGGTTTGTGTAGTGTCTGTGGCCACTTTCCCTAACTACTGAGTTGAGTAGCTCTGACCAAGGCTGTATGCCCTGCAGATACAAAGGTATTTATTATCTGTAATCTATCCCTTTTATAGAAAAAGTCTGTTGAGCTGTTTTGTACCCAGGTTTAAAAGTCCTTAAAATATACCAGAGACAGAACCATGTAGAGTGAGGACACGGTTCCATATGAGATCTAACAGACTTGGAAAGCCAAGAAAGGCCACTTGTACTGGAACCATGGGGGCAGAGACCACTTAGGTCTTGCTTGCTGTGGTATTACAAGTGCCTGTGCGGTGTCTGGCACATAGTAGCTTGCTTAGGAAATATTTATGAAATGAATGAATGAGTGGGGTTACTTCTAAGGTGGGAGTGAGAGGATGATTGGAGTGATTTAGGAGTATGGAGGGATCAGCAGAGGAGGACAGCATGTGCAGAATGCTGAAGCAAGAGAGAGCCAGATACCATGGAGAGCACAGGCGGCTCAACTGGTGGGAGTACAGCGTTCAGGAGCAGGGTTTGCTGTGATCTGTCTTAAACGTGGCAGTGTGTACATGTCCATCCCAAACTCCCGAACTATCCCTCCCTTACCCCATCTTCCCCCCAGCAGCCACAAGTTCCTTCTCTAAGTCTGTGAATCTCTGTTTTGTAAAGAAGTTCATTTGTATAATTTCTCTTTAGATTCCACATATAATGGGTGTCACATGAGAGTCCTCTTTCTCTGACTTACTTCACTCAGTATGACAGTCTCTAGGTCCATCTATGTTACTGAAAATGACACTATTTCATTCATTTTAATGGCTTAGTAACATTCCATTGCATATATGTATCACATCTTTATGCATTCCTTTGTCAATGGACATTTAGGTTTCTTCCATATCTTGGCTATTATAAACAGCGCTGCAATGAACGTTCGGGTGCATGTACCCTTTTGGATCATGTTTTCCTCCAGATATATGCCCAGGAGTGGGATTTCAGGGTCATATGGAGCTCTTTAGCTCTTTTAGCTTTTTAAGGGACCTCCATACTGTTCTCCACTCTTCGCATCTGGCAGCCACCTGATGTGAAGAGCTGACTCATTTGAAAAGACCCTGATACTGGGAAAGATTAAAGGCGGCAGGAGAAGGAGACGACAGAGGATGAAATGTTTGTATGGCATCACTGACTCAATGGGCATGAGTTTGAGTAAACTCCGGGAGTTGGTGATGGACAGGGAGGCCTCGCGTGCTGCAGTCCATGGGGTCGCGAAGAGTCAGACATGACTGAGTAACTGAACGGAACTGAACTGATGCTGTTCTCCATAGCGGCTATACCAATTTACATTCCAGCAACAGTGTAAGAGGATTCCCTTCTCCAGGAGTGGGGTTTGGAAGTCAGAAGGCTGGAAGGTAAGAAGGAGTCAGACCACGCAGGCCACTGAAGTCTCTTTATGGAGTTAGATCTTTATTCTGGAGGCCACGGAGAGCCACTAATAAGTTGTAAGCAGGGCAAGAACAAGTTCAGAGCGCTGCTTCAAAAAGACCACTTTGGTTGCTTTATGGAAAATCAGTTACAAGTATGGTAAGCCTGGCACACAGCTGGTTAAGAGCTATGACAGAAATCCAGGGGCCTGCCCTAAGGTAGTGACATTGGTGAGAGGAATCAGTGGACTGATTTGAGAGATGTTTAGGAAGGAGAGTTAATAGGACTTGGTGGTTGATTGTTGGGGGAATAAAGAGTCAGAGGGATAACTTAAAGAGGATGACAAGAGCTCTATCTTGTCATAGATGCTGGGTAGAAAAGATGCTGGGTAGAAAGTAGGACCCTTCACTGAGATGGGGGGCACATCTGGAAGAAAAAGTTAAGAGGAAGGAAAAATACAGACTCTGTTTGGGGCATGCTGAATTTGAGGTGATATTTACAAGGTAGTTAAATACATGTGTTTGAAACTCAAGTGGGTCATCCATTCTAAAGATCAAAACTTAGGAGTCATTAGAATCTAAAGAGTAATTAAAGTCAATTAAATTTCTTTGGGAGGCTATGTAGAGTGAGAAAAGAAAAGGGTCAAAGGAAACATCTCAAAACTCCAAGGAATGCCAACATTTACTAGAGGAACAGAACTCAAGCAGTCCTCGAAAAAGCCTGAGAAAGAGAGAAGATCCAGGAAGAAAACCAGTACAGTTTTGTGTCACAGAGTCAAGAGACATGGTCTAGCAGTGGTGAGAGTTTCAAATGATTAGAAATGTCTGCTGTAATAAAGAGGGAAGCAGAGATACAGACACATTTACTCTAGCACTTGAGGATGGCAGCTTGGGTAGGATGGTCAGAGCAGAAGCAAGACTCCAGTGAGCTGAACCATAACTGGGAGGTGAGGAAATGGAGACATCACAGACCATGTACAAAGGAATTTGGGTGGGGAGGACAGCTGCTGATGGATGTTTCTTTTCTTTTCTTTCGTCTTTTTTTTTTTTTTTTTAAGTTGGAAGAAATTTGATCATGCTTAAACATTAGCTGGGGGAAAACAATGGTCTCATTTTAATAAATCACTAGGGAAACTTGGCTTCTGCAGATGACTTCACAAGTCATATCTCATTAGAAAAAGAAAATTCAGTAACCCAATGTGTTCTCTTTTTGTAGTTTGTTCCAGGAAGCTTAGAATCAAATTCAGTTCCTTCTAGGTGTCTGGTAGTATTTACTGTCACTTCCTTCACTTGCTTTCTGTTCTGTTTTGTATCTCAGTATCTTATTTCTGAAGAATAATTATTGTGAGCTGTTTACAAGGCCCTTTCACACATGACCGGTCACAGCGTTCATCCTCCATTCCACTTGCATTTAATTTGTGTCCATGGCGGCCATGAGCTTTGCTCTGGGTAGCAGATACAATGTAAATGAAACAGCTTGGTGGCTTGCAGTCTGGTTGACAAGACTGATATCAACTGAATGAGTACAGTAATAATTACAACTGTGGTAAGTGGAACAAAGGAAAGTACTGGAAGATCTCAGAATCTGAGGGGTCAGGAAGAGTATTTGAAGCAAGAACAGAGACTTGGAGATGGTGGGGGGTGGGGGAACTCCAGTCACAATGAAATGTCCTCTATGGCAACCCTGTGATGATCATCCAGCTCCTGCCTGGACACTGGCAGTGATGGAAACCAGTGCTGCATTTTTGGACGGTACCAATAGTCAAAAATGAGTAGAATATGGCTCACGTCACCTCTGCCTGGAGACCTATACCTTGAGCTCACACAAATAAGTTTAACTTTTTTCCTAGCATGCTCTCTCACAGTTGGAAAGTGGCAGCAGAAATGCCCATGTGCATATTTACAGATAGATTTGTTCTCTCAGTTAAAAACAGGTTTTCCAATTTTCCTTTTCTTTATTTCCAGATGATGACTTGCTAAAAGAGATTTCTGTTTACAAATACCCATCCTTAACTTCTTCTATAGATCTACAACTCCTTGCTCCCTTATATAGAATGGTTAGCTAGATACCTGCTGCCCAACTAATAATTCCAAAAATGGGACCAAAGAGTTGTAACAAAATACTACATTTCTAAGCTTCTCTTGCAGCTAGGTGTACTGTGTTACAAGCAAATTTTAAGCAGTCAGTTCTCTTAGAAGCAAAAAAAGCCTTGATTCATAGCATTTGCCAATTTTCCTGGTGTTAATTCTCCTGAGACTAATTTAAAGCTGTCAGCATGACTCACTGAATGTGGAGTTGGGAGGAAATGCACACAATGGGCTTTCACTTGCCCTGGGACTGACTCCAGCACACCATTGACTAAATGGACCAGAAGATGAAGTTACCAACAGGATGTGAGGGAACCAATGTGTGCAACTGCCCAGATGTGTGTTAAAAGGAGGTGGGGTACCTCCAATCTCTCCCTTTCCTCCTTCCAATGGTCTGGAATACAGACATAGTAGAGGCTCTGTTCTATACCACGGAGAAAAGGACAGTATTCTAGAGATAGCAGAGCAACAAGATAGGAGGAACCTGCTTTCCAAGTATTTTAGAGCTACCTTACTAGCCTTAATTTCCTTGTGGATAGTTTTTTAATGTAAAAAAGAAATTTCTAACTTGTTCCTAACTTGGATCCCTCATTTGTTGTTCAGTCACTCAGTCATGTCCAACTGCAGCCCCATGGACTGCAGCACACCAGGCTTCCCTGTCTTTCACCATCTCCTGGAGCTTGCTCAAACTTATGTCCATTGAGTCAGTGATGGCATACAACCATCTCATCTTCTGCCACCCCCTTCTCCTCCTGCCTTAAATCTTCCCGAGCATGAGAGTCTTTTCTAATGAGTCAACCCTTCACATCAGGTCGCCAAAGTATTGAAGCTTCAGCTTCAGCATCAATCTTTCCAGTGAATATTCAGGATTGATTTCCTTTAGGATTGACTGGCTTGATCTCCCTGCAGTCCAAGGGACTTTCAAGAGCTTTCTCCAATACCACAGCTCAAAAGTATCAATTTTTCAGCCTTCAGACCTTTATGGTCCAACTCTCACATCCATACATGACTACTGGAAAAACCATAGCTTTGACTATACACACATTTGTTGGCAAAGTTGTCTCTGCTTTTTAATATGCTGTCTAGATTTGTCATAGTTTTTCTTCCAAGGAGCAAGTGTTTTTTAATTTTGTGGCTGCAGTCACCATCTGCAGTGATTTTGAAGTCCAGGAAAATAAAGCTTGTCACTGTTTCCTTTGTTTCCCCATCTATTTGCCATGAAGTGATGGGACCAGGTGCCATGATCTTTGTTTTTTGAATGTTGAGCTCATAGAACAGGTGAAATTGTATCCCAAATGGCAGTCATCCATTACAGAATGGCAATGAGACCACTGTTATAACATCATGTAGAATCCTGCTACTTACAAGGTACAGTGAGAGCAGGATGAAAAACATCATGTACTCAAACTGCTATGAGGCAAGGTAGAGGTCATGAGTGCTCTAAGGTAATGTAACCGGTCAACCATGCAGATTTAAAGGAAAGGATGATGGTCATGGTGATGATGAGACAGTATGTGATTCCCACTTTCAAAGATGGTTATAATTTTGACAAGTAGAATGGAGCAACAAAACATTTCAGGCAGAGGGATTGTACTTTTCATTCAGATTTTAGATTCCAATCATTCTGAAAATGTGATCGCTCAGAAAATCTCTAGACTGCTTTTTCTTCCAAAATAGAACAAATTAATATTGCAAAACTATGACAAAAATGTTTCAGATATTTAAGAGAATCAATTGTTTTCTGAGTCTCTTATCCCGCCATTTACAAAGAGCCCTTGATTTGTTCATTTTGAAGCATTTTGGTGGATTAATTCAAGCATTCCTCTGAGTGTTTTCCTAAGCAGGTCTTTCTGGCTTATTTTTAACTGTGCAAGGTGTATACAGACACTAAAATTTCATTTCTTAAAAACATCTATAATGCAAACTTTTCACTAATGCAAAAGGCCTCTCTTAATTTTCCTTAAGGAAAGAAATAATGCCTTATGTTTCTTTTTCATTGCTTCGCAGTGCCCAGCATAGCACTGAGCACAAGAGAAGCTCTCAGTAAATATGTATTCATCTAAGTGTGAGTCACAGATTTGAGATTCTGAAGGAAGATACTGGGATTATGGAGTGAGGAAGGGACCACACAAATAGCCTGGGGATGTAGAGAAAAGCCTGGCATATGTGTGGTAAAGTCTTAGGAATGAGCCTTTGAGGTCCCCCAGCAGATGCTAACAGTAAAGCCCCAATCTCCTTTTCTCTTCGTTGCATAGATCAGATGGTAGAGGCCCTGAAGGAAAATGGCCTTGATAAAGGTGACAAAGCCACTAAGTTCTAGAACTGGGTTTAGCTTTCTAGGGCCCTTCTGGGCTGGCCCATCTTTGTTTTCAAGATTTTTTTTTTTTTTTCCAAATTCATGTCATCATAAACATAACAATAAGAATACTATGCGTTTTCGGACATTCAAATTCACACTGTGTTCCTTCCTCAGAAAATGAATGCATGACTACGTATAAAGTAGTGGGAACAAAGCCATATATTGAAATTTCAAGGCTTGAAAATGTGACTCCTTTTGGCAAAGGAACTAAAACATTAAAATTGGAGAGTTCTCCCAACCCATCAGGACATCCAGGTGTTATCTGCTTAGCCTCTCCCTCTCAGTGGAGTGAGAGTATACAAGTCAGGCAGGCAGATTCCTTAAAGAAAACCGAGCAGAATATATCTAATCTCCACAGGGTTATGTGAGGATGGAGAGTGAGGCAGGGAGGGAGATGAAGGAACCAAGCTGGTGTGGTCAGGATAACGTGGATGGAGCTAGTTCTTGTCAGATGTCTAAGAAAGGCAGAAGACTGCGGTTCTTAATAAGAGCAGCTGTAAATGATACACTTCAACCCTTCTTACATATTAGCAACAGGATATGTTTATAAGGAAAACTTTATGGAGGAGGCATCATGCTGGAGTGAGAACCAAGTTCTGGTCCAAACTTAGTAACTTTTCTGCAACTTAGACAGTTTATCTCTCTCCTGAGTCTCATTTTCTTCATGGACAAACTGAAATCTCTTCCACTGGGATCTCTTGTGTCTCTTTCACATGTTAAGATACTAATACCTAAATTTCTGAGAGAACTTCAACTTTTATGATTGCAATATACTCTACCATGAACTTCTGTAGAGCTCTGAGAATTATTTTCTTTTTTGTCATCACTTAAAAACTGGCTAAGGTATTCAGCTCATAACCCATTTAGTGACTCAAGTTATAGAAAAACCGAGAGAAGTGATATGGAATGTTACTTTATTTTTCAAAGTTGGAAGGGGAAATTGCCTATATACTTACCAAAGATAATACTTATTTGTATTACCCTAGAGAAGTAGAATTAGTCATGTAACTTTAAATAGAGTTTAAAGTTTCCTGTACTCTCTCCCATGGTTCAAGTCTTTAAGGATAAATTATCCTTAAGTTTGGCCCAGAGATTTCTTTTTATTTAGGGCCAACAGGAAAGCCTACTGTGGTCCAAGGCACAATCGTTTTAGGCTTAATCTCTTGACATAGTCCACATATCTATCTCCCTTCTCCCCACCATACCCACCTCTCAAGTCCTTTTCCACGTAGCAGCCAGGGTGATCTATTTAAAAGCCAAGTCAAATGGTGGGATACCTCTGCTTAAAGTGCTCCGGTGACTTCCAGCCTCACTCAGAGTAAGAGCCATACTTCCACTCAGGCCCTGCCGGACACAACTGCCCATCAGATTTCCACTCCTACCCATTCCCCCTCACAAACTTTGCTGTAGCTACAGTGGCCTCCTTGCTGTTCCCGGACACCCTAGCAACCTCTCACCATAAGATCCTTTCTGGTGATGTCGCCTTTGAGAACATTCTTCCCCAGATAGTAACAGGTGTGCACTCCTTCCTTCAGACCTCAACTCAGAACTCACCTCCACTAAATAATACATTCATGCCCTTTATCTTCCATCCCCTAATGTATTCTGCATAGTACCCTTTGTTATATTTGCTGTCTGTGTCTTTCCTATCTGTTCCTTCCCATTAGAATATAAGCTCTGTGAGTTCAGAGATCTTATCTGTTGTGTTCATTCACTCATATCTTTAGGGCTTAGAAGTGCATGTGGCATATAGTCATCATTCAATAAATACTTATTCAATGTATACTCAGAATGAGTACTTTTAAAATATATTTTGTGTGTATTTTGTACATTGATTTATTTTGTTTTATTGGGCAATGTGTACAGAATAATTTGAATTGGAAAATTTTACTTTTTTATCAGTTATATAAAACAATGACCACAGAGAATGTCAAAAGTCCCTCTGAGATCATTGACAAGTGTGGCAAATTTCAGGGCAGTGTAGAAGGGCTGAGCTGGTGGTCAACCAGATAAAGCTAAGGAAACTTGAAAAATGCAGAAGTTTGATGCCAACAGCCATGGTGAGGCCATTTCTACCAAATTGTAGAGTATATGCAAGTAGACAGTGCTTTCCTTTCCTCCTGGGTAACTTAATTTTACAGTAGAGGTGCTATGTAGCTATGTCACCTGACAGTAGCTGTACTGATGCGGGGATCTTCCTTTAGATTGTCAGAACATCATATTACCTTGATTCTACAAGTGTTAACATTATTGGATGTCTTGGGCTTGGGCGGGCGTGTTACTGTCTAGTTGACTAAGGCATTAAGATGAGGGAGAGATACACACAGGGAAAGGGTGTTGGGAACAGGGCCCAGAGCCTCTGTAGGTGATTTCAAATCTGGCTTCAGCTACTCCACACTGGGTGAGTTCAAGCAAGCTGCTTAAGTAACCCAGAGCGCATTCTTCTCTTCTTCGAAACATTAGTCACAAACAATTTCTACCTTACCTCCTTGTGGCATATAGCCAGTGTGAGAATTTCTCAAAGTAAATAGGACTCCATGCAAACCACTCAATAAGTGACTAAATGCCATTGCTGGGGTTCTTTAGGCTGATTTCTGAAAAGATGAGTAGGTATGTCTAAGTAAACCGTCTTATCTGAGTCCTGCTTTTCACCAAAAGACTGCAACCAGGATTTTATGTCAGTTTTATGGAATATTAATTTAGGAGTTGTATCTGGGGATCTGTTCATTCATCTAACAACACATCTTGTGAGCATAGCCCTGATCAGGGTTTTAAGTTCATACTAAGGGCTCCTAGCTTTTCTACTGGGGAAGATGGGTCTGTGATATTAAATTCTTGAACATTTCTGAATTCCTTAACCAGATACCAAGCAGTGAAGACTAGAGCAAGTCACTTTCAGTTCAGTTCAGTTCAGTTCAGTCACTCAGTCATATCATACTCTTTGCAACCCCATGAATCACAGGACGCCAGGCCTCCCTGTCCATCACCAACTTCCGGAGTTCACTCAAACTCACATCCATTGAGTCAGTGATGCCATCCAGCCATCTCATCCTCTGTTGTCCACTTCTCCTTCTGCCCCTAATCCCTCCCAGCATCACAGTCTTTTATAATGAGTCAACTCTTCTCATGAGGTGGCCAAAGTATTGGAGTTTCAGCTTTAGCATCATTCCTTCCAAAGTACACCCAGGGCTGATCTCCTTCAGAATGGACTGGTTGGATCTCCTTGCAGTCCAAGGGACTCTCAGGAGTCTTCTCCAACACCACAGTTCAAAATCAATTCTTCGGCGCTCAGCCTTCTTCACAGTCCAACTCTAACATCCATACATGATCACTGGAAAAACCATAGCCTTGACTAGACGGACCTTAGTGGGCAAAGTAATGTCTCTGCTTTTCAATATGCTATCTAAGTTGGTCATAACTTTCCTTCCAAGGAGTAAGCGTCTTTCAATTTCATGGCTGCAGTCATCATCTGCAGTGATTTTGGAACTCCAAAAAATAAAGTCTGACACTGTTTCCACTGTTTCCCCATCTATTTCCCATGAAGTGATGGGCTTGGATGCCATGATCTTCGTTTTCTGAATGTTGAGCTTTAAGCCAACTTTTTCACTCTCCTCCTTCACTTTCTTTTTTTTTTTTTTCCTCCTTCACTTTCATCAAGAGGCTTTTTAGTTCCTCTTCACTTTCTGCCATAAGGGTGGTGTCATCTGCATATCTGAGGTTACTGATATTTCTCCCGGCAATCTTGATTTCAGCTTGTGTTTCTTCCAGCCCAGCGTTTCTCATGATGTACTCTGCATATAAGTGAAATAAGCAGGGTGACACTATACAGCCTTGACGTACTCCTTTTCCTATTTGGAACCAGTCTGTTGTTCCATGTCCAGTTCTAACTGTTGCTTCCTGACCTAAATACAGATTTCTCAAGAGGTAAGTCAGGTGGTCTGGTATTCCCATCTCTTTCAGAATTTTCCACAGTTTATTGTGATCCACACTATCAAAGGCTTTGGCATAGTCAGTAAAGCAGAAATAGACGTTTTTCTGGAACTCTCTTGCTTTTTTGATGATCCAGCGGTTGTTGGCAATTTCATCTCTGGTTCCTCTGTCTTTTCTAAAACCAGCTTGAACATCTGGAAGTCACTTTACTCCCCCTCAGATCAGTTAGGTAATAATGCCTCCATTTTAAGGGTTGTGAAAATTAAGGATCAGAACAATGTTTGAAAAAGCATTAGGAAGTCAGTAAAGGACTATATAACTACTTTGCTTCAATAAATGACTCATGCTTTTCCTAGTCCAAATATTAATGATGATACTGTTTACACTATTTTACTCTAAGCCTTCTCAAATATGTTGATTAAGTGGGTAGTCAATAGCTAATAAGTACATGAATAATTAAAATCTTTTATTGGATTTTTTTGTTTTACATCTTACCAAAAAAGAAGAAACTGGCTTATAGCTTATCATTGTGCCAAGATGGTCATAGAGACAAAAAATATCNCTGTACTGATGCGGGGATCTTCCTTTAGATTGTCAGAACATCATATTACCTTGATTCTACAAGTGTTAACATTATTGGATGTCTTGGGCTTGGGCGGGCGTGTTACTGTCTAGTTGACTAAGGCATTAAGATGAGGGAGAGATACACACAGGGAAAGGGTGTTGGGAACAGGGCCCAGAGCCTCTGTAGGTGATTTCAAATCTGGCTTCAGCTACTCCACACTGGGTGAGTTCAAGCAAGCTGCTTAAGTAACCCAGAGCGCATTCTTCTCTTCTTCGAAACATTAGTCACAAACAATTTCTACCTTACCTCCTTGTGGCATATAGCCAGTGTGAGAATTTCTCAAAGTAAATAGGACTCCATGCAAACCACTCAATAAGTGACTAAATGCCATTGCTGGGGTTCTTTAGGCTGATTTCTGAAAAGATGAGTAGGTATGTCTAAGTAAACCGTCTTATCTGAGTCCTGCTTTTCACCAAAAGACTGCAACCAGGATTTTATGTCAGTTTTATGGAATATTAATTTAGGAGTTGTATCTGGGGATCTGTTCATTCATCTAACAACACATCTTGTGAGCATAGCCCTGATCAGGGTTTTAAGTTCATACTAAGGGCTCCTAGCTTTTCTACTGGGGAAGATGGGTCTGTGATATTAAATTCTTGAACATTTCTGAATTCCTTAACCAGATACCAAGCAGTGAAGACTAGAGCAAGTCACTTTCAGTTCAGTTCAGTTCAGTTCAGTCACTCAGTCATATCATACTCTTTGCAACCCCATGAATCACAGGACGCCAGGCCTCCCTGTCCATCACCAACTTCCGGAGTTCACTCAAACTCACATCCATTGAGTCAGTGATGCCATCCAGCCATCTCATCCTCTGTTGTCCACTTCTCCTCCTGCCCCCAATCCCTCCCAGCATCACAGTCTTTTATAATGAGTCAACTCTTCTCATGAGGTGGCCAAAGTATTGGAGTTTCAGCTTTAGCATCATTCCTTCCAAAGTACACCCAGGGCTGATCTCCTTCAGAATGGACTGGTTGGATCTCCTTGCAGTCCAAGGGACTCTCAGGAGTCTTCTCCAACACCACAGTTCAAAATCAATTCTTCGGCGCTCAGCCTTCTTCACAGTCCAACTCTAACATCCATACATGATCACTGGAAAAACCATAGCCTTGACTAGACGGACCTTAGTGGGCAAAGTAATGTCTCTGCTTTTCAATATGCTATCTAAGTTGGTCATAACTTTCCTTCCAAGGAGTAAGCGTCTTTCAATTTCATGGCTGCAGTCATCATCTGCAGTGATTTTGGAACTCCAAAAAATAAAGTCTGACACTGTTTCCACTGTTTCCCCATCTATTTCCCATGAAGTGATGGGCTTGGATGCCATGATCTTCGTTTTCTGAATGTTGAGCTTTAAGCCAACTTTTTCACTCTCCTCCTTCACTTTCTTTTTTTTTTTCTTCCTCCTTCACTTTCATCAAGAGGCTTTTTAGTTCCTCTTCACTTTCTGCCATAAGGGTGGTGTCATCTGCATATCTGAGGTTACTGATATTTCTCCCGGCAATCTTGATTTCAGCTTGTGTTTCTTCCAGCCCAGCGTTTCTCATGATGTACTCTGCATATAAGTGAAATAAGCAGGGTGACACTATACAGCCTTGACGTACTCCTTTTCCTATTTGGAACCAGTCTGTTGTTCCATGTCCAGTTCTAACTGTTGCTTCCTGACCTAAATACAGATTTCTCAAGAGGTAAGTCAGGTGGTCTGGTATTCCCATCTCTTTCAGAATTTTCCACAGTTTATTGTGATCCACACTATCAAAGGCTTTGGCATAGTCAGTAAAGCAGAAATAGACGTTTTTCTGGAACTCTCTTGCTTTTTTGATGATCCAGCGGTTGTTGGCAATTTCATCTCTGGTTCCTCTGTCTTTTCTAAAACCAGCTTGAACATCTGGAAGTCACTTTACTCCCCCTCAGATCAGTTAGGTAATAATGCCTCCATTTTAAGGGTTGTGAAAATTAAGGATCAGAACAATGTTTGAAAAAGCATTAGGAAGTCAGTAAAGGACTATATAACTACTTTGCTTCAATAAATGACTCATGCTTTTCCTAGTCCAAATATTAATGATGATACTGTTTACACTATTTTACTCTAAGCCTTCTCAAATATGTTGATTAAGTGGGTAGTCAATAGCTAATAAGTACATGAATAATTAAAATCTTTTATTGGATTTTTTTGTTTTACATCTTACCAAAAAAGAAGAAACTGGCTTATAGCTTATCATTGTGCCAAGATGGTCATAGAGACAAAAAATATCACTGTTTCACTGTTGTCATACTAACAAACATTTATTGAGCACATGCTATATGACAAAGACCGAGCTAAGTACTCTATTCAAAGACTAAGCTAAGTATTCTATTCTTCATCATCTCATTTAATTATCAAGGAAGTGAAAGTGTTAGTCACTCAGTCGTGTCCAACTCTTTGCAACGCCATGGACTGTAGACCCCCAGGCTCCTCTCTCCACGGACTTCTCCAGGCAATAATACTGGAGTGGGTAGCCATTCCCTTCTTCAGGGAATCTTCCCAATCTAGGGACTGAGTCTGGGTCTCCTGCATTGCAGGCAGATTCTTTACCATAGGGGTTTCCCTGGTGACTCAGAGGTTAAAGCATCTGCCTCCAGTGTGGGAGACCTGGGTTCGATCCCTGGGTTGGGAAGATCCCCTGCAGAAGGAAATGGCAACCCACTCCAGTACTCTTGCCTGGGGAATCCCATGAACAGAGGAGCCTGGTAGGCTACAGTCCACAGGGTCGCGAAGAGTCGGACACGACTGAGCGACTTCACTTTCACTTTTCTTTCTTTACCATGTGAACCATCAGGGAAGCCACAATTACCAAAGGGGCCCCTTCGGTATAGGTTAATACCTATACCAAACCACCTATACCCCCAGGTGCCAAAGGTGCTGTTTTTATTCCCATTTTATAGAGGAAACTGAAGCCCAAAACATCTAAGTAACTTGACTAAGGTCACACAACCATTAAATTTAAAAAGACAACTTTTCAGACGTACACACACTGTACTTGATATTACTTTATACTGCTGTTGTTGTCTAGTTGTTAAGTCACGTCTGACTCTTTTGCAGCCCCATGGACTGTAGCCTACCGTTTTCCTCTGACCGGGATATTTCCCAGGAAAGAATGCTAGAGTAGCTTGTCATTTCCTTCTCCAGGGGATCTTTCCAACCCAGGGATTAAACCCATATCTCCTGCATTGACAGGTGGTTTCTCTACCACTGAGCCACCAGGGAAGCCCTACTTTATACTGACTCTGTCTAAATAAAACTTTTGGAATGTCTTGAGTAACATGAAGTCGAGGTCCCTAGCACAAAAGAACACGGGCAAAATGTTAATACACAAGTAGTGAACTTGTATGAGTATGTATGCATGTTTGTCAGAAGGGATGGGAAAAAAGCAAAGAAGCATAAGAAAAGTCTAGTTAAAGAAAATCACTGGAGTTGCCCACAAGTTGTTGCTCTGCACTTCTTTACATGGAGAGACACTTACCAGCTTACTAACTGATTTGCTAATCAGCAAATATACTGAGCACTTACTATGTGCAAGGACAGGTGTTCAAGTCTAGGAAACAGAGAACACTTAGTCACAGAGCCTCCTCACTGCACCGCACAGACTCCTGGATAAATTGTGAGATAAATGCACTGTGATTATTTCTTATGTATATGTATACTACCTAAGTAAATTTCCTCTGGGGTAATGCTCTTAAGTTAGTTCTTACCCAAACTGTCCTTTTACACAGCTGCTCAAGAAAATAAATAAGGGAGAATGTCCAACTTTGTAGAATATGGGGATAGAATTTGGAGAAGAAGGTGAGTTATTTAAATTGGTCAAGATGTTGGGACATAGGATACTTTTATCTTCAGCAGTACTTTAAGCTTTGGGGGGAAAAATACAAGTCCTGAAAGCTAAATAAAGGAAACTGGGCCTCTGGTTCAGATTAAGGGCCCAACTCTTCTGTACAGCCAGAGGGGATGTACCCAGTAGGCCGAGTCAAGAGAGCAGGGAATACCTACAGCTGATTTCGCTTTGCACAGCATTTACTGCTGTGAATCACAGCTAAAGAAAGCAGCCAGTGGTGGAGGCCTGGTCATCAGACTGTCTCTTTTCCCCCATGCAGGCAACATGGGCTTGGTTTGCATGTGTGGTATATGTGCACTTCCCCACCTCAGAAAACAGAAGGTCTTGTAATTAGAGGCCATGACATTCATAGCCCAGCCCATCTGGTACTTAGATGCATCTTGCTACAGGCAGGTTATCTTACTTTTCTCTGTGAGTTTCCTCATCTCCGTCATGAGGCTGACTACACAGAGCTACTGAGTCACTCAGGTGACATGAAGGACATTCATCTACAGTCTGTCATACAAAGGGAATTCAGAAAGAGAAAAACAAATATCATATATAAACACATATATATGGAATTTAGAAAAATGTTACTGATGAGCCTCTTTGCAGGCCAGGAATAGAGACGCAGACATTGAGAGCAGATTTGTGGGCACAGCAGGGGAGGGAGAGGGTGGGACGAATTGAGAGTATGTACACTACCAACTGTGGAAGAGATAGTCGTGAGAAGCTGCTATATTGCAGAGGGAGCTCAATTTTGTGCTTTGAGATGGCCTAGAGGCGTGGGATGGGGGAGAGGGAGGGATATATGTACACATACAGCTGATTCACGCTGTTGTACTGCAGAAACTGACATAATTTTATAAAGCAATTATACTCCAGTTTAGTAAATAAGTAAGCACACTGGGAGGTGATCAAATTTCTCAAACATGAAAGTGTAAATAATTTAAAATCTAAAAAGCTTTGAATACAGATGACCATACACATCCACAGTCAAAAACAAGAATGAAACAAATGAATGATGCGCATAAAGCCATGGCTACACACCCTGTTGGCATAGAACAGAACTCAGACTCACTCACTGATTCTCAAGATCCTCCCCAAGATATTTCCTTTCTACTATCATTACCTCTTTCTCTAGCCCCCTTCTGTCTCTTGTAGTCTTGTCAAATTAACTGCTCAGTAACTCAGGAGCCCAGAATATGGGCTTGTTATACCTCCATTTGTTTGTTGGGCCATTTCCACCTCCTGGAATGCTCTCCACTACACATCTACATATCCAAACCTGTTTAAACACAGCCTTCTCGAGGAAGGGTACCATCTCTGATTTTTCCCTGTTTGCAAATCATCTCTACTTAATCTGAGCATCCCTAGCATTTTTATTTGTATGTCATACACTAAAAACTTATATACCCATGAATATACTGGTTCCTTGAGAAGGATTACATCTAATTCCTCTTTGGTTCTTTTTGTTACTTACCAGGGAAATGATAATAGCTAATGGCTAAGATTTACTGAGCACTTAACATGTGTGATCTCTTTTAATCCTCACAGCTAACTGAGGATTCTGTTTTCCTCATTTTGCAAATAAGGAAACAGGGAGTACACAATGGTTATGAAAGTTGACCGGGTACACAGTTATTAAGGGGTGAAATCAAGTTGAAAACCAGGAATTTCCAGTATAAATCTACGGTTTATTCTTAGCATGAGAAGTACTCAGTAAATGCTTGTTGAGTGAATGAACACACGGATGAATGAAGAAAGTGTGAGTCTTTAAGCGCGAATACTCCCATTCTATGTATAGGACTTCAGGTTCTATTTCAGGTCATGGAAACTCAAGGAATATTCGCAGAGTTAATAACTGAAAGAATCAGTACTAGAGCAGATGTAGGAGACTGCTTAGTCTAGAAAGTTCTTAAAAGGGAGTCATTTCCCCCTTCTTTCAACATTTACTCACCACTATTTATTCTTTCAGCATTTATCAAATAACTGTCAAACACTGGGAAGATGAAACGGCCTGCTGCCTGCTAAGTTGCTTTATTTGTGTCTGACTTTCTGCTACCCCATGGACTGTATCCCACCAGGCTCCTCTGTCCACGGGATTCTCCAGGCGAGAATATTGGAGTGGGTTGCCAGGCCCTCCCCCAGGGGATCCTCCCATTCCAAGAAGGCAATGAATAAAGAATAAATCAGACATGAGTCCTGGTTTGTGGATGCTTATATTTTGGTAAATGAGAATTAACTGGTGTTTTTCAAGTCCGAAAAAGAGCAGACATTGGCAGAGTAAAGGTAACTCAAGCTCAGGGAATGACCAACAAAACATTCAGAGGTGACCAGTAAGGTAAGCCTGGTGCTGAAGGGGCAGGGGCTTCCCCTTAAAGAGGAACTGCAGCTGAAGATCATGAAGTGCCTGATGACTCACCCATCAAAATAGGAAACTCTGTCTGATAAGGAAGGTGGCGGCATCCAGGCAGCTGAAACCACGAAGATCCTACACAAATACTCACCACAGTCGACTTCATCCTTGCTGCTTGGGCCAGTGTCTAAGGAGTGGAGGACCTATTCACTGGCCAGGGCTGGAGGCAGGGCAGCACTGTGGTGAGAAACCCCAGGCTCTTGGAGTCACTGTCTGACTCTGAACAAAGACTCCTTCATGCAACAGCTCTGCAAATTCGGGCATTCAGGAAAGCGGATAATCACAACACCTTTTTCGCTAGCTATTGTGAAGATCGAAGAGCTAATACCTAAAAAGAACATAGAACAAGCCTGGCTTACAAGCATGTTAGCTATTTTTATTACACTTCAATCATTGATTCTAATTGTTTTTATTGAACAAACAATTCAAACAATATATTTGAATCGAAGAACCCCTAGTGAATTTTCAAAAGAAGAGAGGATGTTTATATTTCACTTGGGTATGAACCAGGAGTATAAATCACACATCCTATACCTTATGACTACTTCATTCCTAAGATGACAGTACTCTCATTGGCCCAGGGCCTGGCTTCTCTAAAGTGCCATACAGTTTCTTATGTGGCAGAACTCCAAGCAGATGTCGATGTTCCATATTGGTGAGCTTTAACCCAAGACTTTAAGAGGAGCATAGGATAATTCTGCCAAAGTTACACAGTTATATTTTCTTTTACTTTACCAGAACACTGCATCTATCAGAATCCACGTTCTATTTTTTAGTATTTAAATGTTACCCTAACCTAAAAAGTAGATATTTCTTTATTAAGGCAAGTGTTGATATAATCTCTATATTTTTTTCCATTTAAAATATCAAATATATATCTTAAGACATATATATTATAGAAAAAAATTTTGATTTATGTAAGGAATTCACAAACAGATGCTGGACCTAACTTTAGAGAAAAAAGAATTCTGATTTTATATTTCACATATAGTCTTTTATATAAATATGTTTTAGTACAAACAACAGTTTTTAAATTTATGACACCTAGGTATAGGTCCAAGAGGAAGAAAACCTGTGGAAATGACTAATCTGATGGGAGAGATTAAATGTCCATTGGTGTCTGAAAAACTATGATATTGACCTGAATCTCATATGTTCTCTTGAAAGTCAAAGGTGATTAGATCAAGTTCTTCTCTGTGACCAATGAAGAATTTTCACAAAGCTTTATCACAAATACCTAAGTCTGTCATTTGAATGTATATCACCAGCCCTGACACTGTGTACAGCAGCCAATATTTTTCTGTTCACTCTGCTGACTGAAGGCTTACATAAGGGTTGGGATGTGGGGTACATAGTCTGTGATCATGGATCCTATTTGCATCCATTATGGTCACCAACCTACACACAGCCCCAAATATCTTTGGTGAGTGCTATCTTGCTGTGATAAATTGCTTCCTATAATTGAGCCAATAAATAAGTCAAAGTTTAACACACCTAACTTCTAAATCTGATCAACCATAGAATGGGCCAGCTTGGGAGGTAGAAAGTTCCCAGCCTGGAGATATCTAAGAAGAAACATGATGGACACTTTGTTAGGGGTATCATATAGAAGGTTCAGGTATGGAGTGATCTCTGAAGTCCTTCTGAACTCAACAATTTTATGATTTGGGGGTTCTACCTAATATTATCAGGCTAATCCTGGAATGTGGGTAATGGTTTTATCTTTATATTAAAAAAAGAACAGGGCTGTTTAACCTTACTGAAGAAGGGAGGCTAATATTTTACATTGGATAACTGAGTCTTTTAACACTAAAGACATCAATATTCCAGGTTTCTGAGCCATGAATTATAAATTTTGATTAAATATGAAAGGCAGCATTGTGCAAAAAAAATTCAGTAGAGGAAACTGACATGCCCAAACCTGGACTTGGCACACAAGAGTGGGCACGATCACCTAACTGGTATTTGCTGTGATGCTCAACTATTACCTGCCAGCCCACTTCTCCCTGGATCTTCTGAGAATCCCAGGAGCCAGCTTGGTTTGTGCTCAGCTCTATGTCCATGGTTCAAAAAACTGTTCTCCTGTTTAATTCAGTCCTCCTTCCCTTGGCATGCTGCCTGCTCCAACTCAGAAGTTAAAAGGTTGCACTTCCTTAAAATATAGCATTTCCCAACCGAATCTGCATCAGTCAACTGGTTAGTATAACTACACATGCATTGCTCAAGGCACAACACTGGCTAGTGATCATTGGCTTCGTTTTCTACCAGGCTGTTCTTTCCTTGATCCAGCAGAGAACTGACAACTGGAGAAAAAAAATACACGTGAAGATGTAAAATGCAACTGGAGAAGACCATGTCGAATTGTCATAGCCATTGGAAGCAGGGTTTGCAGCATCTATCCTGAACTGGTAAGGTGGTTGAATCTTGGTTTGCACTGTGGGGTGTGGAGAGTGACTCAGGAGTTAAAGAATGGCTTGGAAAAGGAGTCACTGAAGAGGTTTCCTGCCCTAACTCTCTCCTTGGGCTCTCTACATGGCCTGTGCCCTCCCTGTAAAACTTTCTGATTTGCATGCCTTACCTTGGGTTTGCGTTGATTTGCTGGCTGGATGAAGGAGGTGTGCAGTCCAACACTGGCAGGCCTGGCCGCTTGGTCTGTGTGGATCAAGAGGGTTCTGAATCTGACTCACCCTGGCCTCAGGCAGGATCCAAGACGAAGGGGAGAGGCCCATCCCTGGAAGGACTGTACCTGACAGGCCAGGTCCATGCTTGTTAATGCAAGGCAGGTGTTAAGGCTTGGCTTGCTCCTCTGTTCTGTCTCAAGAATCACAAATGGGTGGTAACATCACTAGCTGGAGAGCAGGCAGGGCTCATGTTCCTGCTCCTGCCTGCTCCTGTCTGGAGTTGCTCTAACCTTCTCTGTTTGAAAAAAAGAAAAAAACTGTTTGGCTCAAAACTAAAATATAGGTCTCATTAGCTACCCTCCTTCCAAAGAATATAACCCAACCTCCCTGTTTCTCCTCTCTCCTATTCTTTGTCCTCTGTCTTCTTTTCAGTTGTTTAGGTTATTATACACATTCACAAGGGATTTAAACGTTTAACATGGTCACCAGGGAAGCCCAAACATAAAGGTCTTGAATCTGTTGGGGAAAAAGGGGAAGTGGTACTGGCTATGGGGTGAGGGTGACATCAAAGAGAAGCTGAGCTCTATTCCCTACAGTGTGGTTGGGATTCTTTATTCCAAGAAGAAAATTAAACAACAGAGCTTTCTAGGAAAAAAAAAAAAGAAAAAATTGCTCCTTCTACATTTCTCAATCCCTTCAGAAATGTGTATATACATTTGATACCTGGAGACCCATTTCATTCTGTGCAGAGGACTGGAGCTGTTGAAAACTAGAACTAAAACTATAATTAATGAAACGATAGTCTTCAAATAGTTTTAAACCTACTGTGTTGGTCCTCTGAACAACACACCAGAGTTTGAAGGGAGAAGTATGAATATTACCCCAGGTTTCTGAGAAAAGCAGGGCCCCAAAGTGAAATGACTCTCCGGGGTCATACACCTGATGGATAGAAGCATCAAAAGAGCACCACTTTGGGACTTCCCTGGTGGTCCAGCGGTCAAGACTGTGTGCTTCCAGAGTAGGGTGTGTGGGTTTGATCTCTGAATGAGGAACTAAGGTCCCACATGCTGCATCGCATAGCAAAAAAAAAAAAAAAAAGTACTTTTTTGACTTTAGGCTTAGTATGATTTTTTTACTACATCTCTCTGCCTCTCCCTACACAATAAACTTTTAAGATTAAGTTTTTAGACTCTAGAGCTGAGTCCATGGAGTTACTAAAAAGGACTCAGAAAAAAAAAAAAAGGAGCTTTCTGAAGGTTATATTGTCATCCATCTTTCTCTGCTCAGTGTCTGGGAATCAAGAAAAGGGATTATTTTTTAAGACTGCTTTGAAAATTTGCAGGCCCACGATTACTTGACTAATGCCAATAACAAAATCCTGTATATCAAAACCATACTCTTTTCGGTTTTTCTCGGCTCATTCCTTGTCTTAGCTGAGTGGCCAGCTATGGGCAAGTTTACAGGTAGGGAGGTTTTCTGGGAGCAATGACTGGTTATGTGGTTTCTGTTGAGATTCAGGAGCAAATTTAGGCAGGCCCACTTGTGTTATCAGGGAGAGGGGCCTGATACAGAGCACACTTTCAGCTGGTTGGCCCAGGAGCTTTGTCTAGCAGAGCCTAGACTGATCGTGCCTGGATCACTCCTCTCACTGGGATTTAATTAGAATTAACTCCCAGTTAATTATTAATCAGAAGCTTTAATGCTTCTGTATCTGCCAGATGTGTGACCCTGGGTAAGGCATTTCACTGGAGCCCAGTGTCTTCTACTGTGGGCAATCTGGGATCTTGAAGAAAACTAACCAATTTAGGGTGGCTAACCATGGGAGAAAGTTTCCAGTTCCTACCAAGTAAGGTGAAGATTAAACAGCTCTTGCTCTCTTCTCTTTCAGTCACTATCAGCATCATTAAATCAGTCATGGGTGGGACCTTGGAAAAGTCAAGGCATGGTGGCCAGTGCACTCAGCTAGGAGCCTGTTTCTCTCCAGGCTCCGTATGTCTTAGACAAAGTGATCTGCCTTTATGGGTTTCAGTGTCCTCGTCTTAAAGATAGGGATTGGACTACATAGCCTTTGACATTTCCAGCCCTGACATTCTTTGGCTCTATCTAGAAAATCAGATTCTGGTCCAGACCTGCTTCACAGAGAATGTTAAAAGGTCCTCAAGCATCTTGCTTTTGGCCTGCCTCTCTCTTCTCGGGGTTGCCAGGGTGACAGTGGACAGAAGAAGGAACACATTTCCCCACAGTAGTCAGAGGTCTGGCTGTCATCACCCACCTCCCAACTTCCCTGGTGCTTCCATCTGCCAGTGACCTTGTGGGTGTGTGTCTACGTGCTCAGTTGCTTCAGTCTGGCCCGACTCTTTGCAACCCCAGGGACCAGAGCTTATCAGGCTCCTCTGTCCATGGCATTTGTCCAGTAAGAATACTCGAGTGGGTTGCTATGCCCTCCTCCAGGGGATCTTCCCAACCCAGGGATCAAACCTACATCTCCTCTGTCTCCTGAACCGCAGGTGGATTCTTTACTGCTGAGCCACTGGGGAAGCCTTCCCAGTGACCTTCAGTTCAGTTCAGTTCAGTCGCTCAGTCGTGTCCGACTCTTTGCGACCCCATGAATTGCAGCACGCCAGGCCTCCCTGTCCATCACCATCTCCCGGAGTTCACTCAAACTCACGTCCATCGAGTCCATGATGCCATCCAGCCATCTCATCCTCGGTCGTCCCCTTCTCCTCCTGCCCCCAATCCCTCCCAGCATCAGAGTCTTTTCCAATGAGTNCTGGTCCAGGGTTTTTATTTAGGGGAAAAGTTATTATTGCTTCAGAATCCTTAGTTATTATTGGTTCAGAATTTTTATATCTTCATGATTCAGTCCTGGTAATTTGTGTGTTTCTAAGAATTTATTTATGTCTTCTAGATTATCCAATTTTTTGGTACACAATTGTTCATATAGCTTCTTATGATCCTTCCCTGGTGGCTCAGTGGTAAAGAATCTGCCTGCCAATGCAGAAGACACAGGAGACGTGGGTTCCACCCCTGGGTTGGGAAGATCCCCTGGAGGAAGAAATGGCAACCAACTCCAGTATTCTTGCCTGAAAAATTCCATGGATGGGAAGCCTGTCGGGCTGTAGTCCATGGGGTCACAAAGAGTCAGACACAACTAAGTGACTGAGCACACATGATCCTCTGTAACTCTTGTAGTGCTGATTGTAATGTCTCCTCTTTCATTTACAATTTTGTTTATATGAACCCTCTCTTTTCTCAATTTTGTTTCTTTCAAAATAACTCACTCTTATTTTTGTTGATTTTTTTCTATCATCTTTCTAGTCTCTATTTCATTTATTTCTGTTCTACTCCTTATTTCCTTCCTTCTACTTACTTTAGACTTACTGTATTCTTCATTTTCTAATTCCTAAAGGTATAAAGTTACATTGTTTATTTGATGTCTCTACATTTTTTCTTATGTAGGCATTTATTGCTATAAATGTCCCTCTTAAAACTGCTTTTGCCGCATCCATCATGCTTTGGTATGTTGTAGTTTCATCTTCATTCGTTTCAACATACTTCTAATTTGTCTTTTCATTTTTTTCTTTGATACATTGGTTGTTCAGCAGTATATTGTTTAGTTTCCAGGTATTTGTTGATTTTTAAGTTTTCTTCCTGTTTCTAGTTTCATACCATTTTGGATTGCAGATATGATTTCAATCTTGTTTGTTAAAGCTTGCTTTGTGGCCTAATATATGACTTATCCCAGAGAATCTTCCAAATCATTATTTATTCTAACTCTCCAATTGTGCAGGTTTAGGCAGTATTAGCCTGATTCAAGTTGGCTCCTGTGCTATTTTGACCATTCCACATAATTTTTTTGAGCACTCCTTTATTTTCTGTTCTACACTAATCTTAGACTTTCCATATGCCTTTGCTGGAATCAATGATTTGTTCAAGGAGCTGTGATTCCTTTCATTAGGCAATGGCATTCAGAAACTGGGTGCTAAATGCTCTCAGTGCAATTGGGATATAATCATTTCATGTTTTCTGACTTAATCGTGTCCTGGAGCTTCAGGTGTTTTAATAAAAATGAACTAGAGAATTAGCTGGATTTTGGTTTTCTTTTTCTTTTTTTTTTTTGCTACAGTAGAGCAGGCCCTGAAGAATTATTTTTTAAATTTTAATTGGAGGCTAATTACTTTGCAATATTGTAGTGGTCTTTGCCATACATTGACATGAGTCAGCCATAACAAAAATATTGTTAGATACTTTTATGACTTACCACTGATATCCACTTGCATTCTAGGAATAATTTCCCTTTTGGACTGAGAGTTTATTTTGTCTAAAAAGGAAAACGTTTCCTGACTGGAGCCAAGAAAGTAGAAAACATGATATTTAGATTGTAGTATGTCAAAATTAGTCATTATATTCTGTTTCTCGGGCAATGGCATGGGCTCAGTTTCCCTGATCCTCCTTTCTAAGTATAAAGATCCTGGAAACAATTCAAGAGACTCTAAAACATAGAAAAAGATGGATTGAATAGGGAACTCAGGACTTGAAGAATGACAGCACAGAGAACTCCATGGGTTTTCTTTATATCACTCATACCACAGACTGTAGTTTCCCTGATCCTCCTTTCTAAGTATAAAGATCCTGGAAACAATTCAAGAGACTCTAAAACATAGAAAAAGATGGATTGAATAGGGAACTCAGGACTTGAAGAATGACAGCACAGAGAACTCCATGGGTTTTCTTTATATCACTCATACCACAGACTGTGTGCCCGAGTAGGCTGCAACTCCCAAACTGTCAACAAGCACAAACAAAAAAAAAGTCTCAAAAAAAAAAAAAAAAAAAGGAAAGGAAAAACAAAGCTTTATCTCTCCAAATAAAGATCTGGGAAAGGAAAGCTTAGCAGGGAGACTCATACCAGTAGCAGCAGTTGGCTCATCTGCCTATGGTAGCTTCACCAGCTGAGCAGGGAGAGAGAAGACCATCTGTCCCCATGCTTCACAGAAGCATGCCAACAGCAACTGCAGAATCTGATCTACCCTAAGCATAACAGCAGAACTAGGGAAAACCAACACACTCCATATCAAGAGGCAACAGATGAGCCCTTCCACCTACAATGGTAATGCCAGTTGACCTAGTGTTTCCCAGTTCTCTACTGAAATGGAGAATTCAGCCCAACATCAATGTTTCCTGATCTTACACTCACTGGCAGCCAGCAACCTAGGTCCAGTGAGTCTTGGCCTTCCATTCAATGGCTTGAAGGCAGCCCAGGCCATGTGCCTCCTGTGTCTATACTCAGTGGCAGGAGGTGAACAGGGCCAGGATCTCCTGACCCTCCATCCAGACCCATGGCTCTGGCCTTCCACACAATGGCAAAAGGCACCATATCCCTGGCTGCACTATCAGAGATAGAGTGGGAAGTCCCTGGCAGTGAGTGGCTGGAGAGCAAGTCAGGAGAAATGCTGTGAGTCTGGATTTCCCCCGACTCACTTTAACTACATTGGCAGATGAAGGAAGCACCTTCTTTCCCTGCGTGTAATATGAACAGAAGCTCAAGTAGAATCAGAAGAATAAAGCAGATCAAAATAGAACTGCAAAATCTCAGTAAACTAAATTGTCATTGGAACTACAGTCCACAATAGTAGACCAGAACCTATTCTAAATCTAACAAGGTGGCTGCCTGATAAAATGGAAGATATAAAAAAGGATGTCTTTCAATGTTATAGGTGTTCAGAAAATAACTGAAAAACACTCACTACACCAATAATCAAAACATAAAAACTTGAATAAGAAAAGACAACCAGGCTTCCCTGGTGGCTCAGTGGTAAAGAATCTGCCTGCCAGTGCAGGAGATACAGGCTCGATCCCTGATCTAGGAAGATCCCACATGTCACAGAGCAACTATGCCCATGTGTCACAACTATTGAGTCTGTGCTCTAGAACCCAGGAACTGTAACTTCTGAGCCCATGTGCCACAACTACTGAAGCCCACGTGCCCTAGAACCCATGCTCCATAACAAAAGAAACAACCACAGTGAGAAGCCTGTGCACCACAACTAGAGAGTAGAACCTGCTCTCTGCAACCACAGAAAAGCCCATGCAGGAATGAAGACCCTGCACAGCCAAAATAAACAAATAACTAAAATTATATTTAAAAAGAAAAAAAAAATTTCTTCCAAGGAGTAAGCGTCTTTTAATTTCATGGCTGCAGTCACCATCTGCAGTGATTGCTTGGGCAAATGAAACACACAGACATGACAGGAATCCCTTTATGCCAACGGCTCTTACTTTAGAAAGAAGGGAGTCACAGGGAGGGTGAAGACAGTCAGTTCCTCAGGGGGACTAGGATCCAGCCCAGACACACTGACATCCCAGTCGAGTGCCTACCTCATGGCACCATCATGCTGGGTATTTTTCTTTTTAAAGCTCTCACTTGGATATGATAGTATCTTCTGTTCATGACTTTTAGAATCCTCAGGAAACACTTCTCAACTTAAATCAAGTTCAAGGAGTTATCTGCCCTGCATTTCTATTCTATGTCCATTCTAACTCCTTCTTCTTATCTCTTGCCCAACATTAGCATTAAAATCATACATGATTCCAATAATTTGTCTTGTGGTTTTTTAGAGAAAAAAAAATGTTAGGTAAGAAAGAAGTGAACAATAAATAACTAACAAATAATTTCTGATCTGAATACCTGTTCAGCGTACAAAATTAGAAAGCAAGTAAATGAAAGTAAGTTAAGACACTCATTCTCCCATTACTCAGAAATATTCACTATAACATTTCGATGAGTTTCCTTCCAGTGTTTCTTCTATACATACACATGCATAGTCTCTATTTCTATCTTTTCATTGGTATTTCAAAGAGGTCTTTAGGACTTATCTTAATATACACCTTTGGTTTTCTATCAGTTGTGCAAGAGCTAATTCCTGTAATTCCATATCACTTTTCTTTCCTAGTTGAATCCAGATTGATACAGAGCATGTTGTTGAAACTCCTAAAACCTGTCAGGTTTGGATTTTAGTATTGGCTTCCCCACCTGGACATATTTCAGAAATAAATTTTGAAGCATCAAATGATATGTTTCAAAAGAGCTCCAGGGTTTTGTTTTTTTTTTTTTTTTAAAGGTCAGCTATTGACTAATACAGTTAACATTTATTGAACATCTGCTATACATATCAGACACTGTGCTGAATGACTTACATATATTCTGTTGCTTAATCTTAACTCCCTGCAGGTAAATATACCACTGTTCCCATTTCGTAGATGAGGAAACTGGGGCTTGGGGAAGTTCTGTGGCCCAACATTGCATAGCTAACGTAAGTAGCAGAGTCATGATTCAAGTCCAGGCAGTTTGGTTGCAGAATTCATGCTCTGGACTCAGAGTTAAGTCGCTCTCCAGCACAGCAGGCTGGAGGGGAGCCACCTATGGGTGGGAAAGCAGGGTCCGGGGCAGTCGGTCACACAGCTGGATTGTATAGCCTCGTGAGGCTTACTGGCTGGGAAGGGCAGCCGGTGTGCTGGGCGAGCGCAAACCCTGCGTCAAACGAGCATGGCCTCCATTCCTGCTCTTCCAGCTCTCCAGGCCAGTGACCCCAGACACGTCACTTTCCAGGCTGAGCAGCACAGCTCTCACCTGTAAGAGTGGGCAACAGGATCTGTCTTCGAGGTAGCGGTAAGGACTAAGAGTGATATCATGTAAAAGCTCCTGGCAAGTTTTCAGGCATATCATAAATACTCTTAGAGCTTAGTTGAATCTGATTCTGATCAGAAAGTTTCAAGTTGAGACCTGATTTTTAATCTTGGATCCAACACACTTGGTATGTGATTTTGAACAAGATGCTGGGGACTTTCTAGGCCCAAGGACCTCATCTTTCGAGGAGCTGTTTAGACTAGAGGATCTCTATGATCTTGTCTAGGATCCTGGGCCTACAACTGGTCTTAAGAGGAAGGAATATGGCAGATGGTGTCTCTCCTTCTCAGATCAATATGAAATGAGGCCAGAGTCAGTATATTTCTCCTTAGCCCCTCTGACTAGTGGATGTTCTTGACTAGATCCAAGCTCTTGGAACTTTCTGAAGTGTCTGATGGAAATCTCAAATATTTCTTAGAAGAAAAGAGTGAGGCCTTTGATTGTCAGAATGCTGTTTCTTTTATTAGTCCTTCTAGGAAAAGAGAGGCCACAGCTTTATAGGTTTCCCAATGATGAAAGAAAAGAACTCTCTGACTCTCTCCAAAGAATACAGTTGGGAAATCATAGAACCAGATGATTTCTTGGGTCCCTTATGCTCAGTCATTTTGTGATTCAGCTATAAGTCAGCCAGCTGAGTTTTAACTGAAGGGCTCCTAGGTGCTGAGCATTATGGAATGTGGAGAAGTGATGTGGCTTTCACTCTAAAGATGCCTGAGTCTGCCTCCACCCAGGAACATAAAGCAAGAGTTAAAAAGGATAGACAAGTTTTGTCAGGATTCCACAGATAGGATATCAAGGTTTTCCCCTATCTCCCTGGCCATTACACATTCATCGTGGCTGGTGAACTTCTTCCAAACCTCTGACTGGAAAATGTCCTAAGGCATCTTTTCTTGTTTGTGCTCACTTCCCTGAGGATCCTATTCAGTTTCACAGGTTCCATAAAATCTGAACAACAGCAACTCCTAAATTTGTATTTTTTACTTTGATTTCGTTCTGGGACTCCAGACTAAAATCCAGCTGCCTAGTCAGTCATTGACCTTGGCTTGTATATTTCACTTCCCTGGCTGAACACCTCCAAGCTGGGGTTCCCTGTGTGCCCCTAGCTGTTTCAGATCTACTTCACCTTCAGCCCTTCTTTATTTTTTTGGTAAATAACAATTCCACTTTGTAACAGTGGCTCGGGTCAAAATACTTAGAGCTGTGTTTGACTCATATTTCTTCATGAGCTACAGCCAAACTACCAGTAATACTGCTGACTCTGCTTAAAAAAAAAAAAAAAAAAAATTTGAACACTGCTCACCATTTCCTTCTCCAAGCCACCATCATCTTTCTCCAGAATTATTATAATGCTTCCTAAACAGCGTCTATACTCCCACCTTGCCCATCTCCACAGAACCTCCAGAGGGATTCTTCAATGGCTTTCCATTTCATCCAGAGTCACAGAAAGTCCTTCCAGTGCCCAATGGGATGTGCGCAAATGTACTTCACTTTCCTCTCTGCCTTCCTCTCCCACTGCTCTGGCCTCTGCTCTGCTCCCATGACACCAGCCTCCATGCTGTTTCTCCAACACCACACACACGCTGGCTCAGGGCCAACGTCTGCACCCTCTCCCTGCTGCTCCTACCCCATAACCAATGGTCTGTTCCTTCATCGTTCAGCCTCCAGTCACCTGCTCAGAACATCTACACTAGCAGCCTGTCTCACTTTGCGTCTTTCTACCTCACACATGCCTTATCCCTCTTCCCTGCTTTTTTCCCTTTTTGACTTTTATTATCATGCAAGCTAGTGTATGTATTCTGGAGAAGGAAATGGCAACCCTCTCCAGTGTTTTTGCCTGGAGAATCCCATGGACTGGGGAGTCTGGCGGGCTGCAGGTCCAAAGGGTCGCAAAGAGTCAGACACAACTGAGCAACAAAACACACCACACAATGCACGTGTTTACCTTGAATTTATCATCTGTTGCTCCCTGCTAGAAGACAGCAGAGCACAGCGTCCAGCTTTCAGCATACTTTAGATAATAGAGTGGGTGGCTGCCCAAAGGCTTGGTGGAGAAGCGTGGGTTTAAGTGATGCTCTAAACCGCAGGGAGGACCTGAGTGAACAGAGGTGAGAAAGAGTGACTGGGAGAGAGGAACACAAGGCAAGGGCCAGATTCGGGCAGCGCCAGCCTAAAGAGATTGTTCTCTGTCGGTCTATTCCTTCCTGGTTTTATTTCTTCCAGAAGATCTGTTGTCTATCCTTTAATTTGTTTTAACATTTTAAAAAATGTTTGGCTGCACTGGGTCTTCTTGTGGTACACAGGCTTTCTCTAATTGCCCCAAAGCATGTATGATCTTAGTTTCCCAACCAGGGATCGAACCTGAGTCCCCTGCATTGGAAGGCAGATTCTTAAACATGGGACCACCAAGGAGGCCCCTATTGTCTGTCTTTTAGTATACAGCAAAAATCCCATAACTGTTTGGTATAATAGAAAACTCACAGATAGAATTCAGAGTCATAGAAGACCTGTATCTAGAAGTGTGACCCTGGACTAGCCACTTAACCTCTTTAAGCTTTGGCTTGCTCATCTATCAGAGAAGTGTCGTACCACTGGCTTGGGTTTGATATGGTTGCTGTGAAGATCATATGAGGTGACGGATGGGAAAGTACTTTCCACTCTGAAAGCAGGACGATTGTAGGGGATTAGTGGAATGCATGAGACTGCGCTGAAATAATCACTCAGACTCACATGTAGATTATCTACCTCAGTGGCTAGGAAGGAGGCAAGGGCTCCACACTGGTGATAAATTCAGAAGTCCTTCACCAAGGCTTTAAGATATGGGAGGGACATAGAAAAGGCGATTGGAAGATGTACCTTCCTGAAGACAAGGACAGTGCCCAAATGAGATGCTATTTATCCCCTGTGCTACTGTTAAATGACAATTTCATTTGTTACCCTTGCTCAGGCCAAAAGACTGGGAGCCATGCCTGACCCCTGTTAGCCCTTATATACCAGGTTCTGGAAATTACTTTTCTATTTATCTTTACATTCATTTGTGAGTTGGGTACTCCTCCTCCTTTCTTTAGAGCTAAGAAAACTGAGACTCGGAGAAGTTAACTTGCCCAGGGTTACACAAGTATTTGGTGTCAGAGCCAGAAGAAACTAGCTTTGTTTAAAGAGCCTGTGCTTTTTCCACGGACTGCCTTTTCAAAGACCTGCTGCTGCTGCTGCTAAGTCGCTTCAGTCGTGTCCGTATCTGTGTGACCCCAGAGAGGGCAGCCCACCAGGCTCCCCCGTCCCTGGGATTCTCCAGGCAAGAACACTGGAGTGGGCTGCCAGTTCCTTCTCCAATGGATGAAAGTGAAACGTGAAAGTGAATTTGCTCAGTCATGTCCGACTCTTAGCGACTCCATGGACTGCAGCCTACCAGGCTCCTCCGTCCATGGGATTTTCCAGGCAAGAGTACTGGAGTGGGGTGCCATTGCCTTCTCCATTTCAGAGACCTACATACAGCTAATTCAGAGACCAGCAGCACTGCCTTAGTCTCCTGAATTTAGGCAAGTGAGTAACATACGAGTTTAACAGCAGGGGTCCAGGCAGACAATAGACTAAGCTGTTAAACAAAATTCAGAAAGTGAAAAGGAATGTCCATGAGCCACCTGTGAATGTAAACCCTTCTCTAGGCCACTGCTTTGTGCTATGAACGTGCTATGTGTGGCAGCAGTACATGATAACAATTAAGAAGAGACCAGGATTTTGAGCTAATTTTTCAGTAAAGCATAGAGTAATATAGCTCATAGCAATGTCTTCTGGTCTAAGTATCAGAATTTTTTTTTAAGTGATAGTATAAGAAAAGACTTTAGAGATAGTTAACAATCCCGTCTAGATTTAACCCATGATACTTCAAGCTAGGTAACATAAGGGATTTAATCAATGCCCACTGAATATATGCAGGCATCTCCATGCACATCTATGTCATGTATATAGTAGGTGTGATTTTGATAATTATCTATGTAAATTCATGTGATTGGATGATGGACATACAGATGGATGGATACTGGGGCCATAGGTCAGAGAAATGCAAAAAAAAAAAAGAAAAGAAAAAAATCTGTTCCAGTGTATAGGATGCTGTTAGAATTAATGTCTGCTTTACCAATGTATGCATCCAAAAGTATATTAAGCACCTACTGGGTGCTGATGGAAAGAAGTGAGAGGCATGTCTCTTTGCTGGCCTCAGGTAACAAAAAGAAACATATGGAGATGATTTTAAAGAAGTTATTTTTATAGATATGAACTACTTGAATTTGGAGGCTAAGGAGGACCATTCTCTGATTGGTGTGAAGCACCAGTAAAGTGTTAGGGGTGAAAGAGGCCTGGGGCAGCCAGTGCAGTTAGATATTTTAGACCATAAAACTGAGCTGCATAAAGTAGGGTTACGCAGTGATTCATAGACAGACTTCTAAAAAATAAGAACAACTCTTCCCTAGCCACCAGTGCTTTCTGAAAGTGCTATGGAAACCTTGAAAAATTGGTCAATGCAAGGAATCAGAAAACCTGGTGAGATGGTGTAAGGTCAAGACCATGGGCTTTGGTTTGAACTCAACCAGGCTTTGAACCACCCCCTCATCTGCTTACTAGCTCTTTGATCTCAGGGAGGCTATTTCCACTTGGAACCTCTGGGTCTGATTTATGAAATGAAGACCCCTGCCTATGTCTCCTGTCAGTATAAAATTAGATAATGTCACAGGGGCTCTCTCCTCCCCACACCGCCTACCCCAGCCTCTAACTTCCTCAGGCAAGTGCCTAACCCTTAGAAGAGGTACTTACTGCCTTCTCCCTCCTCATATTCTGCATGCAGGTATTGGATCAGATGATTTCTAAGCTTCTCTTAAATGAGACTGAACTGTCTAGTACTTTCTACCAGATGGGATAGCTGGACAGGATATCAAATAGTCTATTTTCTACACATTTATGTTAATGAGCCATTTACTGTGCTTTACCATATTTAGTCCTCAAAAGAATACCTGTGAAGTAGCAGTTGCTTTCCTTTTATGAATCAGTAAACCAAGGCCAGAGGCATCAGGAGAGACATCTTAGACCTCTTGTCTGGCATCCGGCTTGCTGGGAAGACTCTTTTGAAAGGCATGACAACAGCTTTAAAAAACAAACCTCTTCATTATATTGTTGGCCTTGAAAATCAAGTCAAACCTTGCAAGTTTCACTCTATCCATTACCCCCTCCACCCCTCCACCCTCTACACCCCTGCATTAAAAGCTCTAGCCATTTTATCTTTCCTTTTTCTGGTCTTTTTCCAATGTTGCCCTTCGAAGTTGAGGTCATGACTCTCTCAGAGTCTTCATTAAATCTGGAAGGCAACAGGACTGAAGACAGTCTTTCCTCTTCCCTACCTGATTCTCCAACTGAACATGCACAAACAAAGTTGGTGCTCAGGAATCCAGCCCTTGCTGCCTCCGGCCATGGGGCTAGCTGTGAAGTTTTACCAGCTCTTGCTTGATCGGCTTTCTTTGGCATTTGACATACTTGTCACCGGATCCATGGTACAGCCAGTCTTTTTCTCTAGCCACTAATTTATACTTCCCCAGAGGGCCTAGAACTATGCCCTACACAGAGGGTACTCACTGAGCTGGAATGGTACCACCAACCAGTGCAGACCTGGATTACGTCAAGAATTTCAACAATTGCACCAAATTGCTGGCCAGCCTTGAGGGTTTGGTCAGCCTCATTCCCAGTCTTTCCCCTCAGAGATTCACAAGGCCCAGGTGTAACTAATTCTTGATAATACAATTAAAGTTTTGGAAACTGAGCTGGGTTTCATATTGAAATGTTGACTTTCACCACACAGAAAAGGTTGGCCAAATGCAGGGAGTGACTGGGAGATTTTGGCAAAGAGATGAATTGGATTTTTCCATTTTTAGAGACACTGCTTGGGCTCACACACGGGTAATACTCCAGCCTCAGGGGTTCCCAGGGGCCAAAGAGTAGACAAAACATGAACTTAAAACTCAACATGCTTGTAGGGAATCATTAGTCGTCTCAAAAAAAAAAAAAAAAGACATAGAGGCAGAGTTGAAATATTTCCTCTTTGAAAATGCAATAACACCTACCTCTCAGGGGCATTGTGGAGATGAAATTAGAATATATTCAGAAAGAGAATGAACTTATAGTTGCCGGGGGGAAAGAATGGGGGGAAGAGACAGTTAAGGAGTTTGGGATCTACATGTGCCTGTGTGCATGCTCAATCATGTCCAAGTCTTTGCAACCTTAAGGACTGTAGCCTGCCAGGGTCCTCTCTCCACGGAATTTTCCAAGCAAGAAGACTGGAGTAGGTTGCCATTTCCTCTTCCAAGGGATCTTCCCAACTCAAGAATGGAACCCATATTTCCCTTGGCAGGTGGGTTCCTTACCACAGAGCCATCTGGGAAACCCTTGCAATCTACATGTACACACTGCTATGTTTTAAACAGATAACCAACAAGGTTCTGCGGTATAGTACAGGGAACTCTGCTCAATGTTATGTGGCAGCCTGGAAGGGACAGGAGTTTGGGGAAGAATGGATACATGTATCTGTATGGCTGAGCCCCTTTGCTATCCACCTGAAACTATCGCAACCTTGCTAATCAGCTGTACATGCATGCTCAGTTGCTGAGTCCTGTCCAACTCTGCTACCCCATGTACTGCAGCCTGCCAGGCTCACCTGAACTCCAATATGAATTAAAAAAAAATTTTTTTTTTTTAAAGAAAAGCCTAGCGTGGCTCCTGTTTAGAAATGGGAACACTGAATATATTTAGTTGCTTACACTACAACATGGGAAAGGGCACTGGTCTGAGGAGAAAAGGTTGGGTTTTGCCTCTCACTGTACATCTCACTAGCCTAGCTGGTGCCTTCCTGTCCTGACTCCCAATTTCCTCATCTTTCTAACTGGAATAATAATCACATTATACTTCACAGGGTCACAAGGACAAGCATATTAAAGAATGACTGAGAAAGTTCTTTGAAACTAGACAGCTTTCTAGGCAAAATAACGCATCATTAGGTTATACCTAATCTCTGTGCCTTTGTTTCAGCTCTCCTCTCTGTCTGAAATGCCCCCCTTCCCCACACTCCTTCTGAACCTGGCTGTTGAAGTTCTCTCATTCATAAGGCAGGAGAGTATGAGGCTTCCATCACTAGCACTCAAATCCCTATCTCTGCTGTGTGTTAGCTATTTGACCATAGGGAAGTTACTTTCTGTGCTTCAGTTTCCTGTCTCTAAAGTGACGATAATAGCACCATCCAATTATGTAAGATCGTTGTGAGGACTGAAGACTTCCCTGGCAGTCTAGTGTTAAGATTTCACCTTCCAATGCAGGAGGTGTGGGTTTGATCCCTGGTCAAGGAGCCAAGATCTTGTATGATTCGTGGCCAAAAAATCAGAACATAAACAACAGAAGTATTATAACAAATCCAATAAAGACTTTTAAAAAATGGTCTATATTAACAAATCTTAAAAAAAAAAAAGATTGCTGTGAGGATTAAATACACTCACAAATGTAAAGTATTTATACGAGTATGTGCTAAGTCCCACATATGTGTTAAATCTTACTATTTCAGAGATTTGTTATTTTGATATTTATTTCAAGGAAATGTTCATTATTTTACATTACGTTATTACTATGTTCAAACTCCATCCCTCCAAGAAACATTTTTAGATCTCTCAGTTTGAAACAATCATGCTCCCATATATTTAACCAAAGACACTGGTTATAGCTCAGAGATGGCCCTCGACATTGTCCAGTACGTCTCTCTCCTGCACTGGCCTAATAGCCCTGAGTGACAGAGGCTTTTCAACTCTGTATGCATGGTTGATACACAATATTCATCTAATCGGATGGCAGGTATACAAATGTGTACAGATGAATAAGCCTAAATATACTGGACAAAAGCTAATCACAACTATGACAGGATACCTATATTTAAAGACTGAACACGGTTAGAACCTTTAGCACCATACCTGACATATAGCATGTGCTCTGTAAATGTATTTCCTTGGAAGAATGGAAAGATAACTAAAGGTGCATTAAATCTGATGGAGGTTTCAATTTATCAGGTTCCTCTGATTCAAAACATGTATTAGATGAGTAAGTTACTTATTGCAGGTGTGAGAGTGAGATTAAGATACATAACAAGAACAGTAAAAGTGGCTCCTGACCTTCAGGGACTCACATTTGGGAGGAGGGATGGTCCAGTCCCTAAATAATTGCAGGGACCACAGGTGCAAAGCTGAGTAGGACGGAGCCACACAGGAATGTGGCTTTGGCAGCTTGGTACCCACTCTAAGGCATGGACCCTCTCAATAGCAAATTGCCAGATATGTCCGTTTGGGATGACTGTCTTTTTAGTAAGTAGGGAACCAGCAGAGACAGAGATTTGACACCATGAGCCAGACCTACAGAGTTATGTCTCACCCAGTATCTCAGTCTACATCGTTTTGATGTCAGATGTTGACTGCTGCTGCTGCTAAGTTGCTTCAGTCGTGTCCGACTCTGTGTGACCCCATAGATGGCAGCCCCCCAGGCTCCCCCGTCCCTGGGATTCTCCAGGCAAGAACACTGGAGTGGGTTGCCATTTCCTTCTCCAATGCTGCTGCTAAGTCACTTCAGTCGTGTCCGACTCTGTGTGACCCCATAGACGGCAGCCCCCCAGGCTCCCCCGTCCCTGGGATTCTCCAGGCAAGAATACTGGAGTGGGTTGCCATTTCCTTCTCCAATGCATGAAAGAGAAAAGTGAAAGTGAAGTCGCTCAGTCTGTCCGACTGTTAGCGACCCCATGGACTGCAGCCCACCAAGCTACTCCGTCCATTGGATTTTCCAGGCAAGAGTACTGGAGTGGGGTGCCATTGCTTTCTCTGCGGATGTTGACAGAACATTGTAAAGTGAAAAAAGTGCTGCTCCAAAAACGAGACCCAGTCTCTTATTAATTCCACTTCCACCAATGGCTTCAGTTTAGTTCCCAATTTCACTCCCAATTGAGAAATGAGTTTGGACTGGAGTATTTCTAAGACATGTTCCACCTTTACTATTTTTTATTCTATTTTTCAACACCTGGTCTGATATGAAAACCAATCTTTTCTCCTAGCTTCAAATTCTAGCTCTATTTTGATGGATCACAAATTGAGACATCTCTTTTGAGATCAGGTCTTAAATATCCAACTGCTTACTTTGACATTTACTCCAGAGACATCTGAAATATGCCACACTCGAAACAGAGTTCTAGATTTCCAGCAATTATCTCCCAGCAAGCTCCCCCTTCACAGTATTTTTAACTCAGTAAATAGAAACATATCCACCCAATTACTTAAATCAGAACCTTGGGATTCATTCCTGATACCCTTCTCTGCTTTACCACCCACTCCTACTCTACCCAATCTTTCTTTCAATCTTGTCAAATCTACCCTCCAAGTATGTGTCAAACCTTCCCATACCTCCCCACCTACACTGCTACTTCTACAGTCCCAGCTACCTTCATCTCTCTCTGGGACTCTGACCATAGCCTTTTCAAGAATCTGCTGGGCTGCTTTTCTTAAAATATAAGTCATGTCATGGCTCACCCTGCCTGAAAATATTAAATAACTTCTCACCACACTTAATCTCTAAATTTCTGACCATCATCTACAAAGACCTACATAGCGCAGCTCCTGATTCTCCCTCCAAATCCATCTTTACCACTCTCTCTGTGCCATGCTGGCTGCTTTCAGCTCTCCGAATGTGCCATGGTTCTACTCCCTTTGGGACTGTTGATCTCTGTTCCCCCTTCCCAGTATACTTTCCTCCTCATTCTTGACCTGGCTAACCGATCCTCTTTTTTCAGATCTCAGCTTAAAGTTGACTTTGTAGAGAGGCCTGTACATTAGGTAAGTTCCCTCTTTCTCCCATGCTAGAGCACCCTTACCTGTGCCTGTATTTCAGCTATCATAATTTATAATGTATACTCACCTGTGGATTTACTTGTATAATGATTGTCTCCTTGACTAGACTACAAGCTTCTGTTATGGCAGGTTTGGAATTGTTCTTTGTGTGTGCAAAGTGTAGCCTAGTACTTAGCATAGGTGCTCACTTCATTACTTTCGTAGCTGTAAATTAATAAGACCTGAAAATATCAACACATATTTATTCCATGCTGAAAAAAGTCCATCCAGATGAATAATAAAATAAGGGAATACAGTTGAGTATTTCCTGTTTCACCATCTTCTCAGTTTCTAGTTCCTAGAATCTTAACAGCACTCCTTCATTTTCTTCTGAACCTTCCCAGCTTTCAATGCTGAAAAGGGAAGTATCTTTATGTTACTTTGCTTTCTCCCAGGGCCATCCTCCTCCCCCACCCACCACCCCCCTACAACACACACACATTTAGCTTTGTGCAGGAATGCAACTTCACAGGTATGCTTAGGTTAGAGGTGCTGGGAATGGGAAGGGTAGAAAGGAAAAACAAGGAACCATATGGGGGAGGTGGCTGCCCTTGCACAGCTTGGACATTGTCCCAGCCCTNGCTTTCTCCCAGGGCCATCCTCCTCCCCCACCCACCACCCCCCTACAACACACACACATTTAGCTTTGTGCAGGAATGCAACTTCACAGGTATGCTTAGGTTAGAGGTGCTGGGAATGGGAAGGGTAGAAAGGAAAAACAAGGAACCATATGGGGGAGGTGGCTGCCCTTGCACAGCTTGGACATTGTCCCAGCCCTCCCACGTTGGAGGTTTTGGGGTTTTTTTAATGCCATATACATCCAATATTCTCTTCTTCCCACCTCTAGGAATCCAAAAATGAGTTAGCTGTTCCTCATGGGTTTGGTGCTGGCAAAACTGGCAAATATGGGCAGATGACGTCTCAGTTCTAGGAACTTTCTCTTGCCACACGTCCTGGTCCTTTTGAAGATTTGTCATTTTATTTCCCCTGAGTCCACCTGGTATTTCGTTCCTTTTAGGTACCTATTGTCATAGATTTTAAGAAGTAGGATCTAGACTTTTGAGTAGATTTTTTTTTTAAATTCTAACAAAGGTCTGTTGCTTCATCTTACACATTGCCTTGTTTTGTTACTGGAGTGAAGCCCTTACCTTCTCTCCAGCACCCATGTTCATGTTTTGTTTCCTCCTCATCAAGACCAGCTTGTTCCTAACTCTTTTTTATATTCACTGTCACATCCATGACATCTGTTCTACGTTTGTTGTTGAGGCAGAAGGGATAGAGAGATGCATGGATTCTCTTACAGGACAAAGCTGGTCCAAGGTTCTCTCTGTCATTTGCGTTGGGCCTTTGGTAGAAAGTTATCCTACCTCCCTGTTTTATAACTCACCCATCAACTCAAGAACTTAACTTGTTGCTCCTAGAAAACAGCCCTGATGGATTTGTGCTTTGTTAATACCTTTTTCTAAGACTAAAGTTAGCTCAAAACAAAAGACTTATTCCATTTGGGTGCAAGGGAGGGGGAGGGAGGGGCCAAGGTAGAAAGAGGAGGAAGAGGAAGAAGGTACCAAAAAGGAGGATCTAATACTGGATTTCAGTTCCCATTACTGGGAAATGGGTCATTTCCAATTCTGCATTTCAAGAACATAAAGACTTTCTGATGATCTTTTTTATTCTCTATGGATGAGTATGAATCCTCTGCAGTAATTTATGTCTTCCTGTACTGAAAGAGTTAAATTATTTCAGGAAGTGAAATAACCATATTTAAGGATGGTTAAAAGTCAAGGCAGGACACTGCAAACACATTGTTCCCCAGATATAATCTGAATCACAAAATCAGTTATGGAGTAACTTGATGGCTTCACTTCACTGTGATGATTCATGCGATAGTTTGTCCGTTCACTCAACAGTCAACAACTACTTTGAATTATGTATTATAATTTCCAAAGTACTTTCCCCTCCATGGTACTTGACTCTCACGGGAATCCTGTGATGTCGTCCCTGAACAGAAATTACCATTTTAGAGAACAAGAAACTGAGACTCAAAGAAGTTAGTCAGTTGTGGAACTTTAACTGGAACCCAGATCATCAGATTTCACATCAAATTCTCTTTCAGTTCTACCTACTTGAATTCAATCAACATTTCCTAAGTGAGTATCATGTGTTGGACATAGGTACAATTCAACAAAAATGAGGTATTCTTGTCTTTGAGGAGCTTCTAGCCTATCAAAGGCAATGGTCGAGCCCTGGGTGTGGAGTGGAGGTAAGTGTCTGGGTCCTTGGAGAATGCTGAGTCTGGGGTAGAAAACTGTTACAGGAGATAAGACTGGGAAGAAGTTTGAGGGCGTAAAGTACTTGGTTATTGATTTACCATCACCATCGTCTTCTCAATATACATTTCCAAATTATGACCTTTACTAATGTCATCATTAATCTTTTTCTGTCCCATTTTCTTTTGAGCATTCTGCCATCATTTCAGTGCCAGTGCCACCAAAGGGTGAGCTGTAAGCTGCCGCTTCATGCGCCTTCCAACTAACTGAAGATTGTTGAAATTGTATCCGGAATTCTTAGGCCGTCTTTATAACCAACTTGTCCTTGCCTGGCCATAGAAAGGAAATGGTTACGATTCCTGGCACATGGGTCCAACCATCAGGCAGGCTGGGCCTTGGCAACTAGTGTATTATGCAAAATGGTCTGGGTGCAGGATTGGTACCTGGTTTTATTACTTGTTAGTGTATTACCCAAAGGTCCAGGATGCCCAGAGGGTTGGGGTAAACTTGGATTTAGTTGAGAAGGCATCAGGATCTATTAGGTGTTTAGATCCTGTTAGATATGGTATTGGGTTCTGGATTCCAGGCTGTGGACATTACTTGAGGCTGTGTGCTTTGGAATAGCATGAGGCTGTGTTCATCGTAGAACCTGTCAGGCATGCAAAGATGTAAAAATCACAGTCCAGGCAAAGCTCTGGCCTGTAGGCTGAGCTGACCAGGTGTTGGGGGTGGTGAAGCTTCATGTGCTTCAGGCTCTTGTGGATTTCTCTGCATCGGGTATTGGGTGCATTGCATAGTGTATCCACCATTGCTGGATGGTGCATTGAGGCAGCTGAGTTATATTCTGTTCTCATCAATATTGAATGAAAAACTCAGAGGCTGAAGCTGCCCAAGGAGGCAGTCAGTGCCTGGCACTGGTTTGGAGTGGGAGGTAGACACAGCATCTAAGAAGCCAGAGAGTTTTATTTGGCTCAGAATCAGGATACTGGGGCCCGGCCTGGCAAGGGGACTATCTTTTGCATGACCTAGAGCCGCTTTTGCACCATTCTTGGCCTTTGCTTTCTCAGTAGACTGTGTGTCCCCTGGAGCCAAAGTCCCCTGTTGTATTCATATTTATTTTCCCAGTATACAGTGAAAATAGTGTCTATCCCACAAAAGGCTTCCAATGAACTGTGTGTTGTGTGAATGAGTGAATGAATGAGCTTGAGTATGAGGAGTTAGATCAGTGGTCTAAGAGAAGAGGGCTTAACAGAATTGTGGTACTTACCTCACCTCCTAGATCCTCCCATCTCCCCTCCATGCCCTTTTCTGAGAACCAGATTCAATATTTATTTTCCCAGTATACAGTGAAAATAGTGTCTATCCCACAAAAGGCTTCCAATGAACTGTGTGTTGTGTGAATGAGTGAATGAATGAGCTTGAGTATGAGGAGTTAGATCAGTGGTCTAAGAGAAGAGGGCTTAACAGAATTGTGGTACTTACCTCACCTCCTAGATCCTCCCATCTCCCCTCCATGCCCTTTTCTGAGAACCAGATTCAAACGATGGTAACCACCCACCCTCTAGAAGTTCCTAACAACCCTGTGATTCTCTGAAGGGAAAAAAAAAATGATAGAGTTTGTTTTTAAATTGTTTTCCTTAGAATTCACTAGTCAAACAGGTTATAAAATTAAAAACAAATCTCCCATAGTCCCAGGAGGATCTCAAAGAAAGTCTCTTTACCAGGAGATCTCCTGGGTGGCCTCATAGAGACAGTAAAGCAACCGGGAAACCCTTTGACATTTGCAAATGCTGTGAAACACCAACAAACCAGATAAGCACACCAAGACCCAGGGGGCGGAGATAGATCAAAGATTTACAGGATCCATTCAACCTCTTTATGGTCAATGTGCTCAGAAAAGTTTTGTTGGTGTGGAGACAAGTGTCTCCCAGAGTAAAAGGTCTTCTCCAGGACTGAGTGGGCAGTTCTCACTTTTGCTCTAGGCCTCAAAGATGTGGGAGGCTTCAACTTTAGATCAAACATCCAAAACTGTGAATTACGGGGCTAACTGCTTGCATTTAAAAGACTTCACTCAGGGCTTTTCATGATCTTGAGTATGTGCTTATGAGATAGATAGCTATCAAACTGATATATAAACATTATACAGTTTGGAAGATAAAAAATAAAGGAGAAAAATTATTCATGATCCTACCACCTTAAGACAGAGGCAATGTAAACAGTCTTTTCGTTTTTTGGTTTTTTTTTGTTTTTTGGTTTTTTGGTAATTGTGTACTTTTATTTATATCTAGTTTATTTTTTATGTATAGTATTTTTAAACAGAGTTATAAATACACTGGGCTTCCTGGGTGGTACTAGTGGTAAGGAAACTGCCTGCCAATGTAGGATACATAAGAGACTCAGATTCTACCTCTGGGTCAGAAAGATCCCCTTGGGGAGGGCATGGCAATCCACTCTTGCCTGGAGAATCCCATGGACAGAGAAGCCTGGAGAGCTACAGTTCACAGAGTCACAAAGAGTCAGACATGACTGAAGTGACTTAGCATGCACCCGCGTATAAATACACTACATATACATTCTACCTCTTTTCACTTTACTGTTACCACAAGTATTTTCCAATCCTGGTTTTTTTTTAATTAGTTACATTTATATTTAACCATTCTGTGTTCAATCCCTTTCCTCCAACCCATCATAATGGGACATGCAGATTGTTCAACCTTTTTGTTGCTAAATATAATGCTTGGATGCATATATTCACTCAAAGATTTCTCTTCCCCCTATATGTTGAGTTGTGCCTTGAAGATAGATTCCTAGAAGTAGAATTACTGGGTCAAAGGGCATGACTACATTTATGCTTCTTGAGACATGTGACCAAATAGATTGCTGAGAGTCATGCTACCCAAATTGGACTGTGATAGCATTTAGTCTCACCTCATTTCACCAACAAGTATTTAAATATCAGCCTCCATCGTGAGTATAGGTGTTGGTCCAAGGATCTTATAACCAGGTGGAAGAGAGGTTGATGCAAGTGGGGAAAGGTGAGAAAACAGGAAAAGAAGGAAGAGACACTTAAAACGCAGTGCAGCATTGGAATTGGACACTACTGGTAATTGACAGTTAGAAATAAATGCGGCATTTCTGAAATAATGTATTAATATACTAACGCAATAGTAGTCCTCAGTAGTCCTGCAGCAAAAAAACTTTATTCAGGGTAAGCTGGTTGATGGGCATCAACTCTACCACTACTTTGTGAGGTGGTCTTGGCAAACCATTTCTCTCTCTGCATTTTTCTAGTTTAGGTAAGGGGGTCATAGTCAGAATGAAGACAAACTCAAGAGTTATGGGGTCCAGCCAGCATTCTTCTCTAGATCCAGAGTTAACCTATGATGAGATGCACAGACCTTTTGGAGTTGTACAATGAGATACCAGACATTCTGGAAGGTCCTGGAGCTCCGCCAACCTCAGTGGTGAATCCCTAAGTATTGTATGTCCTGTATGGACTGAAGGCTAGATCTTTCAGGACCTTGTTTCCATGGAGGGTTTTCTGAAAGAAATGTAGACTAAGTAGATTAAGGAGGTGGCTTGAGTCATCCACCACCATGACAAGACCTGGTCTTTGGTGCTTCTCTAGTGTTCTGACAGTTCTGTGTCCAGATGGTGACATACAGAAATTAGCTAAATTGCTTTCAATTTAGTAAACTGAAGAATACATGCAGGTTCCCTCATTTTCCTGACTCTATTTAGGGGGTATGACTGAGTGAGAAGAAAATCTCCTAGACTTCAAGAGACCTAGCTCATTTTCAGAAGTTTCTCATACTGAAGGAAAAATAAAAAGATATGCCTCCTAAATATTTTTTACCACTCCAGTACTCTTGCCTGGCAAATTCAATGGATGGAGGAGCCTGGTAGGCTGCCATGGGATCGCTAAGAGTCGGACATGACTGAGAGACTTCACTTTCACTTTTCACTTTCACGCACTGGAGAAGGAAATGGCAACCCACTCCAGTGTTCTTGCCTGGAGAATCCCAGGGATGGCGGAGCCTGGTGGGCTGCCGTCTCTGGGGTCGCACAGAGTCGGACATGACTGAAGCGACTTAGCAGCAGCAGCAGCAGCAGCTCATTTTCGGAAGTTTCTCATATTGAAGGAAAAAAAAAGATATGCCTCTAAATATTTTTTAAACAGAAATATTGAGAAGATAGAACAACCCTGTAACCATTTTCTCATTATCATTAACATTTTATATTATAGTGGAACATTTGTAACAACTAATGAAACAACACTGACAAAATATTATTAACTAAATTCTGTCAATTATTCAGATTTGTCTGGGTTTATTTTTTTCTATGACCCCACCAAGGACTCTACATTATATTGTCATATTGTGTGAGGTTACTCTTGGCTGTAGCAATTTCTCAGACTTCCCTCGATAGTTTTGGGGAATACTGGTGATGTCTTTTGTAGGATGCCCTTCTATTGAAATCTGTCTGATACCTTTCTCATAAATAGTCTGGGGTATGGGAGAGAGACCATAGAGTTAAAGAGCCATGTTCAGATTCCTCATATCAAAGGTACACACAGTCAACATGGTTTATAATTGCTGATGTTGCTCTTGATGAAGTGGCTGGAGTAGTGTTTGCTAGATTTTTCCATGTAAAATTATTCCCTCCCCCATCCCTTCCTAAACTGTACTCTTTGGAAGGAAGTCATTACTCATAGCTCACACTTGAGGAGTGAGCAGTTATATACCTGCCTATTCCCATCCTTGACAGCAGTGTATCTACACAAATTCTTTGGAATTCTTCTGCAAAAGAAATTTGTCTCTTTTCTCCCATTTGTTAATTTATTTAGTAATTTAGATCAGTGTAGATTCATGGATATTTCTTTTATACTTTGGGTTGTGATCCAATATTACTTGATTTCTTTTTCTTGCTCCAAATTTTCCAGCTTTGGCCATTGGGAGTTCTTCAGGTGGCTCCAGTCTCTTTTAAATACCCCTATGGATGCAGTTTTTGTTTGTTTTTTTCAGTAATTCCTTATTTACAGTGCTATATAATGCTCCATTCTAATTTCATATGTACTTCTTGCCCCAGTCCTAGCCTAGAACCAGCCATTTATCCAAGGCTGGTTCAAGAAATCAAGAACTGGCACCAGGTGGGCTCTTGGCTATTGTAGCATCATTGTTTCTAGGCCAAAAATATATTAAATTTTACATTTTTAACACCAACGTACACACAATTCCAATGCAATCGCACTACTCATAATTATAGGTTTATTAACAGTGATAAGTCACAATACCATAGGAAACTGTGAGGAATCCTATACGGCGTCCTACACTGGGACCCACATGCAGAACTTGTGAATGACAGTCTGCTCCTTTCCATACTGTCATTGTACTGTTAATCAGTGGAGATCATCTCAGGAGTCCAAAAGTGGGGACTTCTCTGAAGGTCACAGAAAATGTAAGGCCACAGGAAATGGCTCTTTGGCAGGTCTGCCCACCCCATATCCTCTTCTCATGATAAGCTATGGAAAAACACAGTGGATTTAGAACCAGGACATCAAAGTTCTGGATCTGACTCAGCCTGACCCAGTGTATGTGGCAAATACATTCTATGTGGGCCTCAGTTTCCAATGACACAAAATCAGTTGTGTGGGATCAGACAATCGCTGAGGACAGAGGGCTTCCCTGGTGGCTCAGCTGGTGAAGAATCCACCTGCAATGCAGGAGGCCCCGGTTCAATTCCTGCATTGGGAAGATCTGCTGGAGAAGGGATAGGCTATGCACTCCAGTATTCTTTGGCTTCCCTGGTGGCTCAGCTGGTGAAGAATCTGCCTGCAATGCAGGAGACCTGGGCTCAATCCCCGGGTTGGGAAGATCCCCTGGAGAAGGGAAAGGCTACCCACTCCAGTACTCTGGCCTGCAGAATTCCATAGACTATATAATCCATAGGGTCGCCAAGAGTCTAGACACCANTTGAAATCTGTCTGATACCTTTCTCATAAATAGTCTGGGGTATGGGAGAGAGACCATAGAGTTAAAGAGCCATGTTCAGATTCCTCATATCAAAGGTACACACAGTCAACATGGTTTATAATTGCTGATGTTGCTCTTGATGAAGTGGCTGGAGTAGTGTTTGCTAGATTTTTCCATGTAAAATTATTCCCTCCCCCATCCCTTCCTAAACTGTACTCTTTGGAAGGAAGTCATTACTCATAGCTCACACTTGAGGAGTGAGCAGTTATATACCTGCCTATTCCCATCCTTGACAGCAGTGTATCTACACAAATTCTTTGGAATTCTTCTGCAAAAGAAATTTGTCTCTTTTCTCCCATTTGTTAATTTATTTAGTAATTTAGATCAGTGTAGATTCATGGATATTTCTTTTATACTTTGGGTTGTGATCCAATATTACTTGATTTCTTTTTCTTGCTCCAAATTTTCCAGCTTTGGCCATTGGGAGTTCTTCAGGTGGCTCCAGTCTCTTTTAAATACCCCTATGGATGCAGTTTTTGTTTGTTTTTTTCAGTAATTCCTTATTTACAGTGCTATATAATGCTCCATTCTAATTTCATATGTACTTCTTGCCCCAGTCCTAGCCTAGAACCAGCCATTTATCCAAGGCTGGTTCAAGAAATCAAGAACTGGCACCAGGTGGGCTCTTGGCTATTGTAGCATCATTGTTTCTAGGCCAAAAATATATTAAATTTTACATTTTTAACACCAACGTACACACAATTCCAATGCAATCGCACTACTCATAATTATAGGTTTATTAACAGTGATAAGTCACAATACCATAGGAAACTGTGAGGAATCCTATACGGCGTCCTACACTGGGACCCACATGCAGAACTTGTGAATGACAGTCTGCTCCTTTCCATACTGCCATTGTACTGTTAATCAGTGGAGATCATCTCAGGAGTCCAAAAGTGGGGACTTCTCTGAAGGTCACAGAAAATGTAAGGCCACAGGAAATGGCTCTTTGGCAGGTCTGCCCACCCCATATCCTCTTCTCATGATAAGCTATGGAAAAACACAGTGGATTTAGAACCAGGACATCAAAGTTCTGGATCTGACTCAGCCTGACCCAGTGTATGTGGCAAATACATTCTATGTGGGCCTCAGTTTCCAATGACACAAAATCAGTTGTGTGGGATCAGACAATCGCTGAGGACAGAGGGCTTCCCTGGTGGCTCAGCTGGTGAAGAATCCACCTGCAATGCAGGAGGCCCCGGTTCAATTCCTGCATTGGGAAGATCTGCTGGAGAAGGGATAGGCTATGCACTCCAGTATTCTTTGGCTTCCCTGGTGGCTCAGCTGGTGAAGAATCTGCCTGCAATGCAGGAGACCTGGGCTCAATCCCCGGGTTGGGAAGATCCCCTGGAGAAGGGAAAGGCTACCCACTCCAGTACTCTGGCCTGCAGAATTCCATAGACTATATAATCCATAGGGTCGCCAAGAGTCTAGACACCACTGAGTGACTCACTTTCACTTCCCAGTGCTAGCCTATTATAACTCTCAATAGTTTTTCATTGAGAGAATGTAACTGGCTCCATCTCTCCTTGTAAACAGGCATCAATATTCCAGAAGGTTTAAATAGAGGGATGGTGGTGGTGGGGAGGTCACTGTTAATAAATAGGAGTTACTTTTAAAATTATTTCCTGAAGATACCAAGGTCCGTTAAAGGCCTTTTGCTTAAGACAATCAGGCCTGAGAAACTTTGAACCTTTCTTTTTAAAGAATGGAGATCATAGAAGTATAGGAAATATTGGTAGAAAGGATCTCTATCATTGCCTTTAAGTTTGTTTTGGTAGAAGGCGGCTTTTTTTTTTTTTTTGGTAAGGTCAAACTCCTCATCTGTTATTTCCTCTGACTTCAAATAATTACTTTTAATGCAGTGATGGCTGAGCTACCTCTCAGTTTCTTACCAGGAATTTCTATCTAGTGTTTTTTTTTTCTTCTCCTTCTGTATGAGTATCATGACGTATTTTTTACATCCACATGGGACCCAGTGGCTTAGAGTGTGCACGGTTTACAAGTGTCAACTCCTTCCTGTCATTGACTAGGACCGATTCCCAAAACAAACAGACTGCGGTGCAGAAAAGACACTTGGGAGCTGTCGTATCTGATTAGGGATGCAGGAGAGCAAAGGCACAAGGTCTTAGAACTGGCAACTCCAGCTCTTAACATGTGAAGTCTTCAACTGGCTTTTGGACCTATTCAGCATAATCTCAGACTTTGGTCTACAATTGGTTAAAAATTGATAGAGGTGAGGATTCTGGGACTGCCTTCTTTACTTAGAAGTTTACATTTTAACTCTTTCTCCCACGGCAGGGACACATATATACTCAGCTTCTTTCCATTCCCCTCTCCATCTTAAAGTTACAGATATATATATATTTAGACATAAAGGTATCGAATTTAGAACTGATAGACATCCTGCAAACACTGGGGCTATACCTTCACACAGTTAAGGAGACCGAGTCCTGACAAGTGGTTTTGTTCCACATCAGATAAGGAGTTCCTGGCAGAACTGTAATTAGAAACCAAGGTCTTCTGGCAGCAAATCCAGTTTTGTTTTGTTTCTTCTACCTCACACTGTACCCCCGCAGAATTACACAGTTTTTTTGCGTGTGTCTCTGTATGTACATGTGTTACATAGACGTTGACATGGAGGAAACATGCATCGGGCATCTGTGGTCTGACCTCAGGGAACAGTTTAATGACTTGGATTTCAGGCAGCTCAAAGGGTTCTGCGGGTGGAGGCTGAAATAAACAAGAAAAGCCACTGTGGAGATGTGAATGGAAAAGTACCGAGTACTCCCTCCCTCCCCCTCTGCACATTCTTCTGCTCTCCAGCTCTCCCTGCCATCAAGCCGGCTTCAAATAGGCTTTGGCATGATCAGGTGTGCAGAGGGCGGTGTGGAGAAGAAAGAAAAAAAAAAAAAAAAAAGCAGGCACAACACGCAAATCAAGTTTCTCCACTTCTAGCCTTGGGTAGTAAAGACAGCTAAGTACTGCAGCCGGCAGCCAATGGCAGGGTGGGCCAGCCACCCTGAGTTTACAAACACTCCAGTGCCTTCCTCCCTCCAAGCCCCTCCTGGTCCAGCTGTTGCTTTCCCTCATGCTAAGGTTTCAAAGGAAGTGAAAACCCTGTTATTCAAAACAGTGATTGAATGCAATAAACAAATGATTATGCACCCCCAATCACTTCTCTATTTTAAGCTCCCGATATTTATTTCCATTTTAAATTAGTGAGAAAAGTATGGGAAAAAATCAGTGTTTTGGGGGTAAACTCTGAGCTAGGCTGAAAAGGTTTCTAAAGAAAAAAAAAAAGTCTCAGAATAATACAAGGCTGAAAGCAGGCAGCATATGGATCAAAATTAAACGTTGACACTTCTTTTTCTGAAGGTAGTGACTAGAAATCATCTTTTTAAAAAAATGTCTCAAAACTTTCTGCTCAATTTTTCTAAATCATACCAAGAAAATGCTTTTTTCTCTCCAAGGAAATATAAGGGGCTTGTTTACAGTAGTTCTAAATGAAGGATTTGAAATAAAATGAATGGGTACATAAAATCTCCCATACCTATCAAAAGTAGTTGTTCAGTACCACAGTATAGGTGACAGGCACCACCAAGTCCAAATGACTGTCAAAACTCAATAGTCATTGTGACTTGGAGTTTGTTCTGAGAACCAGTTTACAATTCACACAGAGCCCAAAGCAGCCTCGCTTTCCTCAATTCTGTCAGAAAACGAGACACCCACCTCAAAGCCCAGGTAGTCAGATCTTCCTGATTCTCTAACACAGGACCACAGAACCACAAAGACCTGTTTTCAGTTGTGTCTCGGGGTCCCGCCTGCCTCCAGTGATGGCCCTCCTGTCCTCTTGAAAGAAGGAAGCCTTGAGGAGCTGATTGATCTGCAAAGTTCCTTCCAGTCCTAAAATCTATAATTCTATTATGTGACAGTTTCAAGATCTACCAAGGTGCCAGAAGTTCCTGACAGGTGAAACCAATTTCCTCTTGGGAGTCCCCTTAGAAAGAGGACAAGACAGTGTTTACTCCAAGGATAGTTCCTTTTCAAAACGCTGTGACTGTATTGTGGGGAAATTTGTGAGGGAACTGGATGCAAAATCTGTTCCTTTCCTTAAACAGATGTAATATTAAGACCAAGCTATTTTATTTTGCAGCAAAGCTTATATTTATCCAGAACCTGTGATTAAGAACCTATTACTATGCCCAAACCACCAGGCAAATGGGCTGACTTGATCCTCTACTTTGAGTATTAATAGCCAGAAGCCATTAAATCATAGGACCCACCAAGTTCACAAGAATCACACACAGGACCCCAGACATGAAATCTCTCTTCAGGTCTTGTTATGGATGACTTGAAAGAATTTGAATATATTCAAGTCAATCCTTTCTTTAATCTTATCACTGCTGGGGTGAGGGAGGTTCACAGAGCAATGCCAACTGGTTACTAATGGGGAGAAATCAAGAAATGAGAGAAGGCAGGATATTATGGAAGAAATTCAATGGGTATAAAACATTTGATAAAGTTACTTTCCTAGTAATTGAAAAGAGATTGAGAGGTGGGTACACAATTTTCCTCACCACTCATTTGGAAAAGAGAAGGGGACCTACAAAAATGTAAATCCTTACCTTTAAAATATTTTCAATAATTTTTTTTTCTTTTAACATCTCCTGTTCTGGTTAATTTCTTTCAGTTTGGGGAGGGGGGTTAGTATTAGAAATGTGGGACTCTGGCACTTGGCCCCAGAAAGTGTCTGAGGACCCTGGTGATGGGATTAATTATCTATAAACCAGGCCTAGTGGGGTCTTCCTTTACAGACTACTCGCAAAGAATTAGAGGGCTGAGGTACTAGAAGGGTGAATTCATTCCCAGCCCCCACTCTGGTTGGTTCTACTGCTAGAGAGAGCAGATTTCCCTTTGCTCTGCAGCGCCCCCACGGGGCTAAGATTGGAGTGGCAAAGAGAACAGGAGAGGGACAAGCAGTGTGTTTAAAGTGGTGGTGGGGAGGACCCAATGAGGCTGAATAGCAACTTTGACAAGAAAAGGGACCCCACATCACAAAAGTTATCACATTGCAGAATCAGTAGCAGGGCAGAACCACACAATTCACATTCCAAACCACACAGATACACCTGAGAACATACAAATAAAAAATACAAAAATTATCACCCATAGAAATACACAAAGACGATCGCTTCAGCAAAATCGGGCGTCGTTTAGAATCTGGTGGGATTCCTTTAAAACTCTTTCGAAATCAGGAGGAAGGGGACAATTTAAAAACAGTCTGCCTTCTGGCAAAATGAATCTGCACTTAAGGATAACGTGTGTCTTCGGGGGTAAAATGTTCATTTCCACAAGGGTGACAGGATTAGGCCTATGTATATTTTTCAAAAATCCTTCACAAGACAGGCTTTTCTGCAGAAGCTGCAGTAATCCATCTGTCAATAAGTATTAAAATATTCAGATTTCAAAGGGACAGACACACTTTAGGCATTTGTCCTAAGCTCCAGCCCTTGTGGAAAACAATCGACCCCTTTGGATCTCTCCTGGTTCTGAAAACTCCAACACGGCCTTTTCAAAAGGGGGGCTGCACTGACATTTTCAGCAACAGATCTGAACTTCTTACAGACTTCTGGGAAAGAGATCTCCAAATATTCCAGGAAACAGCCAGTAATCTCTCTGCTCACTTCTCCACTATAAACCCAAATTTGGAGAGGTAGATTATTTGGGGAGATACCTTTATTAGAAATTAACATGTGCAGAACTTTTGTGAAACCTTTAAGAACTCGTCTGTAATTTAATGAGTCCGCCTGAAGGACTTTCATAGCCAAGGCTCAGAACAGCCTGACCTTTGAAAGCTGCTTCTGGTCCAAACATTTTGGGTTAATACTTGAGGAATCTGAAATATTATTTTCCCCTCACACCCTCTTTTAAGAGAGAGACATAAAAGAAACAAGAGTCTCCCTCATTCAGGGATGAGTAGGAGGGGAAAAAAACCCCAACCAACATTTAAATAGGGAAACTGGCAGTTCTGAATAAACAAACCAAGGCCCACAGTGAAATGATTCTGCACTGCATTTGCCTTTAAAAATAAAGGAAGGAAGAAAGAAAGATTTCCCCCCTTTTCCTCATCCTCCTAACTCAGCTCTAAAACTAAGAGGGCTGTGCTGCGTGAACCGCGTTGTAGTTGTACCACAGTCTGTTCTAAATCCACGCAGTATCTGTGATACTGGCACCGCAGGCCTTTAGAATTCCCTCTGGCTGGTCTCTTTAAACACAGACAGGAGAGATTTTTAACAACGACCTTGAAACGAGCTGGGAGGGAGTGGGGGTCGGGGGGTGGGGGAATGGGGGGGGGACCAAGACCTAAAGAAAAAGCAGAACACAAACATGTATTTGGCTCACAGAATTTTGTAGAACACACGCGTACGCGTACACATACACACGTTTCTTGCAGCAAGGATTTTCCTAAGAGTCAACAATAAGAGTAAACCCCCACTTGCTGTCCTGGAAAGAAACAAACCAAAACAAATCCTTTGAACATGTCTTTCAAGCGCAGGAGAGCGTCCTCTCAGTAAAAGTCCAAGGGGAAAAGGAAAATTGAACACCCTTCCCCGCCCCCCTGAAAAAAGTGGGGTCGGAATTGTTACATACAACAAAAAACTCAAGCTTCTTTCAACACTATCAGTATTAAAATAACACGTCTTCCTTAAATCGTTTGAGACATTTCATAGGGGTAAAACAAAACAAAATCCA
>SJYX01004393.1:0-15023 GCA_006410675.1 Oreotragus oreotragus
GGCGCCTCCCCCCTTCCCTCTGCTCAGCCCTGTCCCCAAACTCACAGCCTGAGAGCCTCTCCCCAGCTGCCTGGCCTTCCACTGTAAACTTGTGGCTGGTCCAGGCCACCTGGGGAGGCCCTGCGATTCAGGGCCGGGAAGGACCAAAGTGACAGCAACCAAGAAAGGACAAGATAGGACCTGGGATATGGAACAAGATCACAGGCCACTGATTGGGTTTAGAGAGGACTGCCTATGGCCTGGGACCGTCCTATTCTTTAGCCTGGAGAGGAGCCGGCGTGGGCTGGGGGCTGAGCCCTGGGCCCTTTGTTTGAAAGCCAAGTTTTCTGAAGGCTCCAGCCTCCCAACCTGGCCCTTATAATTAGCCCCAATCAGAGTGTTTATGTCGGTGCCTCGTGCGGAACTCAGAGCCCCGTGATTTCATTCCAGACCTTGGGGGGAGAGAGGAAGGGAGGGGAGGGAATGGGGTTTGTGTAGGGGTGAGCCAAAAGGAGGATAGGGGTAGGAAGTAATGAGAAGGAGACTTGTGGGGTGAGGGACAGAGAAGGAGGTCCTGGAGAGGGGAGGACCTCTACCCTCCATCTGACCATTGCGGGGTCCGGACCCCTCCCAGGGCAGTTGGCACCCTAGCATCCTGACCCTGGGCCAGGCCCGCACGCCTCTGGGCAGCTCTGTGGGTGGGTGGGCTTGTGCCAATCGGAAATGGCTTGGATATAATTAACCCGGCTAATCACCAACCTCAGCCTGGTGGGAGGGGAGGGTACAGCCCAGAGCCTTGGCTCCCCCAGGGAGCTCCGGTCTCCCTACTCTCCTTCCTCTGACTGTGGCCTGGAGAGTGCCAGGCTCTGTGGTTGCTGGGGATGGTGGAGTCAGAGGGTGGGCCGCAAAAGGCTGTAGGAAGGAAGGATATTNGCCCAGAGCCTTGGCTCCCCCAGGGAGCTCCGGTCTCCCTACTCTCCTTCCTCTGACTGTGGCCTGGAGAGTGCCAGGCTCTGTGGTTGCTGGGGATGGTGGAGTCAGAGGGTGGGCCGCAAAAGGCTGTAGGAAGGAAGGATATTTAATTCTCATCTCTGGCCTAACCTGGCATGTGACTGACAGGAGGGCGTGTACCTGAGGTGGCCACAGCAGTGGTGCTTGGGGAGTGGGGGTGACAGCAGGAATCCTGGACAGGAGGGAGAGAGGATGCCTGGTCACTGCTCCAGGTGGCCCTGGATGTGTCCCAGAATCAGTTAGCTTCTCCCTCCAGGTCTAGGCCTCCCAGGAACTCTGGTATGAGATGTGGCTTGTAGGCAATTAAGTGTACTGGGCTTCGTGTCCTGTGGGGTGGGGAGTAGGCAGAGTTCCTTTTTTTTAATATTAAAAAAATTTTATTTATTTATTTATTTTTGGTTGTGCTTGGTCTTCGTCGCTGCATGGATTTTCCTCTAGTTACAGCAAGTGGGGGTGCCACTCTAGTTGCAGTGAGCTGGGCTTCTCATTGTGATGGCTTCTTTTGTTGTAGAGCATGGACTCTAGGCATATGAGCTTCAGTAGTTGCAGTCCCAGGGCTCTAGGGCACAGGCTTAACAATTGTGGTACACAGACTTAGTTGCTCCAAGGCATGTGGGATCTTCCTGGATCGGGGATTGAACTTGTGTCTACTGCATTAGCAGGTGGATTTGTTACCACTGAGCCACCAGCGAAGCCCTTTCTAAAACATTTTTATTTATTTATTTATTTGGCTGTGCCAGGTCTTAGCTGCAACATTCAGGATCTTTAGTTGTGGCACGTGGATCCCTGACCAAGGATTGAACCCTNGTGCAGTCTGTCACGTGGATCATCTCAGGGTCCTTGTGAATGTATTCTTTAAGCAAGGAGATATTTAACAAGTTTGTTTTTAAGTGTTTGCATTTAAATTCCTAAGTCAGTTGTAAATGAATTACACACTGAGTCAGCTTCACTTCTGTGTGCATGTGTAGTCACTCAGTTGTGTCCAACTCTTTGTGATCTTAGGACTGTGGCGCACCAGGCTCCTCTGTATATGGGATTTTTTCGGGCAAGGATACTGGAGTGGGTCACCATTTTCCTCCTCCAGGGGATCTTCCCAACCCAGCGGTTAAATCCACGTCTCCTGTGTCTCTTGCATTGCAGGTAGATTTTTTTTTTTTAACCCACTGAGGCATCAGGGAAGCCTGGCTTAACATCTGTTTATATAAAAAAGATTTGAGTTGACCACAAGCTAATACAAACCAATTGTGTAGTGATCCCTGTAGTCCATCTCTTACTGAATAATAATGTGTGGGGGCAGGAAGTCATGCTATATGATAACAGTAGTAAAAATGGGATGATTCTTAAGAGCTTCATTACCTGTAGGAGTTACCCTGTGCTTTTCCAATAAGCCATTCATGCACCAATGTGAATGAATAGGTACCAGTTACAGGACAGCTTGTTTTGCTCTTTGGAATAAATATAGCTAACATTTGGTGTGTGCCATCACTGCACTAAATGTCTTATTTTATTTCCTTAAATTCAAGGGATAACCCTATGATAGACACTTTAATCTACCTTATAGATAAATGGGAGAATGAGGCTCAGAGAGAAATTTACTTGTGCTCACACACTGGTAGAGATAAAACTCAAACTCAGTCTGATTCCAGAGCTAGAGCTTTTCACTAATGCCTTCCAGGAAGTTTCAAAAAGAGATCAGGGGAAAACAAGCAAAGTTGAAAACAAGAAAAGAGAGCTGAATAAATGGAGGGAACATGTCAGCCTGGAGGTGAGTGTATGTATGACTTGGTAACTTGAGTTCCATCTTGAGTGAACATTTCAGTCTGGGGAAATTATTATGCTTATAACTGGAAAAGTTAAAATGCTAAAAGTTGGCTTAAAGCTCAACATTCAGAAAACTAAGATCATGGTATCTGGTCCCATCACTTCATGGGAAATAGATGGGGAAACAGTGGAAACAGTGGCAGACTTTATCTTTTTGGACTCCAAAATCACTGCAGATGGTGATTGCAGCTATGAAATTAAAAGAAGCTTACTCCTTGGAAGGAAAGTTATGACCAACCTAGACAGCATATTAAAAAGCAGAGATATTACTTTGCCAACAAAGGTCATCTAGTCAAGGCTATGGTTTTTCCAGTGGTCATGTATGGATGTGAGAGGTGGACTGTAAAGACAGCAGAGTGCTGAAGAATTGATGCTTTTGAACTGTGGTGTTGGAGAAGACTCTTGAGAGTCCCTTGGACTTCAAGGAGATCCAACCAGTCCATTCTAAAGGAGATCAGTCCTGGGTGTTCATTGGAAGGACTGATGCTGAGGCTGAAACTCCAATACTTTGGCCACCTCATGTGAAGAGTTGACTCATTGGAAAAGACTCTGATGCTGGGAGGGATTGGGGGCAGGAGAAGAAGGGGACACCAGAGGATGAAATGGCTGGATGGCATCAGCGACTCAATGGACATGAGTCTGAGTGAACTCCGGGAGTTGGTGATGGACAGGGAGGCCTGGCATGCTGTGATTCGTGGGGTTGCAGAGTTGGACATGACTGAGCGACTGAACTGACTGACTGACTGAGTGACTGAACTGAACTGAACTGAACTGAACTGAACTATAACTGGAATAATCAGATTTTATTCTATGGTGAGAGGAGGTACTACATGCCTCCAGATCTTGACATTCATGTTAGTACTACTGATGAATTCATAATCCATTAAAGACAAAAAATAAACTCAATCCTATTGGCCTATGCCCTGTGCACCCCTTTTGCAAAGAATGGCTCCATTTTCTTCTCTTTAACTAGGTATTGGTCTTCCTTCATTTTTGCTCTATAATGCCTACATAATGCCCTTTTTACGACCTAAATATATTTCATACCATCCACTTTTCACCCTTGTCACTCACTGCTACTACTCTAGACATCATATGTTTCTTGGCCGACTGTATTTGCTTCCTACCATGTTCTACTCAACTGCATGTGTCCTTCAGCAACCTGCAATTATCACTTCAAGGCACAAATCTTAATGGACAATCCTGTTTGCTAAGAAAGCTTCAATGGATTTTGTTGCCTTTAGGATAAAGATCATGATCTACATGACTCAGTGTTGCCAGCTTGTCTAAATACTTCTTTAGCTTCTTCACCTACCATGCTCCCTTTCACTCTTTCTCTTCAGTAACAGTAGGCTCTTTCCAGTCTCACTCAAGCATCCTTGTTTCCTTCTGTCCCAGTGTATGTGCATATGCTCTTTTCTCTCCTATCTTTACCTAGTTAATTCCTGCCGATGGATCTTAATTCTGCTCAAGAGTGTCCACCTCAGAGAAACCTTTCTTAACAGTCATCCCATCAGCTCAAGTCAATCCCCAGCTTAGATGTTCTCCCAGGAGTGGGTAGCTTTCCTTAATTTCACATTTCTGATGTCATTTTACATTTTAACACTTTGATGCCTACCTCCTTGCTAGATGATAAGATCCGTGAGGGTAGGGACTTTGTTTTTGCTCACCATTCTATTTCCAGCATCTAGCATCTTCCCTGGCACAGGGCAGCTTCTTAAATGTCACTTGAATAAATGAAAACTCTCTTGGTATCATATTTTATTTCAAGGAAATATGTCTTGCAAAACATCTAACTGAGCCATTTACTTGTAGCTCAAGTAAGTTTTACTAAGTTTGCCTTTAGTCTCTGTGCTTAAATCCTTGCTTCTCTGTCCAGTATCCCAGTCCTTTCCTGTTTTTCCATCTCATCATTGTAGGATCTTAAATCTTGTCTCTTAAAACCCAATTCCTGTGTTTGCCATCTATCTTTTCTATACCTAAGGGTCTAGTGTTTACTGTTTTCTCCGTTCAATCCTGCATGATCTGTCCAACCCCCAAGCTCCCACAGCTCCTTTGTTGTCACATTTGCTTTTTTTTTTTAAACACAACTCTGTAAAAGTATGATTAAATATGTGAAAATAACTGCCGTTCACTGTTATTCAATGAAAAAATTCATTTGTAATTTTATAGTCAAGTATTGAAGGCTGTGACTCAAACTGAGTCAAAACATAGCACAATACTGTGTACATAACTGGGAGCCCAGAGATCTGCCAGGGCGCAGGCAAGATGAGGCCATGAGCTCAGTGATGACGACAATGTCTAGAGTGTCTTCAGTGTCTGTCCTCTGCTTTCTTCAGTGTTTTCTTGATTTAAAGCATGATGTCCCTTGTGATTCCAAGATGGCTGCCAGTGTCAGTAAGCCATTTATTTCCTGGTGCATGTCTAGCAAAATAAAGAGAAAGGGACACTTCCCTCCCCCATCCCCAGCATAGAATACAAGTCTTTTCCTTTAGTCTGATTGTACCAACTTTGGTTACATTCTGACCCCAGACCCAAACTGATCATCTCGGGGAATACAACACATTGATTGGCTTAGAAATGAATCAAGATGCCCTCTGGAGTTACCTGAATAAAGTCAGCACTCTGTTAGGAAAGGAAGGAGGATGTGGATGTTGGTTAGGTAATGAACAGTGTTCACTGCCAAAAACTATTATGGGCAAACGGCTGGGTGTGACACCAGGAGGAAACAGAACTTCTGTAAGTCTGGGGAGGCAGACAAGCAAACAAATAAATGTGATATGAAGTCATAAATACCAAATCACAAGGAGTTCTTCCCTTTGGGAGCATGAGGCTGCAGGGGAGGTAATTTTGCTGGCTGTCTTGTAGAGTCCTATTCTGTGGTTGATACACCTTGATGTTCAGTGGCCTTCAGAGAGGAAACTGATTAGATGACAATAGCAACAGTTTTTCACCTTCTTTATCTGGGATAGTGCTTCCCCTGGCTTCCCTAATAAGCCTGGGTGAAAGCTATACCAATGAACCTGGATGAACGTTTAAGCAGTTCTCTACAGAACGGTCCAGGTAATTGTCCCAAGCCACCCTGAGTTGGGAAGAAATTCAGCTCTAGCTTCATCATGTACATCTAGCGATGTTCTCTTGCATCCTACAAAAAAAGACCCCTTGCCTAAACCTTGAGGGCCATCCTGCATGGAAGCTGCCCACTGTTCCCTAACTCTTCTTCCTCTTTTTCATGTTCTCTTTAACTTGTTCCCTGTAGGTGTCCTCAGTGCCCTTCTGTTCTCCTAGATATATCTTGGGATGTTCCAGACTTTTCCCTTCCATCCTCTCAAAAAACTGAGTCTCAATCCACTTAATCGCTCATTGTATTTTCATTGCCTTTGCTGTCAAATGCATGTCAGAACATCCTCTTCTGCTCAGTTCTGTTGGTCTTGCAGAGTGGATGGGGGAGGACAAGCCCTCTACTGGGTATAGGATAGGGAGAGAAAACTCAAGCGGTTTTGGCAGCTGTCTTTCTCCTTGAGTTTGAAACAGGTGCCCATTTACAAAGAGTTTTTTTTCTTCCCCACTAAATGAGAAATTACTGTTTTAATGTTAATTATTAGTAGTTAAAAATATTAATTAAAACATGTAAAGTATTTATTACCATTACTATGCTAAGGCAGCATTTCCTTCTCTGGTTTATATTATAAGGCTCCCTTACATAGGTTCTTGATGAATGGGATTGTACCTAAATTACTTCTCTTGAGACTTTAGGTTTATTCTATGAGCAGTGAGAAGAAAGATAGGAGTAGGAACTAGGACAAATGACCTTTGATCTGTGGAGACAGAAAGTTTCCAGAAGGAGGTGGCATTTAGACTGGGCTTTAAAGGATAAATGATGTGTGATTAATAAAAATAGGGTTCAGGATGGGGAATTTTGGGGTTGAGGATCAGTTGACTATAAAGCCTGGAGGCATAAAATTATATATCCTGTGAAGAAAAAACAACCCTTAAAAGGCTGAAATCACAGTTTGACAATTTGCTGATTATATCCTTACATATGTCCTTTTAAAATCCTGTTGGTGTCCCACACTCTTATTTTTAATTCCAGACATGATTCTTTAGGTAGGAGTGGCAAATGAAATTAGGTTTAATTACATTAATTCTTCCAATTTAAAAATAAAAGCAGGTAATGACATCACATTGTGAATCAAAATCTCAAGAGTGGAGATGAAGTTTGGTGGGCAGGAGTACAAAGTAATTTTGCTAAGGAGAATTATGGCTAATAAAAGATATTTAATTTTAGTTATGTCTTAATTCTTCATCAGCCAAATTAAAGTTCTAGGCTAAGAAATTAACTTCATATCCTGATGATTTCCCCAAAGTATCAATCATTATATGGTAATTCTCTAAAGTCTGGGAATATAAATCTACAAGTCATCCAAATTCTACATCTTAAAATCTGATTGTGCTCCTCTGCTCTCTTTTATTGCTCTTCATTCCTTCTCTCTGGTCTATTTAATACTTTACTGCTAAATGAAATGAAAGGAGTTAATAGACAGCTTCCTCTTTCATTTTGTGGAAAGATCAATTAAAATTTAAGTGGAAAATTTGTTACAACCCTTGGTTAGGTTTGGGAACAGGTGAATATATGTTCCTCTGGCCTGCCCTTTATGATGATAGAAATTTGAAAGAAATGCACCTAAAATAAAAAGGATGGTTATTAGCTCAGATAGTTTCTTTGTGCCCCATTTTGAGCTGGAACATATCTAGTTGGAGCAGGAGATGCTAGAAGTGTTGTGAAGCCTGTAGGTGGTTATGGTCAAAGACTGGCCAGTATTGGCTTCATGTTCCCTGGGGTCTTCAAAGGACATTTTATCTTATTATTTGTTAATGATATGATAGGGGTCATTTGTTATCCTTTTGATCTCCCAGCTGAAATCTTGTGGAAATGCGTTTATATCCTAGCTTTATTGCTGATTACACTGAAAGCCCAATCCATCAAATACTAAATTTGGAAGGGATCTCAGGCATCACTTAGTCCATCTTCTGCATGTTACTCCTGGGACAGGCTTAGACAGTGAGGAGTGGATTCCAATTGCAATTTGAGGAATGGATTTAGAGGTTTGGAAACAAAAATCGTTGTTTTAAGCTGCTTTTGGTGTGAAGTGCAGTTTTCTTCCAGAGAAGCTTAGTTCTGAGAAGTTTAAAGAGCCATGAGTAGACCTGCAATTTAAGGAACTCTAAAGGAGCATCGAATGTGTTCGTGTGTGTATGTGTGTTAGTTGCTCACTCATGTCTGGCTCTTTGCAACCCCATGGACTATAACGCACCAAGATCCTCTGCCCATGGAATTCTCCAAGTAAGAATACCAGAGTGGATAGCCATTCCCTTCTCCTGGGGATCCTCCCAATCCAGGGATCAAACCTGGGTCTCCCACACTATGGGCGGATTATTTACTGTCTGAGCCACCAGGGAAGCCCCAAAGAGCATCATCAAAGCTAGTCAATGGAGAACATGGCCTTAAAGAGTTGTTGGATGGGTAGCCGATATCCTACAATGGGTGACTCCAAGGGGTGACTGGCAGAAAAGTCAATTTTGGGAATTAGGACTCGGGTTAAGTGTTGGTTTTCAGAATTGTTTCTCTTTCCTATTAATCTGCTCCACAACTGAAATTCAAAAATTCTTGAAATTTTATTTTTTTTAAAGATACATATATTCAGATGTGCTTTATTTAATGATATTGGTTTATTTCTTCCCCAAATCGGTTGTAAAACAAATTTCAGATCATGAAATTGTTTTCACCATGACTGGCATAATGGATTGGAAATGTTCTCTTGGGGAAATTTTTTAATCTCAACATGAAATGTGAAACAAAACAAACTCTCTATATAAAATATTCTGTTGCTTTTGGAAAACATATTGGGTGGGCCAAAAAGTTGTTCAAGAATTAACTTTTTGGCCAACCTATAGAACTAAAATCTTGTGAAATGGAAATGACTTCAGGTCTCAAGATGCAAATACCTTCTCCAAAATTTTATTCTCATGGAACTAAATGTTCCTTCAAATGACCCTGCCTGGATTTTTTTTTTTTTCATTTAAAAAGTTGTTTTTAAAAAATTAATTTCTATTGCAGTATAGCTGCTTTACAATGTTGTGTTAGCTTCTGCCATACAGCAAAACGTATCAGCCATACATATACATGTGGTGGTGGTTTGGTTGCTAAGTCATGTCCGACTCTTGCGACCCCATGGACTAGAGTACACCAGACTCCTGTCCATGGGATTTCCCAAGCAAGAATACTGGAGTGGGTTGTTGCTATATATCCCCTCCAGTTTGGATTTCCCTCCCATTTAGGACATCACAGTGCATTAAGTAGAGTTCTCTGTGCTATACCGCATGTTCTCATCAGTTGTCTGTTTTATATATAGTATCAGTAGTATATATGTGTCAGTCCAATCTCCTAGCTCTTCTCCCGTCACCCCTGTCCCACTTGGTATCCATACATTTGTCCTTTACATCTATGTCTCTGCTTCTGGAAAGTCATTCTTTATTGACAGAACAGTATAGGGATGTTGCTGCCTAACAAATGACTCTAAACACAGGGGCTTAAGACAACATCCATTCATTATCTCACAGTTCTGTGGTCAGAGGTGGGAGGGGTTTCTCTGCTCAGGGCCTCACAAGGCTCAGATCTACACGTTCGTTGTGTTGGTTTCCTATCTAGAGACAATGGGGAAGAATTAGTTTCTAATGTCATTCAGGTGTTTGGCAGGATCCAGTTCCTGTAAGTGTGAGGTCCTTGCTGGCCATCAGCCAGGGACTACACACTGTTCTTAGAAAATGTTCAAAGTGAAAGTGTTAGTTGCTCAGTCATGTCCAACTCTGTGCGACCCCATGAATGATAGGCTGCTAGGTTCATCTGTCCATGGGGTTCTCCAGACAAGAATACTAGAGTGAATTGCCATGTCCTTCTCCAGGGGATCTTCCCAACCCAGGGCTCAAACCTGGGTCTCCTACGTTGCAGGTGTATTCTTTACCATCTGATCACCTGGGAAGCCGAAGCCACCCGCATTCCTTCTCACATGGTCCTCTCCATCTACAAAGCCACATGGGTACATCATATGTACCCATGGAGAAAACTCTGCACTCTTGTAAAGAGCTCATAAACACTGCCTGTTAATTTTGTTAATTTGTGCTTTTCTTGATCTAGAGGAATATATACAATGGAAAATATCCACTATATTTTAAAGATTCATGCTCCTAAATTATTATTTCCATGACAGTGAATGTTTGCATAGTGAGTTTTCCTTAAGTGGAAGTATGCAATTCTTTTTAATCAGTTGCATATCTGTACAGAGGTAACAGTTCACTAGTGAAGATTTAAATTTTTTCCTTTCAAGTTTTTCATTTTTTAAAATCATGTTATGGTTAAAATTTAATCAACCTTTGATCTATCCTCAAATGAAACAGATTCACCCAATAATAGCACGTTGAAATACTTGGTTTAAAGGAATCTCTCCTACAGCAAACAGAAAAGAAGTGAAGAGTCTCTAGGGACAAAATCATTTGCTCTATATTAAGTTGCATTGCTATTTAAAGCATATTTATCTTTACATCATAACTGTATTCTCCAGTATTTAAAAAGGTCAGCCATTTCTTACCTCAGTATTTTATGATTTCTCTTGTCAAGCTATTATTTATTATTTGTTGACTCTTCACTTTGCTAACCTGGAATGAGAGTATTTTTGGTGAAAAAAAATATTCCTTATAATATCAAAGGATTTCCTGTGTCCCACATTTAATTTTGAAAATATACAATGATGTGGCTAATGTTATTGATTATTTTAGTAAACTGTTAGTGTTCCAAATTTAGTAGTTAAAACACTGTGATTCCTATTGTTCACCCAGAGAATTTTGTGAAATCATAATTTTAACTGGACTGTTTATTCTGATGAATTCTATTTTTGCTTCATATTTCACTCATCTTGATCTTGAACTATTTAATCAGTAGATAAAGAGAACACAAATATATCTAACCCACAATGACCTCACTACCTAATACAGAGTTCCAGTGAAGGAGCGAGAATGCTGTGTTTCTTCTGCATCTGTCCCCTAATTGCTTTTATCTTCTGCAAAGGTTCTGTTTTGTTCAGGTGGTTGTATTGAAGCATATTGTGCTTTCAGAATCTCTTGACATATTTACAGATGATGAATCTGCAGCCAAAACACTCAGTAAACTGCACCTGCAGAACTTAGACGTTGTTGGTATTTGGAAGTCAGAACTGGGGACCCGTGGTTTGGGTAGGTCTAGGGAACATGAGTTTTGGAAGAGAATTTCAGAATTTTGACATGAAAGCTTGGATCATATTTACAACCTAACTGCTAGATTTCTTTTTATATAGTGTATTTTGTCATTCTATTATACTTCCAATTGGTTTTTTACATTTAACATGCCAGGTTGCCACTCTTTCTGGAAATTAAGAGGTTTTGTAAATGTTCTGCATTTGCAGAACTGTATCTTTAAGTTAACTTGGCTGAAAGTAAGGTTCCTCTGTACTTATTACCCAACAGGGTGGGTCTTTGTCTCCTCTCTCACCCTCCGTCTTGTGGTTTGTTGTTAAGTGTTTAACAGTGGGCTCACCCAAAATTTTTTCTTATTGTCAATAATTGAGGACTAGAAAATGATGGAAATGGCTATATTTTCTCTATCATTGGTCAGTAATTTTATGAGTACTTCCTCTCAAGTTGGAAAAACTGGAATTGTAGTAGTCATCCCGGTGTCCACAATGTTCTCCCCCAAAATACTTTCAATAATTTTTGGTCTTACTCTGCATATCCATTGTTTTTAAAAACGCCAGTACTTGTCAAGAACGAAAAGACCTGAAACTTGAGAAAGGATTAAAAAATAGAAATTGGTTGAAAAGAAAAAATCATATGAATAATAATAATACAGTATCTAGTGATTAGATTTAAATTACTCCAACTCTGTAATAGTCATAATTCTCAGAAAGAATAAATGAAAAAACTTATAAGTGAGCAAACAGTTGACATCAAAGGCTGTATTATATATATGACTCTACATAGAGTTTCTTAGTTTTTACTTAGAGTCTGTTTCTGGTTTTGACAAAGCACAATCATTTCAGAAGTTGATAGAGCTAATGAATAGTATAAAGATTTAAGGTAGTGGCTAACTTGACAGCAAAGGAAGAGATAGAATATTTAACGATCCATCCATTTGAGGTCTTCAGTGTAGGGCAAAGTCCTCTGAGAGCCTCACTGTATTATTTCTCAATATATATTGTTTGTATATTTACATAGTATTTTATGCTATAATCATCTGTAAAGATTACCATGAAACATAAGGAAGGAATGGTGGAAGGGATTAAGTAAAACTTTAGTATATTCTGGAAAATGTACTTCATGGGTTGCTTTATTCTACAAGTCAGTTGGTGCACACAGGAATTCCCCTTGTGCCTCTATGCAATGTGCTCTCTGCCTAGGTATCATTCCATTGTGCTGTAGTATGCAAACTTTTCCATTGCCTTCACCCTTTCGGAGCCCGGTCAGGTGGAAACAAACCAGGGTTTGGGACTTTATAAATAGAGATGGGTCAACATATTCTATTAATAGCAGAACTGTCCTAAATCTTTGGCCAGGATTCGTAAGAATTTATAAGTTAAAGTTTGCAAATATGGACAAGTTTAAGGGCTAAAATAAAATATCAAAAACATTTCTAATTATAGGAGAAACTTTATTTTTGTCTGTAATTTGATTTGGAAAAATATATTTTATAGTACAAGCTCTTTGTCCTCCATCTTGGTATTTTATTTTAAGCAATACAAATATCTTAATATATTTTCTGAACCACTTGATATGGAATACCAAAAACATTTAATTCTGTACTTAAAGGCTGGAGTAACTAAATTTTCAAAATTATAAAATAAAATCTGATTAAGATTTATGAAACATTTATTTTATTTTTTAATTTTAATTTTTAAAATGCTTAATTCAGGTTGTAGCACTAACAGTTCATTTTTTAAATCACTGCATAGTATTCCTCTTTCTTTATATATGCACAATATGTACAGTTGTATTGTGTGTTTCTACTGTTGAAGGCTTCTTGATAGTTTAGTTTTTAATGACTATGAATAAAATTGCTATGAATATTCACTGGCAGTTGTAGTGTGGAAATAAGTTTCCAATTCTCTTTGGTAAATAAACTAACAGTGTGATTGATGAGCTGTATGTTAAGTCTGTTTAAGTTTATAAGAAAATACAAACTGTCTTCCTAAGCAGCTTTGCTATTTTTCAATCTCATCAGCAATGAATGATAGTTCCTGGTGCTCTGTATCTTTGTCAGTATTTTTAATTATCATTAAAAAAATTTTAAAGCTATTCTAGTAGTGTGATAGCATCTCATTGTGGCTTTAATTTGTACTTTCCTAGTGAAAAATGATGTTGAGTATCTTTCTGTGTGTTTATTTGGCACCCGCATATATTTTTTGGTAAAGACCTGTTGTTCTCAATTTTTAAATTGGGATTTTTATTTTCCAATTGTTGAATTTTGGTTTTCTTTATGTATCTTTATTGTAAATTCTTTATCATATGTGTGACCTCCAAACACTTCTTCCAAGTTGTCACTTGTCTTTAAGTCTCTTAAAATTTTCATGGAATAAATGCTTTTAATTTTGACAAAGTCCAATATGTCAAATATATCAATATTTCAAATAGATTGGGCTTTTGGTCACTTACCTAAAATTTTACTGCCAAACAGAAGGTCATGTAGATTTTATTCCTCTATGTTCTTTCAGAAGTTTTATGGCTCTACATATTACATTTAGACCTATGATCCATTTTCAATTAATTTTTTATGTATTGCTTAGATTTATTTATTTTTTGCATATGGTTGTTCAGTAGTCTCAGGACCACTTGTTAAAAAGATTATCCCTTCTTGGTACTTCCTTGGTGGTCCATTGGTTAAGAATATGCCTTCCTGACAGCTAAGGAGTTTGGGATGGACATGTACACACTGCTATAGTTAAAATGGATAACCAACAATGTCCTACTGTATGGTACAGGAGACTCTGGTCAATGTTATGTAGCAGCCTGGATGGGAAGGGAGTTTGGGGAAGGATGGATAGATGTATATGTACGACTGAATCCCTTTGCTGTCGACCTGAAACTATCACATTGTTAATTGGCTATACTCCAATATAAAATAAAAAGTAGAAAAGAAAAAAATTTTAATATTGTAAGCTTTTACTAGCTCATAATTTTTGAAAAAAATTTTTTTACCATTCAGTTGAAAAGTCCTGATTTCCCACGTGTTATCTTCTTCAATCCATGAATTATTTCGAAGGATGTTTTAATGTTTCCAAATATTTGATTTATTCCCCTGATGTTATATTTCTAATTAATTCTGACCAGAGTATATATGACCCTAGTGTTTTGAAATCTATTATTTGTTTTATGACATATCTTAGTGAATAAAGATGGAGAAGGCAATGGCACCCCACTCCAGTACTCTTGCCTAGAAAATCCCATGGATGGAGGAGCCTGGTAGGCTGCACTCCATGGGGTCGCTAAGAGTCGGACATGACTGAACGACTTCACTTTCACTTTTCACTTTCATGCGTTGGAGAAGGAAATGGCAACCCACCCCAGTGTTCTTGCCTGGAGAATCCCAGGGACTGGGGAGCCTGGTGGGCTGCCGTCTATGGGGTCGCACAGATCGGACATGACTGAAGCGACTTAGCAGCAGCAGCAGTGAATAAACATTCTAATTCATGTACACTCATGGCTGATTCATGTCAATGTTTGACAAAAACCACTACAATACTATAAAGTAATTGGATAAGAAAGCTGTGGTATATATACACAATGGAGTATTACTCAGCCATTAGAAAGAATACATTTGAATCAGTTCTAATAAGATGGATGAAACTGGAACCAATTATACAGAGTGAAGTAAGCCAGAAAGAAAAACACCAATACAGTATACTAACACATATATATGGAATTTAGAAAGATGGTAATGAGGACCCTGCATGCAAGACAGCAAAAAAGATACAGATGTGTAGAGCGGACTTATGGACTCTGAGGGAGAAGGAGAGGGAGAGGGAGAGGGAGGGATGATTTGGGAGAATAGCATTGAAATATGTATACTATCATGTAAGAAATGAATTGCCAGTCTATGTTCAATGCAGGATGCAGGATGCTTGGGGCTG
>SJYX01004393.1:15931-28012 GCA_006410675.1 Oreotragus oreotragus
ATACTTCATGTTTGGGAGTTCGTGTAAAAAAATAAATAAATACAAAAAAATTTAAAAAAATTAAAAAAAAATAAAGTAATTAGCCTCCAATTAAAATAAATAAATTAAAAAAATAAAACATAATAGGGAATACTTTAAAATTTCGGTCATATTTTGTGCAAACCAACAGCACAGACTACTGTGATATTACATTTTATTAAAATAAGCTCTCTTATATGATGCCTTATGTCAATTTATTAAGGAATATAAAGAAGCAAGAATTGTAAGTTTTCTCCTGTCCCTCTTTTAAAATTGAAACCCAAAATTCCTTTGGATTTCTTTGTTAGATTGTAAAGTTTTCCCCAGCAATGAACATAGTTAATACCCAGCTTTTACTAAGAGTTCAATAAATATTAACTGATTTAATTTTATTTTAGAAAGCATTTATTAAGTGGGATAGGTAAATATTTGAGTAGATTGAAGTATTATATCTAGAGCTGAGGTGGGATGTTCTGAGATCATCTAGTTTAATTTCTTCATGGTACAGATGAGAAAACAGAGAGGTCGAGTGATTCACGCTCTGTACAAAGGCTGGTTAGTGTCAGTATAGAACTGAAAGTGTCTTGCCTCTGAACTTCAGGTTTTTGTCCATTGTTTGTTACAGTGTTCTGAAGTGTCCATGTTTGTCAGGCTAAAACTTGAAGACTTACCTTTAACTGTATTAGAACTATGATGAGTTTTATGAATCCAGATGGTGAATGATGAATCCAGATGAATCCAGAAAGCTATTTTATGATGTGACTATAGCCCATCAGGCTCCTCTCCTCTGTCCATGGGATTTTCCAGGCAAGAATACTGGAGTGGGTTGCCATGCCCTCCTCCAGGGGATCTTCCTGACCCAGGGATTGAACCCTCATACTTAGCTAGAGCGTCTTCAGTTCCATCAAATGAATGCATAGTTATTCAGTTTTCTCTTAGACATTCTGGCAACTGTGGGAAGGGTCNAAGAATACTGGAGTGGGTTGCCATGCCCTCCTCCAGGGGATCTTCCTGACCCAGGGATTGAACCCTCATACTTAGCTAGAGCGTCTTCAGTTCCATCAAATGAATGCATAGTTATTCAGTTTTCTCTTAGACATTCTGGCAACTGTGGGAAGGGTCAATGTGGTTCAGTTCATCAGTTAAATGATGTCTCTCAAATTTTCCCTATTGTGGCATGGCTCACTTTTACAGGCCAGAAAAATGTAAGGGATTGAGCACTCAAGGAGCAGTTGTGATTATTTTACCTTTACCTATTATTTTGGGGCTGGCTCTACTTATACTCTTGCTGGTAATTTTAGGGGAAGTATAATGCTATTTTATGTGAACACATATGTATTTCTTTAATGATATATTCTAAGTTTGCCACTGATTTCAGAAATTTTAGGACATCCATGGTAATTTTCTTGACTTAAAAATAATTAAATTTATTTCAGATTTGATTAGCTTGTTCAAATTGAAATAATGTCCTAACTTATGCAGACAGGTTCTCTTCCAAACCTTTTAAAAACATTTGACTTTTTCTTTATACCATAGTATAATAGTATTAGTATGTTCCGACAAAAACTTTTTTACAGATACTGTTGAAATCCAAGGTACCCTGAGGGTTAATATTTAGTTTGAACATTTTTCCCAACCAATAAAATTAATTTTATTTTCCCGTGCATATCATAGTTGCTCAGCCTACCTACTAATTGAGTCACTTATTTAAATGGTAAAATGGCTTTGTAATAACTTTTTAAATTATTTAGCTATTTAACAGAGCTCAGTCTTCTTGTCTAGAAAACAGCACCATCAAGATTGTTAGTGTATGATCCTAAGTGCTGACATTATTTCTTGTTAATGATAATAACCTAGAGTTGCTAATAATACTTTCATATTTGTATTTAACTTGTTTTCTTTGCTTTTGTGTTACCTCATTTCAAAAATCAGAGGTTCTACATGTTGAAACAGGCTATCTTTAACCACTGAAAGCAGAAAGCTTAGCCCCAGGCTCATTTATTTTGAATTAGGCAAGGTTGGCACCATCCTTGCATAGATGAATGACTTTTGACTAAATTGTGTTGTGTTCTTTTCAATAGGAAACAGCTTCCTCGCCCCCCTTGCTCCCCAAACAAACACTGCCACTTTTATTACCGATCATTAATGGTTGGACATGAAGCTGGCTGTTCGCTTAATGTTACCCTAGTGATTGCATATTCATTTACTATATGCATATAACAAATAGGCTCTGTGTCTGGTCCACTTGTGATCATTTTCAGATAACAACCTGCAGACAGATTGTTCCTGAACCATGACCCTACAATATTGCTTGTGTGGTGCTATTCTGTTTGTTAACTCATTCCTTGATCACATAGCTCTTATACCTAATACATTTCCATTATACTCTAGCAAATTTCCATCATCCTTACAGCCCAGAGCTCATGTATCTATCTTCATCAGAGTCAGTGTGGTAGTGACTACACCAGCATATAGTGAGGCAGTAACAAGGTTTTGAAATGGCATGGGGGAAGGAAATGCTTTTATATTCCAGATACTTGGCAGGGAAAGAAGCTATACTCACTAAATCCGTTCACAGCCAAGTGTTTTTAGAATCTTGGAATTTTTCTCTTCTGGCATTTTTCATACCATGGATTCATTGGAAAGCTGATAAAACAGATTGCTTGTAAGAAAGTCAATATAAAAATAGTCTGCAAGAATGCACGCCACCATCTGTGTTGTCTTATCTGGAGATTGTATCCCTGTCTCAGATTGACTTCCAAATTATTATGCTTATACATATTAATTGATGGAAAGAAATTAGAAAAAGTGTAAAAATGTGTCTGTGACTATTGTATATACATATATATTTAATGCATACACAGTTTTGGATGCGAATTTCTTCTGTCTTAGCAGATACATTCAATTCAAAGTTCCCTTTGAAGTATCTATTAATCAAAGTGCATATAAGACTTTAGAAACCCTCTCTTTTGTGACAGCAGTTTTGCTAAGTCAAAGAAAGGCTAATGATGGAGACACATGTCAACCATAGCATCTTTGGTGACTCACAAAAGCACTTATAAATTAATTTGCTTCTGGATAATGTATGAGTAGGTACATGATATACAGCTACCCTCTATCATGACACGAGAATAGAGGGAGAAATTATTTATTAGGCAAAGAAGAAAAAGTAAGGCTGATGTGGCATAAAGAAAAAAGCTTCGCTTGATCAAAATAAGCTGATATCCAAAGGAAAGTAAATAGGTAGATATAATTATTTTTGGCCCAAGTTACTGTTCTAATAAAAGTGAATAATATTTCTCTTAAATTTTTCTTTTGGTGAGAAAATCAGTAGCAATATATATCCCAGTTGTTCTCTTTGAATTGATTTATTGATGCTGAAGCTTCACGCCTGAAGAAAGCCTCTGTACAAACCTAGTTACTTAGTGCTTATTATGAGTTTTCCCATGTGCTCTTCTAATTAAAATGGTTTTCCTTAGCATCATATTTGTAGAAGGAAATATTTGAAAATGAAGTTTCATAATCTCTTGGTCCCTTCTTCACATAGTTTCATTTTCCACATTGTACAAAGTACTTTTAATTGGACAACTTAGGAAAAGATGGTTCTGGGTACTGTGGAAAGGAGCAGAAACTAGGATTTCCACAAAGTCATCTTCAGTTCTTTTAATGGAAGCAACTGGACCAGGCTACAGTTTCCTTTTTTCTTCTTTATCTTTCTTCCTCTTATAGTCTTAATGAACAATTAGCTTGTGTTGTGCAGTTAGCTTGTGTTGTGTTTAGTCACTCAGTTGTGTCCGACTCTTTGCAACCCTTTGACTATAGCTTGCCAGGCTCCTCTGTCCATGGGATTTTCCAAGCAAGAGTACTGGGGTGGTTTGCCATTTCCTTCTCCAACGAACTATTAGTTTAGTCTTTTTCTAAGCATGGAGGGGTTCAATAGCTTCCTTCTGTGTATCAGTTCAGTTCTGCCAAGAAAGACTACTCATCCAAAAGAGATCTTCCCTACTTATAAGCAGTTCTTTCACAAAAGAGACAAAACCCTGAGTTCCACATTTACAGATGAAGTCTAAAGAGACTACACAGCAAACCCAACACACAGTTATGTCAAGGTGACAATTAGCCACCTTGTAAGAACAGATTTAGAGGGAAGGGATGTATTCAGAGCTTGAAAACCCTGAGTACTTGAAGAGGACCAGTTCAGGAGCCATAGTGGAGAAAGTATACTTTAGGGACACTGAGCTATCCTGGGAGCATTTCTATAAATATGTGTTGGTCTTGTTTAGTCACTAGGTCATGTCTTTCTCTTTGTGGCCCCATGGACTGTAGCCCACCAGGCTCCTCTGTCCATGGGATTTCCCAGACAAAAATACTGGAGTAGGTTGTCATTTCCTTCTACAGGGGATCTTCTCAACCCAGGGTTCAAACCCGTGTCTCCTGCATTGCAGGTGGGTTCTTTNGACTGTAGCCCACCAGGCTCCTCTGTCCATGGGATTTCCCAGACAAAAATACTGGAGTAGGTTGTCATTTCCTTCTACAGGGGATCTTCTCAACCCAGGGTTCAAACCCGTGTCTCCTGCATTGCAGGTGGGTTCTTTACTGCTGAGCTTCTGGCAAAGCCCATAAATATGTCTACCATTAGCAATTTCTGATCTGTATTCTCTGGTCAGTAAAATAAATGAAGACATTTCACCAAGGAGGTTGATGTGAGTGTTTGTGTGTGTGTGTCCTAAGTTGGATGTCCCTGTGTGAACAAGTTAAGCAAACGTTTCTCTTAGAACAAGTCATTCCTCCTGTGGAGAATGAAGGATGAATGACACACAGGTAGAACAAGCTGGTCAAGACCCTGAAGCATCATCTCTGAGCCTCCCCCAGCTGGAGGAACACCTGGAAATGGCAGTGTGGCGCCAAGGGTAGGAAGCAGCCCACGGCCCCTGCAGGAGAGGTGGGCACATTAGCTCAACCGGGTCCTTGGCCTGCCTGGACCAGCATTTCTGCCACTGCTGTGTTCTTCCTGAATTACCTCACACCTAGTCTTCATTATGCTGTCTGTGGTTACAATAACGCAGCAGTCTCCAGCCTGGCTGTGCATTAGAATCACCTGAGGAGTTTTCAGAACTGCAAATGCTTAGGTCCCACCCTCACCACTTGAATCAGTCTTTCTTTCTTTCTTTTTTTTAAAATTTATTTTATTAAAGGGGAGTTGATTGACAATATTGTGTTAATTTCTACTGTACAGCAAAATGACTCAGTTATATATATATATATACATTGTTTTGAATCAGTGTTTCTGCTGGTAAGCTTGGACTTTGGGTGTTTTAAATCTCCCCAGTTCATCTACATGTAAAATAATGAATTTAGAATATTCTCTAACACCATATACAAAAATAAACTCAAAATGGATTAAAGGCCTGAATTTAAGACCAGGTACTGTAAAACTCTTAGAGGAAAACATAAGCAAATCACTCTTTGATGTAAACCATAGCAGTATTCTTTTGGATCCACCTCCTAAAGCAAAGGAAAATAGGCAAAACTAGATCGGACCTAATTTTAAAAGCTTTTGCACAGCAAAGGAGACCATCTGCAAAATGAAAAGACAACCTAATGAATGGGAGAAGTTGGAAATAATATGACTGATAAGGGGTTAATATCTAACATGTATAAAAGGCTCATACAACTTAACATCAAAAAAAAAAAAAACTTAAAAAAATGGGGTGGAAGAAATATTTCCAAACAGGACATGCAGATGGCCAATAGACACATGAAAGGATGCTCAACATTGCTAATCTTCAGAGAAATGGAAATCAAGACCACATCACACTTACGATGGCTATCCTCAAAAACAAATAACAAAAGTTGGCAAAGATATGGAGAAAAGAGAACCCTCCTACACTGTTGGTGGGAATGTAAATTGGTGCAGCCACTGTGGACAAGAGTATGATGGTTCCTCAAAAAACTAAAAATAGAAATGTCAGAGGACCTAGTGGGGCTTCCCTGGTAGCTCAGCTGGCAAAGAATCCGCCTGCAATGCAGGAGACCCCAGTTTGATTCCTGGGTTGGGAAAATCTGCTGAAGGGACAGGCTACCCACTCAGTATTCATGGGCTTCCCTGGTGGCTCAGACAGTAAAGAATCTGCCTACAACGTACAAGACCTGAGTTCTTATCCCTGGGTTGGGAGGATCCCCTGGAAGAGGGCATGGCAGCCCACTCCAGTATTCTTGCCTGGAGAATCCCATGGATAGAGGAACCTGGTGGGCTACAGTCTATGGGGTCGCAAAGAATCAGACACAACTGAATTACTAAGCACGCCATGGTGAGGACTTAGCAATTCTACTCCTGGGTGTATATATATTAAAACATGCACCTCAATGTTTACAGCAGCATTATTTACAATTGCCAAGATATGGACGCAACCTAAGTGTTTTCTCATCGCAATAAAAAAATGTAGCTATGTGATGATGGTTAACCTTGTCTAAAATATAGCTAGAAATGCAAATTTTATATGAAGCAGTGCAGTATGGGAGAAAGGACATTTCATTTGTAGGCAGGTGCATCGAGCGCTAGTTTTGCCTCTGTATCCTTGGACAAGTCCTTTGGTATGTCAGGGTCTTTCCTGCTCATCTGTGAAATGAAAGGTTATGCTGAGTAATCCCTATGGCACTCTTACAGGAAAATACCATAAATAGAACCTAGAAGGAAAGGGAGGTGTTAGTGGGAGAAGACCCTCTACAGGAAAGCACAGCATGAGGGTACTATATTCCCTAACTTAGGTTTAACATTTAAATAACATAACAATACAAAAGAGTTTGCTGTTGTCTTTGAGGTAGGTCCTCAGAAGAGGAGATATTTTTTTTCCTCTTAAATTTTCCTTTTCTTTGCAGACTTCTTCAAACTTCTTATTTTAGATTCAGTTCAGTTCTGTTCAGTTGCTCAGTCGTGTCCAACTCTTTGCGACCCCATGAATCGCAGCACGCCAGGCCTCCCTGTCCATCACCATCTCCGGAGTTCACTCAGACTCACGTCCATCGAGTCCGTGATGCCATCCAGCCATCTCATCCTCGGTCGTCCCCTTCTCCTCCTGCCCCCAATCCCTCCCAGCATCAGAGTCTTTTCCAATGAGTCAACTCTTTGCACGAGGTGGCCAAAGTACTGGAGTTTCAGCTTTAGCATCATTCCTTCCAAAGAAATCCCAGGGCTGATCTCCTTCAGAATGGACTGGTTGGATCTCCTTGCAGTCCATGGGACTCTCAAGAGTCTTCTCCAGCACCACAGTTCAAAATCATTGATTCTTCGGCGCTCAGCTTTCTTCACAGTCCAACTTTCACATCCATACATGACCACAGGAAAAACCATAGCCTTGACTAGGCGGACCTTAGTCGGCAAAGTAATGTCTCTGCTTTTGAATGTACTTTCCAGGTTGGTCATAACTTTTCTTCCAAGGAGTAAGCGTCTTTTAATTTCATGGCTGCAGTCACCATCTACAGTGATTTTGGAGCCCCCAAAAATAAAGTCTGACACTGTTTCCACTGTTTCCCCATCTATTTCCCATGAAGTGATGGGACCGGATGCCATGATCTTCGTTTTCTGAATGTTGAGCTTTAAGCCAACTTTTTCGCTCTCCTCCTTCACTTTCATCAAGAGGCTTTTTAGCTCCTCCTCACTTTCTGCCATAAGGGTGGTGTCATCAGCATANCAGTGATTATGGAGCCCCCAAAAATAAAGTCTGACACTGTTTCCACTGTTTCCCCATCTATTTCCCATGAAGTGATGGGACCGGATGCCATGATCTTCATTTTCTGAATGTTGAGCTTTAAGCCAACTTTTTCACTCTCCACTTTCACTTGCATCAAGAGGCTTTTTAGTTCCTCTTCACTTTCTGCCATGTTACTTGGCCATAAAAAGAAGGTGATAATGCCATTTGCAGCATCGTGGATGTGACTAGAGATTAACATACTAAGTAAAGTAAGTCAAAAAGAGAAAGACAAATGTCATACGATATCACTTTGATGTGAAACCTGAAATAGAGCACAAATAAACCGATATACAAAAGAGAAACAGACTCACGGAGAAGACTTGTGGTTGCCAAAGGGGAGGAGGGTGTGGGCGGGAAGGACTGAGAGTTTGCAATTAGCAGATGTGAACTGTTATATATAGGATGGATAAACAACAAAGTCCTACTGGATAGCACAAGGAACTATATTCCATATCTTATAATAAACCATAGTGGAAAAGAATATTAAAAAAGAACGTCTATGTTTGTATAACTCAGTCAGCTTCCTGTACATCAGAGATTGGCACAACACTGTAAATCAACTATAATTTAAAAAGTAAACTTTCTAGTAGTCACAGTAAAAAATAAACAGAAGCAGATTAATTTTAATAAATATTTTACTTGACCCACGATACCCAAAATCTTATTATTTCAACATGTGTTGTTGTTCAGTTGTGCCTGACTCTGCAACCCCATAGACTGCAGCACACCAGCCTTTCCTGTCCTTCGCTATCTCCTAGAGTTTGCTCACTCTTGTCCATTGAGTCAGTGATTGCATCCAACCATCTCATCCTCTGCCATCCCCTTCTCCTCCTGCCTTCAGTCTTTCCCAGCATCAGGGTCTTTTCCAGTGAGTTGGCTCTTCAAATCAGGTGGCCAAAGTATTGAAGCTTCAGCTTCAGCATCAGTCCTTCCAATGAATATTCTTGGTTGATTTCCTTAGGATTGAATGGTTGGATCTCCTTGCTGTCCAAGGGACTCTCAAGAGTCTTCTCTAGCACCACAGTTTGAAAGCATCAACTCTTTGGCACTCAGCCTTCTTTATGGTCCAGCTCTCACATCCATACATCTCACATTGCCACATGTTATGAGTATTAAATTATTGAGGTGTCATATATATATATGTATGTGTGTATATATATAAATACTTTTTAGTAAATATTCTGGTGTGTATTATATAAATAGCACTTCACAATTTAAACTAGCCACCTTTTAAGCACTGAACATCTGTTGGTAGATGGTGCCAATAGTATGAGGGAGGAAGTCATAGACAAGTCACCAAAAACCAAAGATTTTAAAGCAGACGGGAAAAAACCATGGTATATACGTAGAATCAATATCTGAAAGTCCATTGGCTCCTCATTAGAGACAACAGTGGCCAGAAAATAATAATGACCTTTTATATGCTGAAAGAAAAACACTGTCAACTCCAAATTCTGTAAACAATGAAAATATTCTTCAAGAATGAAGGTAAAATAAAGGCATTTCCAGATAAAAGAAAGCAAAGCTAATTCATCATCAGCAGTTCTGCAGTATAAGACATGCTAAAGGAAGTTCTTCAAGTTAAAAGGAAATAATGCCAGATGTAATCTTAAGAAGGCGGAAAAGGCAATGGCAACCCACTCCAGTACTCTTGCCTGGAAAATCCCATGGGCAGAGGAGCCTAGTAGGCTGCAGTCCATGGGGTCGCACAGAGTCGGACACGACTGAGCGACTTCACTTTCACTTTTTGGTTTCATGCATTGGACAATGACATGGCAAACCACTCCAGTGTTCTTGCCTGGAGAATCCCAGGGATGGGGGAGCCTAATGGGCTGCCATCTATGGGGTTGCACAGAGTCAGACACGACTGAAGCGATTTAGCAGCAGTAGCAGCAATCTTAAGAAGGAAATTAAGAGTATGAAAAGTGGTGACTGTCTGGATAAATATATGTATTATAGAAATATACAACTAATTTTTCCTCTCAGTCTCTGTGGCATGCATATGCTTGTTTAAAGCAAAAATATCATCTTATTTTATGGAGTTTATCATGTAATTGGATGTAATATATATGACAACTGTGAATACAGAATTCATTAAGGTCTGGACTGGAAAAGTTTTGTCTCCGGGGATGCCTGAATGGCTGTTTTTGATTCCTGGCCAAGATAAGGGCAATGGATGTGCTCTTGTTTCATTTTTTTCACAATTTCCTTTCTTTCTTTGGTTGTGTTGGGTCTTTGTCGCTGCATGGACTCTTCCCTAGCTGTGGAGTGTTGGGGCTACTCTCTGGTTGCAGTGCCTGGACATCTCACTGTGATGCCTTCTCTTGCTGCACAGCCCAGGCTCCGGGGCATGAGGGCTTCAGTAGTCACGGCATGGGGGCTCAGTGATTGCAGCTCCCAGGTTCCAGAGCACAGGCTCAATAGTTTTGCACAAACTTAGCTGCTCTTAGGCATGTGGGAGCTTCCTGGCCCAGGGACTGAACCTGTGTCTCCTGCACTNGGGCATGAGGGCTTCAGTAGTCACGGCATGGGGGCTCAGTGATTGCAGCTCCCAGGTTCCAGAGCACAGGCTCAATAGTTTTGCACAAACTTAGCTGCTCTTAGGCATGTGGGAGCTTCCTGGCCCAGGGACTGAACCTGTGTCTCCTGCACTGGCAGGCAGATTCTTTACCACTGGGCAACCAAGGAAGCCCTGGATGTACTCTTTAAATGCTACTGACCACCCTCAGGGTCATCTTCACTTGATTTGCAACTGGCTTATATGGTGTGTCAAGCCATGCTTGATGCATAAAAAGCCCCTGCTGAGCGTTTCTCCTTTGAGCTCCCCAAAACCAAGAGTTCTCATCTATTAATAGATCCAGTGACACAGCATAGTCTGTGCATGCAAATAAGGAGACGCGTGAGGCATCTCCGGCTTCCAGTACTTTCCTATACAGTTTTTATTTTGCTGCAGTGTACCCTTTGGGCTTCCAGCTGGCTCAGTGGTAAAGAATCCACCTGCCAATGCAGGAGATGCAGGTTTGATCCCTGGGTCAGGAATATTCCCTGAAGAAGGAAATGGCAACCCTCTTCAGTATTGCTGCCTGGGAAATTCCATGGACAGAGGAGCCTGACAGAAGGAGAGAGGAGCCATGTGGTTGCAAAAGAGTCAGTGACTAAATAACAACCAAAAAATTGTGCTGTTTGCCTTCCATAAGCAGTCTCAGAGTGACCTGATGAGTCCTATCAACTTTATGATCTGGGAATGTCTTTGTAATAACTTTGTAACAACTACAACATGAACAAGAACCATATGTTTGCAAGGTTTTTCCCTTCTGTGTGAAATCATACATTAGCTCTAGATACGCTGTGAAGAACTAAGAATGTATATTATGATTCTCAGCAGCCACCAAAACTGCAAAGCTAAAAAATGAATATGTAAATTAAAGTGGAATCTTAAAAAATGTCAAAACAAACATACACCCTGGAACAAATGTAAGCCTAATGAAGGATATAAGTGGTAGAGTGCCATTCTGTCCCTCTCTAAAATATCAAATAATAATCTGGGACAGCTTGTTGTTTTCTTCTAGATATTTTTGTATGCACCTATGCATATACAGATAACGAATTTTTCAACACATATTGACTGGGAGCTTGCTTTTTCATATGAATTGATAATATATCACAGTCAAATTCCAATGTCAGGCATACAAATCTACCTCATTCTGTTTAATGGCTTTATAACATTTCATGGGCTAAATGCAATATAAGTTGCTTATCTCTTCCTTTATTGATAGATAATATAGGTTGTCTTGAAAATTTCACCATTGTATTAGTTTCCATTGTTTCTGTTACAAATTATAACAAATTCAATGGCTAAAACAACATAAATTTATTCTCCTATAGTTGTGGAGGTCTGAAGTGTGAAATCAGTTTCACTGACTTAAGGTCAAGTTCTCAGCAGGGCTGATTCTTTCTGCCTTGGCTCTAGGGCGAGGGGTGGGGAATTTGTTTCCTGGTCTTGTTTTCATCTTCTAGTGGCCCCCTATCTTTCTTGAGCTGTGGCCTTTTCAAGCATCTTTAAAGCATATCATTTCAGTCTCTGCTTCCATAATTACATAGCCTTCTCTTCTAACTCCTTTTGTGTTCTTCTTAGAAAGACTGTTAAGATTACACCAGATCTCCCTTATAATAATCCAGAATAATCTCTCCCCATGCTCAAAATCCTTCAACAGATCCTCAGAGTCCCATTTGTCATATGTACAATGTTTACAGGTTTATTATTAAACCTACCATAACCATTAACTTACAAGTAATGTTTTAGTGAACATCC
>SJYX01004393.1:45267-73235 GCA_006410675.1 Oreotragus oreotragus
AGAAAAGAAGATTTTGAAATAGGACCAGTCTGTTACTCTCAGGCATGTCTGTGGTGAAGACACTGGTGGTTGAGCAGACATCTAAACCTCTCAGAGAGGACAACATTTATCTCTGGTCAGAGAACTGTTGGAAGAATCCTCATTGCTTTTCATCTCTCACTTTTTGCTGCTTGGACCTGGAGGTAGGCGTATCCATTAGTTGTGTAGCAAAGAGGAGAACCTAAAGCATTCGTATTTTAACCAAAAGACGAAGGAGTGGGCCCTGGAAGCTGGAATGTGTCAGGCTGGTGACAGAAAAGGAAGCTCAGGAAAGTAATTTCATAAGGTTGTGTATATAACCCCAGACTGATCCCTAATCTCAATCCAGAATCTCATAACGTAGAATTGCACAAAGTGTAAAACTCAGGAAAATCTCAACAGTTCACAAGGAAAAAGACAACAGGCACTGCCCCAAGATGACACAAATGTTGGAATTATAAAAGCAGGCATTATAACAGTGTTTCCAAAAATGTGACCATTCTTGAATGGAAACTTAAAAGCTCTCAGCGGGAAAATAGGTTCAGTTCAGTCGCTCACTCAGCAGAAAAATAGGTTCAGTTCAGTTTAGTTCAGTAGCTCAGTCGTGTCTGACTCTTTGTGACCCCATGAATCACAGCATGCCAGGCCTCCCTGTCCATCACCAACTCCCGGAGTTCACTCAGACTCACATCCATTGAGTCAGTGATGCCATCCGGCCATCTCATCCTCTGTCGTCCCCTTCTCCTCCTGCCCCCAATCCCTCCCAGCATCAGAGTCCTTTCCAATGAGTCAACACTTCGCATGAGGTGGCCAAAGTACTGGAGCTTCAGCCTCAGCATCATTCCTTCCAAAGAAATCCCAGGGCTGGTCTCCTGCAGAATGGACTGGCTGGATCTCCTTGCAGTCCAAGGGAGTCTCAAGAGTCTTCTCCAACACCACAGTTCAAAAGCATCAGTTCTTCGGTGCTCAGCCTTCTTCACGGTCCAACTCACATCCGTACATGACCACAGGAAAAACCATAGCCTTGACTAGATGGATTTTAGTCGGCAAAGTAATGTCTCTGCTTTTGAATATGCTATCTAGGTTGGTCATAACTTTTCTCTCAAGGAGTAAGCGTGGAACCAAATGGAAATTTTAAAACTAAAAAATACAGTCACAAAATATACCAAAACAAAAACCACTGGACATACTTAGCAGCAGAATAGAGATGACAGAGAAAAGAGTCCATAACGGAAGACAGACTGACACAGATCCAAACTGAACTAGAAAACGGAAAAAGACGTGATCATATCAATTGATGCAGAACAAATGTTGACAGTATTTATGATAAAAACTAAGAAAATCAGAAATAAAAGAGAAATTAACCCAATAAAGGGCATCTACCAAAACCCCACAACTAACATCCTGCTTAATGCTGATCAGCGGAATGATGTTAAGGTCAGGGACAAGTCNAACGGAAAAAGACGTGATCATATCAATTGATGCAGAACAAATGTTGACAGTATTTATGATAAAAACTAAGAAAATCAGAAATAAAAGAGAAATTAACCCAATAAAGGGCATCTACCAAAACCCCACAACTAACATCCTGCTTAATGCTGATCAGCGGAATGATGTTAAGGTCAGGGACAAGTCGTGATGTCCACTCTGAACACTCCTAACCAATCCTTGCTAATGCAATCAGCCTTAAAAAAAAAAAAAAAAGTTTACAAAGGAAGAAACTAAATGGCCTCTGTTTAAAGATGACATGATTGTCCTCTTAGAAAAACCCAAGGAATCAACAATAAAAAAGCTGTAAGAACTAATGAGTTTAACAAGTCAGAAGATATTAGATTAACATGCAAAAGTTTCTACATTTGTGTACAAGCAGTGAACAAACAGGCTTCCCTGGTGGCTCAGTGGTAAAGAATGTGCTTGACAATACAGGAGACAGATTTGATCCCTGGGTCGAGAAAATCCCCTGGAGAAGGAAATGGCTACCCACGCTAGTGGTGTTAAATGGGAAATCCTGTGGACAGATGAGCCTTGCAAGTGAGAGTCCATTGGGTCACAAAAGAGTCACACACGACTAAACAACAAAAGAACAATTAGGAAATAAATTTAAGCAATACACACCATGTGTTGCACTCTGGAAAGTAAAAAGGAAGTGGAAAATAAAGAAATACATAAATGGACGCTCTAAAATAAATAAATAAAAATGTTTAACAAAAGCTATATATAACAATAAAAAAAAGAAATACATAGCTATAAATATGCAAATGTGTAGGATCTCTATACAGCAAAAAAAGCCCAGCCATTCCCTTCTCCAGGGCATCTTCCTGACCCAGGGATCAAACCCAGGTCTCCTGCATTGCAGGCAGATTCTTTACCCTCTGAGCCACCAGGGAAGCACCACACTGCAAATTACAAAATGTTAATGAATGACATAAAAAAGATGAATTAAGGAGACATATGTTTACAAGTGAGAAGACAATATAGCTAGTTTGGCAAATCTCATCAATTTATTCTACAGATTTAACACAATTCCAGTAAAAGTTTCCTTAGGATATTTTTTCTGTAGCTAGAAAAGCTGATTCTAAAATTTAGGTGGAAAAGCAAAGGAAGTAGGGTAGCCAAAACAATTTTGAAAAAGCAGAATAAAGTTAAAGGACTCAAAATACTCAACTTTAAGCTACAATAATAAAGACAGTGATACTGGTGAAAGAATAGATATGTAGATTAATGGGACAGAAAGTGAGTCCAGAAATAGACTGGTTAAACAGATGGTGGTACATGCATATATTCGAATCAGTTCAGTTCAGTTGCTCAGTCGTGTCTGACTCTTTACAATGGCATGGACTGCAGCACACCAGGCTTCCCTTTCCATCACCAATTCCCGGAGCTTCCTCAAACTCATGACCATCAAGACGGTGATGCCATCCAACCATCTCATCTCATCCTCTGGCATCCCCTTCTCTGCTTGCCTTCTGTCTTTCCCAGCATCAGGGTCTTTTTCAGTGAGTCAGCGCTTCCCATCAGGTGGCCAAAGTATTGGAGCTTCAGCTTCAGCATCAGTCCTTGCAGTGGATGTTCAGGACTGATTTCCTTTTGGATTGACTGCTTTGATCTTCTTCTGTCCAAGGGACAGTAAGACTCTCAAGAGTCTTCTCCAACATCACAGTTCAAAAGCATCAATTCTTCAGCACTTAGCTTTCATTATAGTCCAACTCTCACATTCATACATCACTACTGGAAAAACCATAGCTTTGACTAGACAGACCTTTGTTGGCAAAGGAATTTCTCTGCTTTTTAATATGCTGTCTAGGTTTGTCATAGCTTTTCTTCCAAGGAGCAAGCATCTTAATTTCATGGCTGCAGTCACCATCTGCAGTGATTTTGGAGCCCAAGAAAATAAAGTCTGTCACTGTTTCCATTGATTCCCCATCTATTTGCCATGGAGTGACGGGCCTGGATGCCATGATCTTAGTTTTTTGAATGTGGAGTTTTAAGCCAGTTTTTCACTGTCCTCTTTCACTTTCATCAAGAGGCTGTTTAGTTCCTCTTCGTTTTCTGCCATAAGGGTGGTGTCATCTGGGTATCTGAGGTTATTGATATTTCTCCCAGCATTTGTGATTCCAGCTTGTGTTTCATCCAGCCTGGCATTTTGCATGATGTACTCTGCATATAAGTTAAATAAGCAGGGTGACAATATACAGCCTTGACATACTCCTTTCCCAATTTGGAACCAGGCCATTGTTCCATGTCCAGTTCTAACTGTTGCTTCTTGACTTACATACAGGTATCTTAGGAGACAGGTAAGGTGCTCTGGTATTCTCATCTCTTTAAGAATTTTCCACAGTTTGTTGTGATCCAAACAAAGGCTTTGGCATAGTCTATAATGCAGGAGTAAATGTTTATCTGAAACTCTCTTGCTTTTTCTATGATCCATCAGATGTTGGCAATTTGGTCTCTGGTTCCTCTGCCTTTTCTAAATCCAACTTGAACATCTGGAAGTTCTTGGTTGAAGCCTGACAACTGCTGAAGCCTGTCTTGGAGAATTTTGAGCATTACTTTGCTAGCATGTGAGATGAGTGTGATTGTGCAGTAGTTTGAGCATTCTTTGGCATTGCCTTTCTTTGGGATTGGAATGAAAACTGCCTTTTTCCAGTCCTGTGGCCATTGCTGTGTTTTCCAAATTTTCTGTCATATTGAGTGCAGCACTTTCACAGCATCATCTTTTAGGATTTGAAACAGCTCAACTGGAATGCCATCACCTCCGCTAGCTTTGTTCATAGTGATGCTTCCTAAGGCCCGCTTGTCCTTGTACTCCAGGATGTCTGGCTCTAGCTGAGCGATCATACCATTGTGGTTATCTGGGTCATGAAGATCTTTTTTGTACAGTTCTTCTGTGTATTCCTCCCACCTCTTCTTAATATCTTCTACTTCTGTTAGGTTCATACCGTTTCTGTCTTTTGTTGTGCCCATCTTTGCATGAAATGTTCCCTTGGTCTCTATCTTCTTGAAGAGATCTCTAGTCTTTCCCATTCTATTGTTTTCCTCTATTTCTTTGCATTGATCACTGAAGAAGGCTTTCTTATTTCTCCTTGCTATTCTTTGCAATTCCGCATTCAGATGGATATAGCTTTCCTTTCCTCCTTGCCTTTTCCTTCTCTTCTCTGCTATTTGTAAGGCCTCCTTAGACAACCATTTGGCCTTTTTTCATTTCTTTTTCTTAGGGATGGTTTTGATCACAGCCTTCTGTACAGTGTTACAAACCTCTGTCCATAGTTCTTCAGGCACTCTGTCTATCACATCTAATCCCTTGAACCTATTTGTCACTTCTACTGTATAACAGTAAGGGATTTGATTTAGATCATACCTGAATGGTCTAGTGGTTTTCCCTACTTTCTTCAGTTTAAGTCTGAATTTGGCAATAAGGTGTTCATGGTCTGAGCCACAGTTAGTTTCTGGTCTTGTTTTTACTGACTGTATAGAGCTTCTCCATCTTTGGCTGCAAAGCACATAATCAATCTGATTTTGGTGTTGACCATCTGGTGATGTCCATGGTAGAGTCTTCTCTTGTGTTGTTGGAAGAAGGTGTTTGCTATGACCAGTGTGTTCTCTTGGCAAAACTCTGTTAGCCTTTGACCTGCTTCATTTTGTACTCTAAGGCCAAACTTGCCCGTTACTCCAGGTATCTCTTGACTTCCTACTTTTCCATTCCAGTCCCCTGCAATGAAAAGGACATTCTTTGAGGGTGTTAGTTCAAGAAGGTCTTGTAGGAAAGTCTTCATAGAACCATTCAACTTCAGCTTCTTCAGCATTAGTGGTTGGGGCATAGACTTGGATTACCGTGATACTGAATAGCTTGCCTAGGAAATGAAAGACATCATTCTGTCATTTTTGAGACTGCATCCAAGTACTGCATTTCGGACTCTTGTTGACTATGAGGGCTGCTCCATTTCTTCTAAGGGTTTCTTGCCCACAATAGTAGATATAATGGTCATCCGAGTTAAATCACCCATTTCAGTCCATTTTAGTTCACTGATTCCTAAAATGTCGATGTTCACTCTTGCCATCTCCTGTTTGACTACTTCCAATTTACCTTGATTCATGGACCTAACATTCCATGTTCCTGTGCTATATTGCTCTTTACAGTGTTGAACTGTACTTCCATCACCAGTCACATCCACAGCTGGGTGGTGTTTTTGCTTTGACTCAGCCTCTTCATTCTTTCATGAGCTATTTCTCCACTCTTCTGCAGTAGCATATATTAGACTATCAATTAGCAATAAAAAGATATGAACTGTTGATACATTCTGTGTTGAAGAATGTCAGAGGCATTACGCTATGTGAGAGAAAGCTGACACAGAGCTTTTATGCTTTGATTTCATTTATATGGCTCTATGTAAAAAGCAAAAACTAGAGACAGAGAAACTAGATCTGTGGTTGCCAGGTACCACAGATGAAGGTTTGACTATGAAAGAATATCACAAGAGAGTTTTCTCGGGGACAGAATTGTTACATATCCTGTTTGTAGTACTTGCACAGATCTGTAGTGTGAAAATGTTAAAACTCATGAAACTCTACATTAAGATAATGCAAATTTATTATATGTAAATTTTAAACATAGTTTTTTAAAATAAGATAAACATTTGTATCTGTTCAGGACCTGGGTGTTTGTATGTGTCTGCATGATGTTGCATTAAACTGTGGATGAACCATGGAGGAGTCTACCATAAGAGGCAGTTTAAGGCCAAAGAGATGAGTGTTGTGCCTGAGTTAATATGTTGAAAGCAACCAAGAGAAAATAATATAGAAGTCTGAATTTATATCAAAATTCACAGCTAATAGAAAAGCAAAGTTGGTATAGAGTTGACTTATACTCTGCAAGGCCACACCTAATGAGGACAAGTGAAAGTAGAACAGAAATTTTACAAATGAAATCTATTATGACCCATATGGGAAAGTGGTAGGGTTTACAAATGAAGCTACAGAAAAACATTATGAAGATGTTTTGGTTTCAAACACGATTCTAAGATGTAGAAGAAACACTGCTTCAGAATCAAAAGACTTGAGTTAATAGAGCTGGTTGTACCACTCACAGTTGTGAACTTGGGAAAGTACTTTCTCTGAATCCTACTTTTTTATATCTGTGAGAAACATAGACATATAGATATGTAGATATGGACCAGATTAGTTGACAGAATATTTTCATTTATATCATTGAAATACCCTAAGCCAAAGAAAACTGCCTCATCTGTCTGTTTCTGTTCAATAATTTTCACCGTTATTATACCAAGAATTTCCTGCATTGAGTCCCCAGCAATTAATGCAACTTAATGAAAGAAGCTTTCTCACTTTTTTAAAAAATCTAGATCCTGTGTCCTCTAGTGAATTCCTTCTCCTGTTCCCTATCCCATCCCTTGCTCTTCCATCTTATAAGAAAGATCTTTAAAGAGGACTGGCCGAATAAGTGAGAATAAATGTTGTCAGAAGGAATGCAGGATGAAAATAACTTTCTTTCAACCCTATAGTTAGTACTTAGGAAGTCCTGGTGTGAAAGATAAAAAAAAAGTTGTGTGATGTACACCAAACAAGGTGCTGATGGCCTTTTTATGTCTTGTTGGGACTCAACTGGTAGAGAGGTTAGTTTGCTCCATGTGGTAACTTGTAATACTGTTTGCTGTGGTAGCTTTCTACTGCTCTCTGCTGCTTCACCTACTTCCCCCGCTTGTTTTTCCCTTTACCCACAGAAATCACATTTACTATGCCAGAATTAACATATTTAAAGGGTTTTCTTCATTAAATATGTTATACTTAATAATTTATTATATAGTTTTATAATTGTAATTATAATATGGCTATATTATATGTTATGCTTAACAAAGTTTCCTAGTAATGAAGGGGCTGAAACTAGAAATAGACTCTGAAAACCTGAAAAGTGAAAGTGAAAATCACTCAGTCATGTCCAACTCTTTGCGACCCCATGGACTATACAGTCCATGGAATTCTCCAGGCTGGAATACTGGATGGGTAGCTGTTCCCTTGAACCCCGGTCTCCCATGTTGCAGGTGGGTTCTTTACCAGCTAAGCCACTTGGAAGGCCCAAGAATACAGGAGTGGGTAGTCTATCCTTTCTCCAGCGGGTTTTCCAGACCCAAGAATCAAACCGGGGTCTCCTGCATTGCAAGCAGATTCTTTACCAGCTGAGCTACTAGGGAAGCCCCCACCAAACGTTCAGCACTCCTCCTTGTTGGAGAATCGAATTCCTGTCTACCACGTGACAAGGTGGGATACTCACCACTATACTGAGGAGTGAGCCGAAAACCTAGACTGGGATAACAATTGAATCACATTTAAAACATAGGAGCAACCATGCTCATCATGGATAAAGCTGCTCCCTATGGAAAGGAAATTGGTCTCTTAGGGTCCGCACAACAGTGCCTGTATAGGACAAAGAGGCAATCCGATCCTGCCTACAACCAGTGAAGAGATGAGCTAGCAAGTGTGATGAAACCCAGGGAAGAATTTGCTCCCAGAGGAAAAGAAAATACCATTCTCCCTGGGCCTGTGCATACCCTGGAGGGTCTAACAAAAGAGTTAGAGGTTTTCAAGGGCTGCAAGTGAAAGAATTCCAGCTGCTAAAAGGCTTGTGATTTGATAATGAGAATACAGGGGTATTTGTGGGGTTTTTTTTGTTTGTTTGTTTTGTAACTTCAGACTTGTTATGGTTTTTATAGCCAAGATATATATGAACTCTTTTGTTGAAATAAAAAAGAGTCAGTTGGACTGAAAAATAAGCTAGGTGACTGAAGGGCACTTCCTTATCTCAAATAGAAATAGGTACTTTTGTGTATATATACTCATGTTTACCTTATGGCTTAAATATCAAGGATAGTGACAAATAGGTAAGACCATTTATATCTTGCCTCTCATTAATCACTCCCTGGTAGAAAGTGTCTTACTCAAACAGAAAGAAAAACTTCCCTTTGGGGAGATGATTTTGTGTTTCTAGGTATGAGCAATGATCTCATCAATTGTCCTATAAACTCTTTAGCCCATCTTGACTATTCTGGGTACCAGTGGCAGTACCACGCTTTGATTGAATATCTCTGCCTTAAGCTAGAATACTTCTTTATCTCATTTGGATGACTGTGAAGGTCATGCCATGTCCTTGCTGTCTTTGGGTGTTTCCTTTTAAAGAAAGATGGTTAGAGAAGGTGACCTTCTGATACACTCCTCGTGGTTTAACATGAGGCACACTGGCTGTTTTCTGTGAAATAAGCAACTTTCCCAAACAATGACCCTTACTCATCATTAAGGCTTTCACAGGGAGGTAAAAGCACCCTTTCAAGTTAAAAACAGGTTAACCAAATTTGCTGACTGCTCATTTTAGTGTGCTGTATTACTGTGCGATTTGAAAGGTAGAAAGACACAGTCTCATGGCTTACAGCAAAGAATTTGCTTGAAGGTTACAGATTTTGTGATGGGTTATAAATGGGATTTCATTCACAGGGGCAAATCTCTCTTGTAATCCTGAAGGCATTATTTTTTAAAACTGCACAGTTACTTTATGCACAATAGTTCTGACATTTTATCAGCATGCAATTAAAATCCCTTTGTCTAAGGTTCTGGCTCTAAACTCTTGAATAGATAGGAACCAGAATGAACTGTGTTATGCGTTTCAGAAAGAAGAAAGAAATTAATTTGACAACTGGTGCGGTTCCATCCCCAGGAGGGCCTGAGCAGCACAGTGCTGCTCTCTGTCGGGCCGCTGTGGAAACATACAAGATGCATTTTGTTTGTCTGCCAAGAAAGTCTTCCCGAGGAAGTGTCTTCAGTCACTTCCCTGGGAATAGTCTGGCTGATTATTCAACACAGAGACTTTTCTTTCAGCCAAAGGGCAAGAGAAACCCAGTAAGCTAAGCAATAGAGCAGAAAACAAAATATGTTAAAACTCCTCTGCTGGGAACTGAATGCTTCTATCTCCCCAAATTCATATGTTTGAGCCCTAATCCCCAGTGTGATGGTATATGGAGTGGAGTCACTGGCAAATAATTAGCTTATGAAGGCACAGCCCTCATGAATGGGATTAATGCCTTTATGAAACAACTGCTCTCACCTATATTGTAAATCAGCTGTTTGTTTCATGCGTGTATGCTCAGTTGTGTCTGACTCTTTGCAACTCCTTGGACTATATAGCCTTCCAGGCCCCTCTGTCCATGGGATTTTCCCGGCAAGAATACTGGAGTGGGCAGCCATTCTGTTCTCCAGGTGATCTTCCCGATGAAGAAATCAAACCCAGGTCTCCTGCACTGGCCGGCAGGTTCTTTACCACTGAGCCACGTGGGAATCCCCAAATCAACTATATTCCAACATAAAATAAAAATTCTTTTTACATGTTCTTTCTGCATTGATTTAAATGATCACATGATTTTTCTCTTTTATTCTGTTAATGTGGTGTAGCACATTTATTGATTTGTAATTGTTGATTCATCATTGCATCCTAGTGATAAGCCACACATGATCATGGTGTATGATCCTTTTATAATGCTGTTGAATTCGGTTTGTAAGTATTTTGTTGAGGATTTCTTGTTCATTTGGTACTTTGATCTTAGACTTCCCAGCCTCTAGAACTGTTAGAAATAAACGTAATCTGGTCCTGGCCAGTGAAATATAAGAGCAAGTCAAGGGGTGGGGGAAGTGTTTTTCCTCCCTGAGAAGAACAGGAGATGCAGGAGAAGAAAGCTGCATTTGCCCTTTCATCCCTCCCTGCTTATAGAGCTTATAGGCTGGGCTGCCTGGGACCTGGCAGACATCTGGAGACAAGCAGGTTTTAATTCTCTGGATGAAACCACTGAGCTGCCAACCACCTTGGAAAAGCAGCTCTGAACTTCTTGTTCCTTATGGTTTATGCTCCCTCTGGTTGACTCTTCTGTTCATTAGCGCTGAGTATGTTTCAGCCAGTACAGATGGTCTAAAGTATGGGCAGGAGATAATGCTTCCTTACTCCACAGCCTTCAGGAGTATTGGAACTCGCTGACCTACCTTCTGTTAATTGTCTTCACTGCTACAGTGATTGTTCAATGACCTAAGAGCCCCAAGGATCGTGGTTCAGTAAGACTCAGGGATGTATAAAAGCAGGCTGTATCTCCAAGCTGAAGCTGACTTCTAAAATATGGTTTGAACGGCACCAAAATCCTCCACTCAGCATATAAAATAAAATAAAATGAATGTCCTTATATCCTGCTTTCAGGTTTGAAAGTCTATTGGTAGAAATTTATTTTCTCAGAGTCTTCATGCTGCTGCTGCTGCTAAGTCACTTTAGTTGTGTCCGACTCTGTGTGACCCCATAGACAGCAGCCCACCAGGCTCCCCTATCCCTGGGATTTTCCAGGCAAGAACACTGGAGTGGATTGCCATTTCCTTCTCCAATGCATGAAAGTGAAAAGTGAAAGTGAAGTCGCTCAGTCGTGTCCAACCCTCAGCGACCCCATGGACTGCAGCCTACCAGGCTCCTCCATCCATGGGATTTTCCAGGCAAGAGGACTGGAGTGGGGTGCCATTGCCTTTTCCGTTGTCTTCAGGAGTCTTTTCTTAAATTACACATTTTCCTGTACAGAGACTAGTATCTTACACTCTTATTAGCTCACACGTTAACTGAGATGGGGAAACAGAAGGCAGGGACAAAATGAACAGTATTTTAGGATCTATGAACTGGTTAGGATCTTTGAGATCACCTGCTCTCATACTTTCCTTTCATAGATGAAAAATTATGTGGACCAAAGAGGTTCGGCAGTTTCCCCAGTTAATCTCCACCTTGGAGCCAGAACCCTGGTGTCTAGGCTTCCAGTCTGGGGGATTTCATACTCTCCTGCCATCCTCAGATTTACTGTGTGAGTGGCACATTGGCATATCTTAAACACCTGGAGGAACTTTGCTGCAATTTCTATATGTGGGTCTGGAGTCTAGGGGTTTAAAACTTCATTTGAATGGGAAAGATTGTTTTTGCAGCATGAGGAGAGCTGATGGACCCTGGAGGGAGCAGACATGTAGCCGGTGGCCTCAAGAGTTTGCTGAGGTCCAAGCCTGCCCTTGCTCTCTATCTACTAGAAAGGGCAGTTCTCACTAATTCTGCCTCCATTTTTACTTAGGTGGTAGATTAAACAGGTTGTTTAATAAACAGCCCATTTAACATTTTGACGTTTGTTAGCCCATTTTACCAAACATGTTAAATTGACAATAGCATTAAGTTCTTCAAAGATATCTGTTTCTGAGACTTCTCATATTAATCACTGCTATGTATGTTTACTGAGGAATCTTCAGACAAGAGTGTTTCTCAAAATGTTAGGTCATATTATTCAGATATATTCTCATATTTTTGTCAAGCATTTAAGGATTTATAAAGAAATGTATGTACCATTCAAAGAAAGTGTGACTTTCAATTTTAAAACAGCAAGAATTTGTTGAAACATCAACAGCAATCAATTTCTGCTTTAGATATGCAGTTTTTAAATATATTATTTTTCAAAATGGCTACATTTGTGATTATTTTTGTTGTTTGCTTTTGCCAAGACACACCTATCTACAGTCCTTCAATTCCGAACATTTATAAAACCATAAATTCTGGAACAATTTCTGTGTTCTCTTGCCCTCTGCTGGCTAAATTGAGACCTTTTTTGGAAACACGTCTGTCAGCTACCTTATGATCACCAATGTACACCCTCTGACCTGTTCATTTTTAGGTCCATTTGGCAAAAGTCTCCTTAATCTTTATGACAGAGGTAAGAATCTACCCTGAGGCTCCATTTCTCATCAAGATACCCATGACCTGATGGTTCCAGCTCAGGACACATGTCCATTCTCAACCATCTTTTTTATTTACCCCTGCATCTTTTGATTAGCACCTTATTGTATACTGTACTATTCCTGACTTGTCTCTACCGCATAATCTAACAGATATATCAGTGTGTAAATATAAGCTGTATCATTCTGTCTTGGTTATTAATTGCTTGGTGTTTGCCTTGTTTTCCCTGTGTGACTGTCAGTTCTCTAGGCTTTCATCCCCATCAACTGAATTTAGAAGAGGCCTCAGTCATGGAAATCAAGCCTTCACACATACCCTAGACTTGCCTGGAGTGATGCAGGAACCCTCATTCTGGCTGTGACCTGCCCTGCTGGGCATCCCCCAGTCTCCTTGCAGTGGTCAAGATGGACCACACACACTTGGTAAGATCAGCCCTTCCCTAGAGAGCTCAGTGGAGGAGCGTGAACCAGCTCACCGTCTTAGACCTGATTCCCCCCTCTCTCCCGCTGGTGGTGAACCCCAGCTGATGTTATTTAGGCTCTTAGGTTCTGCCACCGCCCTGCTCTTTCTTCTCTTCTACCCAGTTCTCACAAGTCTGATGTTCCGGGGTAAACTCTGAGTGACTGCTACTCTGGATTTCTACTTTCCTATTTACATCTAAATTAAAATTTGCATTATTCGGTCTCCTAGTTATTCTGAAGGTACAAGCTTTTCTCTCTCTCTCTGTATTAATCTATATCATTTTTTCCCCCAGCAGGAGGGTATGTGAGTAGGTTTGAATTTGGGTGGCTGACATTATTTTCCTATGGGAAAGCTGCAGAAGTTCCCTTTTGATTTCTTCTTTTTTGTTATGTGTGGTTTTCTCGGTGAGCTGAGTGAGAATAGGGGAGGAGAGAAAGAGAGAGTGTGAATAGCTGTCTAGGGGAGCAGGAGGCTGAAAGACAGGACAGTGTGACTGCCTATGAGCACTAAGGTACCACTTGAGGTTTGTGGTAATAAATGTAAAGTAAGACCAGTCAGTATGATCATGGGCTTTTCTCCAACCACGTTCAGTTCAGCTGCATCCTGCTGTGGTTTTGCCAAATGAGTACAAAGAAATGTGCAAAACAGATAGGAGGAAAACTTCAAAGCCCTCCTGTGAAGGACAAAAGTAGAGTTGAACAAACAGGGAAACACACCACGTTCTCGGATCAAACAGCACAGTCCCAGATGCCAGTTCTCCTCAAGCTAGTATGAACATTTATGATGACTGTGTTAAAAGTGACCTCCCCCTGCCCCCCGCCACTGGAATCAGAAAAGCTGATTCCAAACAAGAACACTCAGGAAAACTCTGGGGGGAAAAAAAAAAAAAGCACACTGGACAAAAGATATGAACAATCTGTTCAAAAAAGGAAAACAAAACAAAACAGAAAATGTCCCTTATGTATCTAGACAGCTGCTTAATCTTGCTTATATTGACAGAAAATTGAATTATAACTGTTTTAAAATACAAATGCTCACCTATCTGACTGGCAAAACTCAAAACGTTTGATAGTACCCTCTGTGGGTGAGGCTGTGGAGAAACAGGCATTCTCATAATTGTTGGGAGTTCAAAATGGTCCACCCTCTATGGAAAATAATTTGGAATTAACTAATACAGCTGCACAGGCATGTGCCTGTTGACTTAGCAGTTCTATTTTAAAGAATCTCTATAAATTCATGACTAAGTGCAGGGACTTATTCATTCTGACATTGCTTATAATTGCAAAAGATTATAAACAATCCAAATATCCATCAATAGGGAACTTGTTACATAAAAAATAGAAAAGCTGTTAAAAAAGAAAAATGGCTCTCTTTTTAGGAGCTTGCTTTTGCAAGATTCAGAACCAAGATTAGATAAATAAATAACAGGTATAGAGCCCTACCTTTTGTGTAAGAAAATAAAGATGTTTGCTTATTTTTGCCCAAAACAAAAGTCATGGAATAAATCAAAAATCAGTAGATAAGAAAGAAATGAAAACAGTAGCTGGCTCTCAGAAAGTTAGTAAATATGGTTTCCTAGAAGGAGCAGGAGAAAGGGACCAAGAAGACAGAGGAGGAGGTTACACGTCTCTAAATATAGTGAACAGTGGAAACAGCTCACAAATTTTAAAACTAATAATAAAATAAAATGAAAGAGGAAAGTAAAAGCAAACCCTAACACTGAAAATAAACGAATTTCATGTGAATAACTGGTTGAAGGACCATGTATGTTTCCTTGTTGACCGTCCACTTGTGAGCTTTCCTGGTAAGGCTTCCTCTTCATACGCTAACCATGGAAAGCTGTGGAATTTGTACAGCTTGCCCCAATTTACTGGTTGCTTTCTGTTGTCTATCTTTTCCTACTGAATAGTCAGCTCCATTGGGTGGGGGCTAGTATTTGTTTTGTTCACTGATAATCCAAACAGCTCACACAGTGACTGGCATATAGTAAGAACTCAACAAATATTTGTTGAATGAATTAAGCTCCTTGTTGGCAATGAAGCCATTTCTTTCTCTCTCTCTCTTTTTTTAAGTCTTTTTTTAAAAAAATTGAAGTTTAATAAGAACCTAGTGTATAGGTTCGGGCAGCGACCGAGAGTGCCAGGCTGCGTGGCACAGGAGCGGCCAAGAGGAGCTACCTTATGTCCGAGGTCAGCAGCAGTGGCTGAGACGAACTACCTCATGTCCGAGGTCAGGGGCAGTGGCCAAGAGGAACTACCTCACGCCCGAGGTCAGGGGAGGCGGCTGAGAGGAGAAACCTCATGTCCAAGGAGCGGCAGCTTTGCAGGTGCAGGAGGGCCGAGAGGAGCTACTCCACCTTCAAGGTCAGGAGGGGTGGCCGTGAGAAGATACCCCTCGTCCAAGGTAAGGAACAGCTGCTGCACTTTGCTGGAGTAGCCGTGAAGAGATATCCCATGTCCAAGGTAAGAGAAACCCAAGTAAGACCGTAGATATTGTGAGAGGGCATCAGAGGGGAGACACACTGAAACCATAATCACAGAAAACTAGCCAATCTGATCACACAGACCACAGCCTGGTCTAACTCAGTGAAACTAAGCCATGCCCTGTGGAGCCACCCAAGACAGACGGGTCATGGTGGAGAGGTCTGACAGAATGTGATCCACTGGAGAAGGGAATGGCAAACCACTTCAGTATTCTTACCTTGAGAATCCCATGAACAGTATGAAAAGGCAAAACGATAGGATACTGAAAGGGAAACTCCCTGGGTGGGTAGGTGTCCAATATGCTACTGGAGATCAGTGGAGAAATAACTCCAGAAAGAATGAAGGGGTGGAGCCAAAGCAAAAACAATACCCAGCTGTGGATATGACTGGTGAGAGAAGCAAGGTCCAATGCTGTAAAGAGCAATATTGCATAGGAACATGGAATGTCAGGTCCATGAATCAAGGCAAATTGGAAGTGGTCAAACAGCAGATGGCAAGAGTGAATGTCGACACTCTAGGAATCAGAGAACTAAATGGGCTGGAATGGGTGAATTTAACTCAGATGACCATTATATCTACTACTGTGGGCAGGAATCCCTTAGAAGAAATGGAGTAGTCATCATGGTCAACAAAAGAGTCCGAAATGCAGTACTTGGATGCAGTCTCAAAAATGACAGAATAATCTCTGTTCATTTCCAAGGCAAACCATTCAATATCACAGTAATCCAGGCCTATGCCCCAACCAGTAATGCTGAAGAAGCTGAAGTTGAATGGTTCTATGAAGACCTACAAGGCTTTTTAGAACTAACACCCCAAAAAGATGTCCTTTTCATTATAGGGGACTGGAATGCTAAAGTAGGAAGTCAAGAAACACCTGGAGTAACAGGCAAATTTGGCCTTGGAATATGGAATGAAGCAGGGCAAAGACTAATAGAGTTTTGCCAAGAAAATGCACTGGTCATAGCAAACACCCTCTTCCAGCAACACAAGAGAAGACTCTACACATGGACACCACCAGATGGTCAGCACCAAAATCAGATTGATTATATTCTTTGCAGCCAAAGATGGAGAAGCTCTATACAGTCAACAAAAACAAGACCAGGAGCTGACTGTGGCTCAGATCATGAACTCCTTATTTCCAAATTCAGACTTAAATTGAAGAAAGTAGGGAAAACCGCTAGACCATTCAGGTATGACCTAAATCAAATCCCTTATGATTATACAGTGGAAGTGAGAAATAGATTTAAGGGCCTAGATCTGATAGACAGAGTTCCTGATGAACTATGGAATGAGGTTCGTGACATTGTACAGGAGACAGGGATCAAGACCATCCCCATGGAAAAGAAATGCAAAAAAGCAAAATGGCTGTCTGGAGAAGCCTTACAAATAGCACTGAAAAGAAGAGAGGCGAAAAGCAAAGGAGAAAAGAAAAGATATAAGCATCTGAATGCAGAGTTCCAAAGAATAGCAAGAAGAGATAAGAAAGCCTTCTTCAGCAATCAATGCAAAGAGATAGAGGAAAACAACAGAATGGGAAAGACTAGAGATCTCTTCAAGAGAATTGGAGATACCAAGGGAACATTTCATGCAAAGATGGGCTCGATAAAGGATAGAAATGGTATGGACCTAACAGAAGCAGAAGATATTAAGAAGAGGTGGCAAGAATACACAGAAGAACTGTACAGAAAAGATCTTCACGACCCAGATAATCATGAGGATGTGATCACTAATCTAGAGCCAGACATCTTGGAATGTGAAGTCAAGTGGGCCTTAGAAAGCATCACTAAGAACAAAGCTAGTGGAGGTGATGGAATTCCCGTTGAGCTGTTTCAAATCCTGGAAGATGATGCTGTGAAAGTGCTGCACTCAATATGCCAGCAAATTTGGAAAACTCAGCAGTGGCCACAGGACTGGAAAAGGTCAGTTTTCATTCCAATTCCAAAGAAAGGCAATGCCAAAGAATGCTCAAACTACCGCACAATTGCACTCATCTCACACGCTAGTAAAGTAATGCTCAAAATTCTCCAAGCCAGGCTTCAGCAATATGTGAACCGTGAACTCCCTGATGTTCAAGCTGGTTTTAGAACAGGCAGAGGAACCAGAGATCAAATTGCCAACATCCGCTGGATCATGGAAAAAGCAAGAGAGTTCCAGAAAAACATCTATTTCTGCTTTATTGACTATGCCAAAGCCTTTGACTGTGTGGATCACAATAAACTGTGGAAAATTCTGAAAGAGATGGGAATACCAGACCACCTAACCTGCCTCTTGAGAAATCTGTATGCAGGTCAGGAAGCAACAGTTAGAACTGGACATGGAACAACAGACTGGTTCCAAATAGGAAAAGGAGTACGTCAAGGCTGTATATTGTCTCCCTGCTTATTTAACTTATATGCAGAGTACATCATGAGAAACGCTGGACTGGAAGAAACACAAGCTGGAATCAAGATTGCCGGGAGAAATATCAATAACCTCAGATATGCAGATGACACCACCCTTATGGCAGAAAGTGAAGAGGAGCTAAAAAGCCTCTTGATGAAAGTGAAAGAGGAGAGCGAAAAAGTTGGCTTAAAGCTCAACATTCAGAAAACGAAGATCATGGCATCCGGTCCCATCACTTCATGGGAAATAGATGGGGAAACAGTGGAAACAGTGTCAGACTTTATTTTGGGGGGCTCCAAAATCACTTCAGATGATGATTGCAGCCATGATATTAAAAGACTCTTACTCCTTGGAAGGAAAGTTAAGACCAACCTAGATAGCATATTCAAAAGCAGAGACATTACTTTGCCAACAAAGGTCCCTCTAGTGAAGGCTATGGTTTTTCCTGTGGTCATGTATGGATGTGAGAGTTGGACTGTGAAGAAATCTGAGCGCCAAAGAATTGATGCTTTTGAACTGTGGTGTTGGAGAAGACTCTTGAGAGTCCTTTGGACTGCAAGGAGATCCGACCAGTCCATCCTAAAGGAGATCAGTCCTGGGTGTTCATTGGAAGGACTGATGCTAAAGCTGAAACTCCAATACTTTGGCCACCTCATGCGAAGAGTTGACTCATTGGAAAAGACCCTGATGCTGGGAGGGATTGTGGGCAGGAGGAGAAACGGACAACAGAGGATGAGATGGCTGGATGGCATCACTGACTCAATGGACATGAGTTTGAGTGAGCTCCGGGAGTTGGTGATGGACAGGGAGGCCTGGCATGCTCTGATTCATGGGGTCGCAAAGAGTCGGACAGGACTGAGTGACCGAACTGAAATGAACTGAACTGAGTGTATAGTACGAGGAACTCTAGCAATACTGTGAAATAGCCTATATGGGAAAAGAATCTAAAAAAGAGTGGATATATGTATATGTATCACTGACTCACTTTGCTGTACACCTGAAACTAAGATAACATTGTAAATCATCTATAGTCTAACTTTTTAAAGACAAAGAATTTAAAAAATTTTAAATAAAAGCATAGAAAATTGAAGTATAGTTAATTTACAATGTGTTGGTTTCAGGTATACAGCAAAATGATTTAGTTTGTGTGTGTATATATATATATATATGTATTCTTTATATATGTGTATATTTTCAGATTATTTTTCATTATAGGATAAGATATCAAATATAAGTTCTTGTGCTCTACAGTAGTTTCTTATTTCCCCTCTGTTTTATATACAGCAGTATGTATATATTAATCCAAAACTCCTAATTTCTCCCCCACCCCCCAGCTATCCCCTTTGGTAACCACGTTTGTTTTCTAAGTCTGTGAGTCTATTTCTGTTTTGTAAATAAATTCATTTAAATCATTTTTTAATGTTGCACATATTAGTGATATCACGTGATATTTGTCTTTCTCTGTATGACTTCATTTAATAAGATAATCTCTAGGTCCATCCGTGCTGCTGCAAATGAAAGAAGCTGTTTCTTGCATGTTCTTTCTTTAATGTTCCAAAGCTAGTAGTGGGCTAGTACAAGAATTGCAAAATATATATTTTTATCTGAGCCCAGATGATTTTAGCAGACCTCCAACTACATTTCTGTCCTCATTGTTGTTATTCATGTCTGGTCAATAGCCCAGGACCCCATCACTGGGACTTTATCTGCAGCTGGCAGTCCCTAACAGCCAAGACATTGCCCAGCTTCGTGCTGTGTTGACTGTGGCCCAAACTGCTAACGATTTACTCTTTTTCCTTTTGTGTACAAGCTTCCAGCTGAGCTGCTTTGCACATATTTCAGAAGTATGTCTCCAATTCTTTCTAGGCAGCTTATAATGACCAGCAGTGAATGTTTGGGATTTAGAACTAAGTCTCTCTTTTTCAAATGGCTATATACAAATGAAGAAATTTCTTTCAGTAGATCGAATTCCATAATAAACTCGATAGATCAAACTCTCACTAAGAATAGCATCAACCTTCCTACATTCCTCTCATCATTTCATTCTCTCTGTAAAATTCACTAGCAGGCTTCAGTTTGGAGTCTACTTCTTAGAAAATTTTGCTCTGGGAGTGATTTGAACTAACTTGGATTTGAATTAATTTATCTTCTTGGGGCTCAGTTTCCATAATTTCAGCAACACCTATGTTTCCAAGTTGCTGGAAATGCAAGCAAATATTTATGTCAGTCTTCGAGCACAGTGCCTGTTCTTGGCTGAAGAGTGTTGTTAATAAAAACAGGCCTCCTATTCCCACTAAAGATTGTAGGGAAAAGGGATTGGAAGGAAATATCAGTATATCAAAATGTGGACAGTTATTACTGTGGGGCGTTGAGATTATTATGCTTTTTATCTTGGTGATTTAAACTTTCCTGGGCTTGCCATATCTTGTAAAATGATTATATAGTAGTTTTACAATCAGAAAATGTTAATAAAATGATCATTTTTATAACCTTTAACAGTTAAAAAATTTTTTCTCTTTCCATGATTCTGTCCCATTTCTCAATAATAACTCACAACAAAAAATCCAACTAACTAAATGAATTCATGTTGGTTCATCTCATTAACAACCAAAAGAATTGATATGAACACACTGACCAGGACCCAAAGAAAAATCAGCCTGCAAACAAATGTGAATAAGAATGAAAACTAAGGACTTGATCTTTGGCACAAGTGTTGGAGTAAATCAGAACTTTTAAGATCTAGTAAGCAGATGATAAATCTTTACTGCTACTGCTAAGTCGCTTCAGTCATGTCTGACTCTGTGTGACCCCATAGACGGCAGCCCACCAGGCTCCCCCGTCCCTGGAGTTCTCCAGGCAAGAACACTGGACTGGGTTGCCATTTCCTTCTCCAATGCATGAAAGTGAAAAGTGAAAGTGAAGTAACTCAGTCATGTCCGACTCTTAGCGACCCCATGGAGTGCAGCCCACCAGGCCCTCCATCCAGTGGGCTGGAAAATCTTTACTAAGCTGGTGAAAATGTAATTGCAGTTTTGGACTGTGAATTTTAAATCATCATAACTAGGCTCAAACACATCTTTATTCATCAAAATAGGAACCAATACAATCAACCCATTTTTTGCCAACGAGAAATAAGTTTGTTTATTCCTGTAGTGTAAAAATCTATGCTTTGGGATTCAGTGAGCTCTTGGAAAACATTTTTTTCCTCCTGCTGACTGTGGAAGCATTTTCCCTGCAAAAAGCTGTCAAGATGTTTGAAGAAGTGGTAGTCGGTTGGCAAGAGCTTGGGTGAATATGGCAGATGAGGCAAAACTTTGTAGCCCAATTCATTCAACTTTTGAAGCATTGGTTATGTGACGTGCGGTCAGGCACACTGTGGAGAAGAATTGGGCCCTTTCTGTTGACCAATGCCAGCTGCAGGTCTTGCAGTTTTTGGTGCCTTCTGTTGATCATGCTTCTCAGATGCAATGGTTTTGCTGGGATTCAGAAAGCTGTAGTGGATCAGACAGGCAGCAGACCACCAAATAGGGACCATGACCGTTTTTTGGTACAAGTTTGGCTTTGGGAAGTGCTTTGGAGCTTCTTGTTGGTCCAGCCATTTAGCTGGTCATAGCTTTTTGCCACAAGTCACAATCTGATTGAGAAATGGTTTGTTGTTGTAAAAGAAGATGACACCTCAAAAAGATGATTTTTTTGATTTTCAGTCAGCTCCTGAGGCACCCACTTATCAAGCTTTTTCACCTTTCCAACTTGCTCCAAATGCCAAATGACCATAGAATGGTCAATGTGGAGTTCTTCAGCGACTTTTCATATAGTTTTAACAGAATCATATATTTTTAAACAGAATCAGCTTCAGTGAACCTCTCAGTTGTTAACTTCCAATGGCAAGCCACTGCTCTCATTTTCAAGGTTCTTGTCTCTGCAAAACTTCTTGAACCACCACTGCACTATACGTTTGTTCACAGTTCCTGGGCCAAATGCGTTGATGTTACGAGTTGTCTCTGCTGCCTTATGATTCATTTTGAGCTTGAGTTAGAAAATCGCTCAGATTTTCTTTTTGTCTAATATCATTTCCTATTCATTGGAAGGACTGATGCTGAAGCTGAGACTCCAATATTCTGGCCACCTGATGCGAAGAACTGACTCACTGGAAAAGACCCTGATGCTAGGAAAGATTGAAGGCGGGAGGAGAAGGGGACGACAAAGGATGAGATGGTTGGATGGCATCACTGACTCAATGGACATGAGTTGGTGTAAGCTCTGGGAGTTGGTGATGGACAGGGAGGCCTGGCATGCTGCAGTCGATGGGGTTGCAAAGAGTTAGACATGACTGAGCGACTGAACTGAACTGATTTCCCTAGTCTAAATAAATATAAAATAAACAGCAAGTAATAAGTCATCAGCAAACAAACAAACCAAAAAACCATAAAGTAAGAAATGTGCATTAAAATAATGATGTGTAACATAACCACATTTATTTAAGAATGTATTTTCATAGCAAATGGCAAAGTTCAACAATGCAAAACCGTGATTACTTTTGCACCAAAATAATATTTCTTTATTTATGGCTGTGCTGGGTCTTCATTGCTGTGCAGGCTTTTCTCTAGTTGAGGCTATTCTCTAGTTGTGATGGGCAGGCTTCTCCTTGCAGTGGCTTCTCTTCCTGTGAATCATGGCCTCTAGGGAGCATGGACTTCAGCAGTGCAGCACAGGCTCAGTAGTTGCAGCTTCTGAGCTTTAGAGCACAGGTTCAGTAGTTGTGGGTCAGGGGTGTAGATGACCCATGGCATGTGGGATCTTTCTGGACCAGGGATCAAACCTGTGTCCCCTCCATTGGCAGGCAGATTCTTTACCATTGAGCCACTAGGAAAGCCTGTAAGTTTTTTAAAGTGCTGGCTAACAGAGTGGCCTCCACGAGCCAGAGAATAGAGTTGGGGGTGCATATCTCCTTTGGAGAGCTGCACCCTCTCTCTTTGCTGGAAAGGGATCCTCTTCAGTGGCCCTTCTGTAGGGTCATGCATGGAGCAGCCAGGCTGGGAGCCCTCACCCGTGCTACAGCCACCCTCGGTGGTGAGTATGGAGAAAGATGTCACGGCCAGGTTGTGCATATCCCCACAAGCAGATGGCTGTGTTTGCATCACTGGGTGGGGGGAGGTGGCTGAGGCCACTTATCCGAGATTGGAACCCAAGAGGGAAGGAAGCGGCTGAATCGGTGGCTGCTGCTCTTTGGACTGCCGGCCACTCCCACCCTGTCACTTGCAGGGGCTGTGGTCAGGGTTGCAAGAGGAGCAGTGGGGACAGAGGAGGCCTTTGTGACCACTCAGACCTTGTGCATGAGACTTCTAACCACGCCACATTTCACAACTGAGGAAACAGGAAGTGAGGGCTTAGAAGGGAGCGTGGGGCTGGCAGCTGTACACTCAGGACTTCAAAGGGCAAGTATTTTTGTCAACACAGGTTCTCCGGTTGGTGAAGATGCTGAAATGCATTTCCTGTGTGGCTCTATTTTAATAGGGTGTTGACCAGCTCGATAACTCCGGACATTTGCAGCCTGTCTCAGAGGTTTGCAGCCTGAAAATCAGAACCAACCATTCATCTCACAGCCCTACTGCATAAAACAAGGGTCAATTAGTTACCGACACTGATATTTATTATAGGAGAATTTATAAAAGAGAAGAAATGACAAGCTACCTCCATAACTCTGGCAGCACCCTCAGATTGCACAGATCGGATTAGGAAATTCGTCGTAGAAATAGATGAGTAGTTGCACTCATCTATCTTCTGCAAAATACATCTAATTTTTTCCCTTTCCTTCACTTTCATCCATTTCCACTATGAGCAAGTTTTAAAATTTGTTTCCCCCTTCCCCTTCAGCTCTTTTAAAAGAAGAACCTGAGCAATGTTCCCAGGAAGAAAGCACTTTTCTCTGCCCAGAGCCTCCCCTGATTAGCAGGTGGAAATTCCCAGGTAAGAGCACCTGCCCATTTGGCTGTGGCTCAAGAACTGAGGTTGGGAAGTTCATGCCCATGGAAGGAAAACAACCAGTTGGATCAGTGGGCAAGAGATAAGAACATAAATAGGCCTGAGACAAAGAAAAGGTCAGCTGTAAATGGGTCAGGAGATCAGAGTGGATGAGTAGGCTCTGGAAGGGAGGACTGCCAAAGAGAATTTCAGTTCCCACCTTACCCTGGGGGCTGGATGACTCAGCATTTCCTATTATGACTATTATTAAGGCCAACCTCAGAGGCCCTAGCAAGGCTGACTGCTGTTAAAACTGGACTATTCTTCTTCTGGCCTCTGGTTCATTCTAGGTAAATGTAGTAGAAGGCTGATCCAGAAGGGCTGTATAATTCATCCTGATATTTAATGGTCTTTTATTATTTTCTTTTTTTTTCAAACTTCACTCAATAGCCCGAACTGGTCAGGCTTTAGGTGGGCTGACATCAGCTGCTTTATCTGGTCACATTGTCACCTAATAAGTAACCTTTATTGGTGATTACCAGGTGCTGACATTTCTTGAAGACTTGACAGAAACATCCCTTTTAATTCTCAGAAGCAGGCCACAAGGTAGGTGTTATTATCTGCATTTGCAGATGTGAAAGCTGAGGCTTAGAGATGTTCGTTGCTCAAGGACTGAGAGTCCAACTTGAGCCTTTTCACTTAAGTCTGTGCTCTTCACCTGTACCCTCTACTTCCTGGCACAGATTATTGAGTTTAAACACAAATCAAAGGGTGATCCTGGGCAGGAGAGCATGGAGAAAATAAAAAGCACACAGCAGACCAGGAATGTGACAAGAAGAGAAGGATAGAGCGAGGGAAGCATATGCTACTGGTGGAAAATCAGGGTGGGAAAACCACCGCCCCTTTATAGGCACATAAGGTTCTCCTTAGAGATTTGTTTACCTTGCTAAATGTCTTCAAGATGGACAGGTTTTGTTATCTTTGCTTTTCATGTATGCGTTCCATGGACTTATTACCTAGATGATCGGTATTCTTCCAGCCACCAAGGGACCGATGTGTATTCAGTGTGACTGGAGAGGCATCTCTCAAACTGTCACTCCATCTCCTACCCTCCCTGGAAATTTCACTCTTCAAGTAACTGGGTCAGCTGAAGAGGCTGGGCATTGTCTTCAGAAGGTTATTGTTGTACATTTTTCCTTCAAAGTCAAGCTCCGTGAAGGCAAGGATTTTGTCTTGCTTGCCTTACATCCCTAGGAATGTAGAAAATGATCTTTATAAATGGAATTAAGAATGTATAAATAAATGAATGAAAGACATGAACAGGAGGCAGAGTGTCCCTGAAAGCCTTTGCTGATCCATTCACTTTGCAAAGTAGAAAATGGGGAGGAATGGGTTGCAGGGAACATGTTAAGGGGAGGTGTGGTGGGGGTAGGATTAGGGATGGGAAACTTCGGATCTTGGGGCTTTAGGGCAGGAGACACTGGAGAGCTGGTGGGAAGTGTCACGTCCCCAACCCACCTCCTCTCCACTTCAATATCAACGCCTCTGTACTGTCCTCTCCCACTTCCTTCATTTTCAGGAACAGTCTTGATTCACCAAAGCTTAAATCACTAGTTTTAATTCTTCTCCAGCATTTTTATGAGCACAGGTATTCCTCCTTCAAAAAAAACAAAACAAAGATGAAACCTGGTTTCACTCTGTAGTTCTTTCTAAGTCATCACCCTAAGAAAACCATTGACATCATATCATTCTTCTCCTCAAAAGCTTTTGTCATCTTGTCAACAGCCTTTTACCAACTTAACATTTTTACCTTGAGGCTACCTTTTACCTCCTCTCTCTGACATGCTCTCCAAATGTTTATAGTTTCAAACATCCCTGTCTGCTAAAGGGGGCTTTGGCCCTTTATGACCTACCTACTGTAGAGCTGCTTTAGTTGCAATTACAGTTGGTCCTTGAACAACATGGGGGTTAATCCATATATAACTTATGGTCAGTTCTCCATATCCTCAACTTCTCAGCATCTGCATATTCAGCCAACCACTGACAGTGTGGTACTGCGGTGTTTACTACTGAAAAATATCCTGTGTAAGTGGACCCACACGGTTCAGTCCCATTGTTCAAGGGCCAACTGTATTATGTTGAACTTTGTTTACTAGCAATCTCTTTGCTTTATTTTTATACCAGTTGTGGCTTTTCTATCTTAAATATGTGTGTGATCTCTGACTTGGCTCTTCAGTGGTGACTGGTGTTGGGACTGTTTCATACCTATAGAAAGCCTCTGGTATAAGCAGACATCACTGTATGTTATGGCCCTGGTGTACAGCCAACATGTGGTGACACTTTAAAATTCTGATTTTTGATAACATTAAGTCAAAGACAGTTTGTACTTTGGAATGTTCATCCTGGGCTATAAAGCCTTGAACGTTAGTTATTCAGTAGTCCTAATATCTGGAATATGACATTCTGTCAGCTGCAGTCACAGAGCTGTCCCGGACCATCCTCTCATCTGAAAGAAGAGTTGTCATTTTTTGCTGCATTGCCGCCTGATGAATGGCTTTGCAGGATTGTTCTGCTATCTGAGCAGCTCCTACTCCAGGTATGAAAAATCTAATTTCACTCCCTAAGCCTTTCTCCCATAATGTCCCTCCTGCTTCAACAGATTCTCACTCAGACACATTAAAATGGGACTCATAATATCGATTTATTATCTTAGCAATCTCAGTAAACAGGGCAGTCTCATTGTGTGTGTGTGTGTGTGTTTTTTTTTCTTCAGAGATAAGGCAGGCCTATCATCTTCCTTAAAAGAACATACTGTATGGCCTCATGTTACAAAAATTGCAGCTTGGTTCAAATTCCCACTGATAGTCCTTTAGTTTTTCTTCTAAGGAGATAACTTATTATGGAGAAATGTTGTTACATAAATAAAGCTAGAATGTTAATATTAGGAGACAGATCTGAACTTGGAAGCACAGTGCTGATGTTGCTGCTGCTGCTGCTGCTAAGTCGCTTCAGTCATGTCCGACTCTGTGCGACCCCATAGATGGCAGCCCACCAGGCTCCGCCATCCCTGGGATTCTCCAGGCAAGAACACTGGAGTGGGTTGCCATTTCCTTCTCCATTGCATGAAAGTGAAAAGTGAAAGTGAAGTCGCTCAGTCATGTCCAACTCTTAGCGACCCCATGGACTGCAGCCCACCAGGCTCCTCTGTCCACGGGATTTTCCAGGCAAGAGTGCTGGAGTGGGTGCCATTGCCTTCTCCGGTGCTGATGTTACATCCCGAATTTTTCTCATCTCCTCCTTCTCAGCATCTTCATACTACTTCTCTCTGTCTCTCTGTTACATGTTGGCAGATACAAATCAAAGGTGTGATGCAGCTGACAGCACCTGCAGAGGTCGAGGGCCTTCTCTTAGATAAAGAGATTTGGGTGTGCCCATCGTAATTCCACAATAGGAATTTTGAACCAAAGAAAACAAAAAATTCTGATTCTAAGTGACATAGAATGGGTGTAACCTAGGGCCGCAGGATTTGGGAGCCCAATTCTTTTTTGGGAAAATACTGTTTGTTATATTGTGATTCTCTTCTGTAGCCCTAGCCTTCTTATCTTTGAGGCTTTGTGTGCAGATGGTTGGAGTAAATGAAGCAGGAAGTGAAGTCTGGTAGCAGCCTAGGAAGGTAGTTATGAGACGGGAGAAGTGACCTGCTGAGAGCTGAGCCTGGCTTCCTGCTGCTCCCTGAGAACAGACAGTGGCCAGTGCAGAGGTGGGAGCAGGCAAGTAGTCCTCAAGGATTCTCAGAGGTACCTGGAAGAAGAACCTGGTAAAAGATAAACTTCCTTTTTGTTAAACGTGGCATGAGCTCTGACCTTATTGGCCTTGGAAGACTAGCAAGTTCTCTGACTTCTGGCTTGCCCAGAATAAACCCTGCTGAACCCATGTCCAGGAAGGAGGCCGTGTCCCACCTCCCTTCCACACACCCACTCACTCCTAGCTGCCTTTTATGCCACTTCTGTCTCTGCCGATGGGGACTGCCCAAGTGAGAGGAGAAAACTAGAAGGTGTTTTATATAAAGAGAGCAAGCAGAGTGTCAAAGACTCAGGTCGAAGACTCATCTGTTTGCAGCTTGGTAGCCCCAGAAGTGGCCCTGGGCACTGGAAGCCCGGTGTCTGAAATCGAGGGTTCTCCCGGCATCCCGTTTCATACAGGTCAGCACCATGTTTCATCTAACTGATACAGACACCACCGCCCCGCCCACCCCTACCCCTGTCTCTTATACACATCTAGATGTGTATAAGAGACAGGTGTGATCACTCACCTAGAGCCAGACATCCTGGAATGTGAAGTCAAGTGGGCCTTAGAAAGCATCACTACGAACA
>SJYX01004393.1:75164-97269 GCA_006410675.1 Oreotragus oreotragus
GCCCACCCCTACCCCCAGCCCCTGCCATCACCCGGGGGCCATATGAGTGGAAGGGCTATTTCTCAGAGCCCCTTCAACTCAGTGTTTTACATCATTACTCCTTGAGATGGACGGAACTTCTTAGCTTCATTTCTTTCTTTTGTCCTTCTTTCTTCTCTTCCTCCCACCTTCTCTCTGCCCTACCTTCTTTCCTTCCTCCTCCTCGGTCCTAGGAAGTTTTCTGCTCAGTATCTTTCAGGCACTGTTGCTGCTCCTCCCAGTGCCCTATGTACCCTGCAGTGGCCAGAAATCTGCTCCCACCATTAAAGTCTTAAGCATACAAGGAGTCGAGGAAGCTCAAGTCTAGGCTTCAGGGTTACTGTTAGACCTTTTTGCCTAGAAACGATTATATGAAGACATAAAACGTTTTAACTCTATGTCCTACTATTTATTTTGAATTAAAAATCTCAATATATAGATATGTGAAATTCATGTTGATAACTCAGCATAACAGCCTTGGACTTTTCCCTCCTCCTTGATCAGTAGCACTCTGATATGGTTATGGAGTCTGCTTTCCTACCTTGGAGAACAAGGATGATGTGTGTTGATTTGGAATGTTTAGGTGAGATCACCTGGGAGCCAAGTTACAGATGACGTGTAATCATTTATCTTTAGACTCCCAGCTTTGATTTATCTGTCCTCCACCCATTCCTCATCTTGCACTAATGGGATTGTAGTATCCAGGGCAGTAGAAAACGCCTTTGTCCTGACATCCATACTTTGTGTTTCTATACTATCTGTTATTTGTGACAAAAGTCATTGAGGCTACTTCCTTTTGCCGAAATATTAATAGGTAAGAGCAGAAAGGTCACAGTTATGAAAGTAATATTTGGAAAAAAAGACTGATTCTGTCCATTATGCTCTTTTTGGAACCTCTCTTTTTTAGCAGAGGTGGCGGGTGGGGCGGGGGTGGTCGTGGTGGTGGGGAACCTACGCTGCACAGCGTGTGGGATCTTATTTCACCAACCAGTGATTGAACCTGTTCCCTCTGCGGTGGAAGTGCGGAGTCTCAACCACTGGACTGCCAGGGAATTCCCTGGAACCTCTTTTTGACATGGAAATTCCCATCATCTATGATCTTAGATTCTTGGAAAGCAGGCATAGCCATGTTCTATTGCTGACATAGATGCATTTGTTCCTAAATATTTTATCCATTTTGGTGTTTTCCACATCCTTAGTGCTCCATAATAGTTATTAAACACATGATTCTTGCTGCCAGTATCAGTGTTGCTTTGGAGATATTAGTTTAATAGTAGAAGGTATTAGTCATTGGCCAGTCATACAACCTCCCCTTACAATGTCCTCTTATTGCCTCTTCCTGTAATTACATGATAAATACATGGGTGTGATGTTCATAGCACTGGTTTTTGTTCATAGCATTCAAAAAAATGATTTTATTGTTTGTCTTTGGCTGTTCTGGGTCTTCCTTGGTGTGCGGGCTTTTCTCTAGTTGTGATAAGTGGGGCTACTCATTGCTGTGGCTTCTCTTGTTGTGGAGCATGCACTTCAGAGCATGAGGGCTTCAGTACTTGTGGTTCCTGGGCTCTGGAGGACAGGCTCAACAGTTGTGGCACACAGGCTTAGCTGCTCTGAGGCATGTGGGATCTTCCTGGATCAGGGATCAAACTGGTGTCTCCTGCATTGGCAGGCAGAGTCTTTACCACTGAGCTACCTGGAAAGCCTGCTCATAGCATTTTTAATCCAATTTTTTCATATCCATTTGTTTTGAGAATCCTAAGTCAGTTATTATGGCCTACTATTTACCAGGCGCTGTAACCATGACTTTATATATACACTTTATATATACGTTCTTTGTAATGTTTACAATAGTGTTGTAAGGAATTACCTTCATTTTTTCATTCATTCGTTGGTCTATTCAGCAACTGCTAGGTTCTGTGTTAGAAGGTAAAGACATCAGTCAATGAGACAGAAAAAAAAATCTAACATTCACAATGCTTAGAAACTAAACTTAGAGAAGTGGCTTATAGTTAGGGGACACGCTGAATGATAAGCTGGGATTTGAATCTGTCCAGTCCCAAAAACTCATGCTGCCTCCAAAAAATAGTGTTTGTCGGTTACAAAGAACCTAAGAGCCAGTCATTCACAGCTTCATTTGTTTTCAAGTCTTCAGACGAATCTCATATGTTCGATGTCGTTATTTCCACTTCACAGGTGAGGAAATAGGACTTGGAGAGGCTGAATACCTTACTCATGATCAAGCAGACGGTTCCCAGGGCCACGCTGCTTCTATTTGTCCCCTGCTGCCCATGCAGCAGAGATGGCGAAGGTTCACAGGCCCCGCCCAGCAGGAGTTTGCAAGACAGCAGACCGTTACAACACAAAGCAGAAGGGAATAAGGCCACAAGAAGAGTATAAACAAAGGGCTGTGGGATTGAGCAGGGTTATTTTAGTCTGAGGAATACTTGAAAACAAAACAAGGAAAAGCACTCTGTTTATAATTTACAGGGTATCGTATTTCAAGCAGGAAATAATATATTATTCTAAGTAAAAACATAATAAATAGGAATTAGAATTATTTAATTCCCTTTTTTGACTAGTAAGTGTATTCATTATATAAAATTTATTGTGTGGCTGACTGGGTATAGTACTATAAGAAACAATTCATTTTCAGAGATGTTAAATTGCTAAAATAATGTGGATCTTAAAATTGATTCTTGTTTTTTTTTAGTAAGAGTATCTCTTGGTCTGTGTTCAGATATTTTAAGTAGAGAAAGTAGATAAGGGTCATAACATATTTTCACTTTCACTGGGGTCCCAGCAGGGCTGTGTACAGTTGTATGATTTGTGCACTACACAAAGGTACCCAGCTGGGTAAAGAGGGTACTGAAATCTAGTCTGCATCTCCCAAGCCCAACAATGCTCCCCAACACAAGACTGCCTCCCTCCCAAAAGGAAGGATATCTTGGTGCCTTTTAAAATTTCGTACGAGTAAGAAAAGGTTGTTTATGGGTTTGCAGTGACCCTGAGTCCCACAGCAAGAGCAATAATAATGGTAATGTAGCACCCAGGGCTGAAGGTGCTTAATATGAAGGTTTTTTTATCTTCTACTGTAGACTTTAAAATACCATAGGAGTTTATTACATTCTAAATTAAATTTGAGATTCACTTAGTAACTAAGTAATAACCAAAAACACTGTAAAATCTCTTAATGAAAAATTTTATTGATTCCATGTTATTACATAAAACCAAATTGTAATGTGGGATAAAATGAAACAACTTTAATTCTCAACTACATAATATTTTGGCATGTAATTTCAGAGATTTCACAGACTATCTAAAGCCCATTTTGGATCACAGATTAGCATACCCATATTATGGTACTGAATGATTCAAAAAGAATTGACAATATAATGTGTTTCTGGTATTTGTTTATAGCAAATATAAACATGTGGTTGTGTGAGGAAGTAACCTGTAAGATTTAGGGATTTTCCAGACCAACTGAAAGGTTATCTCTGTTATTTGTGACTCACAGACCCTGACCTGGAGGCTTACAGACCCTGACCTGGAAGGTTTGACTTTCCAGAGAGTCAGAAAAACAAGTTGTGTAAACTGTGTGTTATCCGCAGAATTATGTCGCCAAAGCCTCACAAGCCTATCCTTGTAAAGGTCAGCAGTATTGTGACCAATCATGATATATCTATACCTCCCCGCCCAATGTGGTTTTTTGTGCTTAAAACCTGTTCTGTAACTGTCATCGGGGTTCGCTCCTTGCTTAAGGAGGACAGAACCCCGGCGCGCCGGTTCAATAAATCCTCTTGCTATTTGCATCGATCCTGTGTCTTGGTGGTCTTGGGCGACGGACTCCAGGGCGGAACCGTGCGGTTCAACAGTTGAAACCTAATACATTCCCTATGGCTAAACACTCAAGAAGTCACCACAGTATGTATATTTACTGGTTACTGAGTCATCCATTCTGGAAGTGTTTAATTCTTTTTGAATCACTCTTCTCATTTAACAACTTCCTCTGAGAAAGTACCTAGATTTGGGTGCTATTGTGCCATGAATACATACTTATTGTGGCTCACTTTGCAAAGTGACTTTTATAGGCTGGATTAATGGTGAACAGAATAATTTGAATTTATTGGATGACAATAATTTTACTTTAGATTTCAATAAGTGATGGTGGTATTACCTCCCCACTCCAGCACTCCCTAAAAATCAGATCCACAGATCCAGAGTGTCTCTGAAAGGTTCAGAGTTGTCATAGTGACCATGAAATTACGAGCTACTCCAGGGCTCATTCTCATAGAAAGGGAAGTTTCCCAGGACAATGAGTCATTATTGAAGCAGAGAATGCCTATAAATGGCTCCCTTATTAGACCAGTCAGTGTGAGACTGTAGAACATCTATCTGGCAGTGTGGTTATCATCACTAGCCAGAGGCTGTCTTCCACATCACAGACTATGTCATGAAACTGTCATGTTAAGTGTTTATTTTCCTCCCCAAACGTCATTTTAAAGAACTATTTCATTAAAGAGTATTCTGAAAGGAGACTGACTTGGGCTTTTTATCATAAGCCAGATGAAATCTGCTGTGGGTGGAAGGGGTGTGTGTGTGTTAAGTCACTTCAGTCGTGTCCAACTCTTTAAGACCTAATGGACCATAGCCTGCCAGGTTCTTCTGTCCATGGGATTCTTCAGGCAAGAATACTGAAGTGGGTTGCATGCCTTCCTTTAGGGGATCTTCCCAACCCAGGGACCAAACCTGTGTCTCCTGCATTGGCAGGCAGATTCTTTACCACTGAGCTAGCAAAGAAGCCCAGTTTAGAAACTAGCTCTTTATAAAGTTTCAATTGGCTTTTATTAATATGAACATTCATATTTGAATGTGTCACTGATTGAAATGTTTTATATATTCTGTGCGTGCATGGTCTGTTGTGTCCAACTCTTTGCGACCCCATGGACTGTAGCCCACCAGGTTCCTCAGTCCATGCGATTTTCCAGGCAAGAATACAGGAGTGGGTTGCCATCCCCTTCTCCAGGGGATCTTCCCAAGCCAGGGATCAATCTCCTGCATTGGCAGGTGATTTCTTTAACACCGAGCCTTCTGGGAATCTCTTTATATATTTTACTCTCTGTCAATATTTTTCTTTTTAAAGGTATCAAATAACGATGACTGATTAAAGTAGACCCATTTTCTTAAATTTTTCCTTTGTCAAAAATGGGAATATGTATTCAAAGAAGACATGACTGCTAAGTGCAGGAAATGCAGGATGAGATGAGCAGGGCACATGGCAAGCATTTTGCTTCCCTGCCTGGAAGAGCAGGGATAACGTGACTGCAGGAGGGGATTTTTATGTTGGAGATATTCACTATCGATGATTCAGTGGGTGGCTATTTTCCTTACCTTATACATTGAGGATCCAAAAATGTTTCTTGAAATTTTACTCATTCAAAAAGTATTCAGTGAGTGTGTCGCCTGTGTCAGTCATACAATTGGGTGCTTGGGATACAAAGATAAATAAGAGCCTCTGTGTGCTGAGTCCTAGGTCATCCATGCTTCCAGAAGAGGCAAAGGTTGACATGAGAGCATGAAGAAGGGAAGAATCAGCTTTAGCTACAGGGTGGCCATGAAGTCTGAAAATGAAGATATATTATTTCATCCTGAATGGTAATATAAGTTCAATTCAGTTCAGTTGCTCAGTCAGGTCTGACTCTTTGCGACCCCATGGACTGCAGCATGCCAGGCCTCCCTGTCCATCACCAACTCCTAGAGTTTACTTAACTCATGACCATTGAGTCGGTGATGCTATCCAACCATCTCATCCAATTTTTTCATTCTTCTTTCACTTTCATCAAGAGGCTCTTTAGTTCTGCTTCACTTTCTGCCATAAAGGTGGTGTTATCTGCATTTCTGAGATTACTGATATTTCTCCTGGCAGTCTTGATTCCAGCTTGTGCTTCTTCCAGCCCAGCGTTTCTCATGAAGTACTCTGCATATACGTTAAATAAGCAGGGTGACAATATACACCCTTGACATACTCCTTTTCCTATTTGGAAGCTGGCTGTTGTTCCATGTCCAGTTCTAACTGTTGCTTTCTAACCTGCATACAGATTTCTCAAGAGGCAGGTCAGGTGGTCTGGTATTTCCATCTCTTCCAGAATTTTCCACAGTTTCTTGTGATCCACACAGTCAAAGGCTTTGGCATAGTCAATAAAGCAGAAATAGATGTTTTTCTGGAACTCTCTTGCTTTTTTGATGATTCAGAGGATGTTGGCAATTTGATCTCTGGTTCCTCTGTCTGTTCTAAAGCCAGCTTGAACATGTGAAAGTTCATGGTTCATGTACTGTTGAAGCCTGGCTTGGAGAATTTTGAGCATTACTTTACTAGCCTGTCAGATGAGTGCAGTTGTGCAATTTGAGCATTCTTTGGCATTGCCTTTCTTTGGGATTAGAATGAAAACTGACCTTTTCCAGTCCTGTGGCCACTGGTGAGTTTTCCAAATTTGCTGGCATATTGAATGCAGCACTTGCACAGCATCATCTTTCAGGGTTTGAAATAGCTCAACTGGAATTCCATCACCTCCACTAGCTTTGTTCATAGTGATGCTTCCTAAGGCCCACTTGACTTCACATTCCAGGATGTCTGGCTCTAGGTGAGTGATCACATCATCGTGATTATCTGGGTCATGAAGATCTTTTTTGTATAGTTCTTCTGTGTATTCTTGCCACCTCTTCTTAATAACTTCTGAGTCTGTTAGGTCCATACCATTTCCATCCTTTCTTGAGCCCATATTTGCATGAACTCTTCCCTTGGTATCTCTAATTTGCTTGAAGAGATCTCTAGTCTTTCCCATTCTATTGTTTTTCTCTATTTCTTTGCACTGATCCCTGAGGAAGGCTTTCTTATTTCTCCTTGCTATACTTTGGAAATCTGCATTCAAATGCTTATATCTTTCCTTTTCTCCTTTGCTTTTTGCTACTCTTCTTTTCAAAGCTATTTGTAAGGCCTCTTCAGACAACCATTTTGCTTTTTTTGCATTTATTTTTCTTGGGGATGGTCTTGCTCTCTGACTCCTGTACAATGTCACTAACCTCCGTCCATAGTTCATCAGGCACTCTATCAGATCTAGTCCCTTAAATCTCTTTCTCACTTCCACTCTATAATCACAGGGGATTTGATTTAGGTCATACCTGAATGGTCTAGTGGTTTTTCCTGCTGCTGCTGCTGCTGCTAAGTCGCTTGAGTCATGTCTGACTCTGTGTGACCCCACAGACGGCAGCCCACCAGGCTCCCCCCTCCCTGGGATTCTCCAGGCAAGAACACTGAAGTGGGTTGCCATTTCCTTCTCCAATTCATGAAAGTGAAAAGTGAAAGTGAAGTTGCACAGTCGTGTCTCTCTCAGCGACCCCATGGACTGCAGCCTACTAGGTTCCTCCGTCTGTGCGATTTTCCAGTCAAAAGTACTGGAGTGGGTTGCCATTGCCTTCTCCTGTGGTTTTCCCTACTTTCTTCAATTTAAGTCTGAATTTGGCAATAAGAAGTTCATGATATGAGCCACAGTCAGCTCCCGGTCTTGTTTTTGCTAACTGTATAGAGCTTCTCCTTTTTTGGCTGCAAAGAATATAATCAGTCTGAATTTGATGTTGACCATCTGGTGATGTCCATGTGTAGAGTCTTCTCTTGTGTTGTTGGAAGATGGTGTTTGCTATGACCAGTGCATTCTCTTGGCAAAACTCTATTTGTCTTTGCCCTGCTTCATTTTGTACTCCAAGGCCAAATTTGCCCATTACTCCAGGTGTTTCCTGACTTCCTCCTTTTGCATTCCAGTCCCCTTTAATGAAAAGGACATCTTTTTTGGGGTGTTAGTTGTAGAAGGTCTTGTAAGACTTCATAGAACCTTCCAACTTCAGCTTCTTCAGCATTGCTGGTTGGGGCATAGATTTGGATTACTGTGATATTGAATGGTTTGCCTTGGAAAGGAACAGAGATCATTCTGTTGTGTTTGAGATTGCATCCAAGTACTGCATTTTAGACTCTTTTGTTGACTATGATGGCTACTCCATTTCTTCTAAGGGATTTTTGCCCACTGTAGTAGATATAAGTCATCTAATTTAAATTCACCCGTTCCAGTCCATTTTAGTTCTCTGATTCCTAAAATGTTGATGTTCACTTTTGTCATCTCCTGTTTGACCACTTCCAATTTGCCTTCATTCATGGACCTAACAATCCAGGTTCCTATGCAATATTGCTCTTTATATCTTCAGATCTTGTTTCCATCACAAGTCACATCCACAACTGGGTGTTGTTTTTGCTTTGGCTCTGTCTCTTCATTCTTTCTGGATTTGTTTCTCCAGTGATCTCCAGTAGCATACTGGGCACCTACCAACCTGGGGAGTTCATCTTTCAGTGTCCTATCTTTTTGCCTTTTCATACTGTTCATGGGGTTCTCAAGGCAAGAATACTGAAGTGGTTTGCCATTCCCTTCTCCAGTGGACCACATTTTGTCAGAACTCTCCACCATGACCCATCTGTCTTGGGTGTCCCTACACAGCATGGCTCATAGTTTCACTGAGTTAGACAAGGCTGTGGTCCATGTGATTACATTGGTTAGTTTCCTGTGACTGTGGTTTTCAGTCTGTCTGGCACCCCACTCCAGTACTCTTGCCTGGAAAATCCCGTGTATGGAGGAGCCTGGTGGGCTGCAGTCCACGGGGTCATGAAGAGTCGGACACGACTGAGCAACTTCCCTTTCACTTCTCACTTTCGTGCATTGGAGAAGGAAACGGCAGCCCACTCCAGTGTTCTTGCCTGGAGAATCCCAGGGATGGGGGAGCCTGGTGGGCTGCCATCTATGGGATCGCACAGAGTCGGACACGACTGAAGCGACTTAGCAGCAGCAGCAGCAGCAGCCCTCTGATGGAGAAGGATAAGCTGCTGCTGCTAAGTCACTTCAGTCGTGTCCGACTCTGTGTGACCCCATAGACGGCAGCCCACCAGGCTCCCCCATCCCTGGGATTCTGTAAACTTCCTGATGGGAGAGACTGACTGAGGGGGAAACTAGGTCTTATTCTGATGGGTGGGGCCATGCTCATTAAATCTTTAATCCAATTTTCTGTTGCTAGGTGGAGCTGTTTTCCCTCCCTGCTATCTACCTGGGGCCAAACTATGGTGGATGAAGATAAAGAAGATAATGGTGACCTCCCTGAAAAGATCCCATGCATATACTGCTACACTCAGTGCCCCCAACCCTGCAGCAGGCCACCACTGACCCACACCTCTCCCAGAGACTCCCGGACACCCACAGGCAAGTCTGGGACAGTCTCTTGTGGAGTCACTTCTCCTTTCTCCTTGGTCCTGGTGCACAAGGTTCTAGAATATAAACAGACCATTTATTATGTATTTGCCTGTGTTTTCAGACATGCTGGCTATCTGTAAAAAGGTCAGGAAAGACTTTAAAGAAAAGATAGTTGACTAAGGTCTTGAACATCAAAAGTTCACTGGGTTTGGGGAAAGGGATTGGGAAGACATTCATGGTTGAAGGAAAAGTGTGTTTGGAGGAACTGTGAGTGATCTCGTTTTGCTGGAGTGTAGAAGATGAGACAGAATACATGGGTGGGAGGCAGATTTCAGACGTTTTGGAAACCATTCTAAAGAGCATGGGTTTTATACTACAGGCAGTCAGGAGCCAGTGAAGAGTGACAAGCTAGGCAGTAACATGGTCGTTCAATCAAAAAGTATTTATGGCATAACCATTACTTTTCAGATCAGCGCCAGGTGCTGAGCTACAAGGATGAATTAGATGCAAGAAACTCAAAATTATTAAAGAAAACTATAAGCAAGTTAGTGCAATGGAAGTCACGGATTTTCTGAAATGATATCATTATTATTATATTTATTGGGGCTTCCCCTGTGGCTCAGCTGGTAAAGAATCTGCCTGCAATGAGGGAGACCAGGGTTCGATCCCTGGGTTGTGAAGATACCCTGTTGAAGGGAAGGGCTACCCACTCCAGTATTCTGGCCTGGAGAATTCCATGGACTGTATAGTCCATGGGTCGCAAAGAGTCAGACATGACTGAGTGACTTTCACTTTCACTTACTATGTTCCAGGCTTGTACTGAGTGCTAAAATGTATTGTCTGATTTAATTTTCCCAATAACCCCCAAAACACTGAGGCTTGGTGCTCTTTTATAGAAGACGAAACTGAAGCACAGAAATTTGGTAACTTGCCTCAGGTAAGTGGGGGAGCCAGGGTTCAAATCCTAACAGTCTGACTCCAGAAAATGCCATTTTTACCACTAAGGGCTACGGTGCCTCCCCATGACAGAAACCTCTCTGATTTCTAAGAGTACTAGGAGCCACATGAGCCATTCTACAGAAACAGAAGTTGGATCTGGAAAATCTTCATGAAGATAGTGATGGGATTTGTCTTATGGAAGATCACTCTGTCCACTTGGAGCTGAGCAAGACCAGAAGCAAGAAGGTGATTTAGGAGGCGGGGTAACAGTTGGCAGTTATCAATGAGAATGAGGGTAGGCTTCTCATTTGGATATCAAGGTGGATAGTGGAGCCCTTAACCATGATTCTCAATGCCAAAGGAGAAACAGGTGTCAGGCAGGGGCAGAGTTCAGTTCAGTTCAGTTCAGTCGCTCAGTCGTGTCCGACTCTTTGCGACCCCATGAACCGCAGCATGCCAGGCCTCCCTGTTCATTACCATCTCTCGGAGTTCACTCAGACTCAAGTCCATAGAGTCTGTGATGCCATCCAGCCATCTCATCCTCGGTCGTCCCCTTCTCCTCCTGCTCCCAATCCCTCTCAGCATCAGAGTCTTCTCCAATGAGTCAACTCTTCTCATGAGGTGGCCAAAGTACTGGAGTTTCAGCTTTAGCATCATTCCTTCCAAAGAAATCCCAGGGTTGATCTCCTTCAGAATGGACTGGTTGGATCTCCTTGCAGTCCAAGGGACTCTCAGGAGGCTTCTCCAACACCACAGTTCAAAAGCATCAATTCTTCGATGCTCAGCCTTCTTCACAGAGGGGCAGAGTAGATGTGTACATTTTTAATTTGTTGAATTTGTGGAGTTTGTGGGGCCAGTAAATGTCAGTAAAAGTCAGTGACTGGATACACAGTATTAGAATTTAGAAGAAATATCAAAGCTAGATATTACACTGGGTGTCATCTTTGAAGATTTAAAAACTAACATATTAGTTAACTGATGGTATCTAAATGTCAAATCAGAGCTATGGATTCTATCTAAAAAATTGGGGCAAATATAACAAAGGGATAATATCACTAAAAAGTAAACAGTAGAGCTGGCAAAATGTGCCACTCCATTTTAAAGAAAACATGGAGGCAGGTCTTCTAGCTTCTGACGTTATGAAAAAATGGTATTGTAGCACGTGCATACCTTTGGGTGAGGAACATCAGGGATCAGCAGAAGGTGGATTAAGATATAAGAGGTAGAACTTCAGAGAACAAGAGTAGGGAAAGAACATTACTGAATGTTGCCTTAAGCATATGGAGAGCACAAAAGTATAAAAGTTGTTGGTTTGCTTCCTATTTTGAGAGTTCATTGATCAGCCTGAGGCTTCTTAAAATGCATACTGAAAACAGAACTAGGAGACAAAAGGCAAATTTGCATGGATGCATGAATGGAAATAATTTGAGACTAGAAGCTACCTCCTATATAAAAAGTCTGGGCTATTGAAATCAGGCCAACAAAAAAAAAATCTTGAAAGAAATTACAGTTATAACCTATATGTTTAGAATTAAATTAACCCTATTATCATGTGGGTAGAGTACATTTTATTCCTTTGGTCTTTAGAATATAGAGAGGGCACCATTGCCCACCCATCATGGCAGTCCTTGTTTAGAAGGAAAACTACTATTCATGCATCAACCTAAGCATAATGAAAGTTAGCTACCTGGGATACCAGTGACAGGAAAACTGATTCCTCCCATTGAAAGATGTTTCAGTTACAAAAATTCTGACGCCAATTAGCAATAGCAACAAATGACCCTATTAAGAACATTAAGGTAAATACAAACTCTTAGTGAGGAATGCCAAAGATGGAGAAAGAAACGGATACTGGGGGAAAGAGCCCATAAAACACTTGTACATGATAATGGTGGGAGTGGAGGAAAGGAAATTCTCCAAAGAGAGTTTTAACAGGGTGTTCTTGGACAGAATTCTGTGGAGGCGGCATGAAGTGGGCAGTGGCACTGTGTTGGTACATTCTCTGAACAAAACAGCAGATGACAGGAGTGAGGATTTCAAAGACATTTTCTCTCTTAAACCATATGGGAATTTTAAGGGTTGTAGGGGAAGAGCTGGGGGATTATTTTTATTCAACTCACTTTTAAACACATATAAGAATGTTAGAAATTGCCAAATGCTACCATCTTTTTAAGGGGATGATTAGATATAACATATCAGTTGGGATACTTTCAGCCCCAAGTCACAGAAATCTCCTGTTTAAATTGACTGAAATATTGAGAGACTTTATTGTCTCACATAACGGGTGGTCTAGGGGTGGTAGGTGGTGCCACTTGCTGAGTGATTTGGTGAGTGATTAAAAAATCTCATACAGGTTCTCTCAGGGAACTCAGTCTGGGGCTTTGTAACTAGAGTGGTGGGATAGTGATGGAGACAGGAGGGAAGTTTAAGAGGGAGGGGACACAGGTATACCTATGGCTGGTTCATGTTGGTGTTTGGCAGAAACCAATGCAATACTGTGAAGCAGTCATCCTTCAATTAAAAATAAATAAACTTATTTTTAAAAGTCTCACAGGTTCTTTAATCCTTTCCTTTGGCCATTCCTTGGGGCTTCCCTGATAGCTCAGTTGGTAAAGAATCTGCCTGCAATGTGGGAGACCCCGGTTTGATTCCTGGGTCAGGAAGATTCTCTGGAGAAGGGATAGGCTACCTGCTCCAGTATTTTTGGGCTTCCCTGGTGGCTCAGCTGGTGAAGAATCTGCCTGCAATGGGGGAGACCTGGGTTTGATCCCTGGGTTGGGAAGATCCCCTGGAGAAGGGAAAGGCTACCCACTCCAGTATTGTGGTCTGTATAACTCCATGGACTATACAGTCACAAAGAGTCGGACACAACTGAGCGACTTTCACTTTCACTTTGGCATTCCTGGAATGTTAACTTTCTATGCCCTCATGGTCACAAATGACAGCATTCAAAGAAAGAGAAAACCATCTTTTCATTTGCATTTCTCTTGGAAAATCCTTCTGTAGAACCCCTCACCACTTAGACTTCACTGACTAGAATTATGTCTAAGTGTTTAAGACTAAACCAACCATTTGTAAGAGGAATCAATCATGGGATCAATGATGACCCAACTCCTGGAGCTGAGACTGGGTTCAGCCTTTCCTGAAGCACCTGGCCACTCACAGTTGGTGGGCAGTCTGGACAAAACTAGACTTTTGTGAATGCAGGAGGGTCACCTAGTTTTGGGGTAGGCAATCAATGATGCCTTGTACAAAGTAATTGCAAAACCCTTTCTTTAATGGAATGAAAAAATATTAAATGTTTATTAATAAAATTTTATCTTTTAGTTTGTGTTCAGTGGCCAGTTTTCTCTTATTTTTGGTAAAATAATTAAAATGATAATTTTAGAACTATTTAATGTGATTATTTCAGTGTGATAAACCTAGCATGGTCAGTTAAGTTTGGCTTAAGTTTTTTAAAATTGCTTTTCAGAATTCTTTTGGCTGGACTGGTTCACAGTAAATATCACTGATGATGAATGAAATTTGGCAGTTCACTCATTCTCCATAATTTAGAAAAATGCTAACATGCCTCCAATGTGTTGGAGAATCTGTTCCTACTTCCTACTGCTTTTTATCTGAGACTAAAAGATAGGCTTTGCAATCCCACTTGCCACTACCTGGACAGTTTCCTAGATTTCCCAGAGACACTAGACTCAAGAAAACAGGAGGAGTGCCAAGAATTATCAGTTACTCTGGCTTGTAACTGACTAGACCTAACCTAAGCAAAAAGAAAGAGTTTATATTTTAACAGTTCAGGGTTGTATCTTGGAATCCCGACCAGGAATTCAGTTGAGTCTGAAGTTCTGCTGTCTAGAAGTGGAGGACCACTGGGAGCTGGGCTGTTCGATCTCTTGTCTCTACTTCTTGTTATAATTCTACTTCATTCTTTTCTTTCTGCAAATGCTTTAATGTTTTTTCATGTCTGTAGTGGGCAGATGAGAGTCACTTTTTACTGCTTGATATGACTTCACCTCTGCTTAAAAGATTAGTTCAGACTTTCAGTGTCTCTCAGTTTTGATTCAACTGTGGCTTAGATGAAGCATCTTGTTCAAGGTCACCCAATTAGGAAGCAGCAGAAAAGGCATTTTGACTGTAGGTGTGTTTGGATCTAAAACTTAGTGAGCTTCCAATAAAATATGCGAGCACTAGTGAGATTTTGGGGAACAATGCTTGATAGCTTGTTGATTCAGTCCATTTGTGTTTAGAGATGAACCTGATTTGGGGGCTTGGTACAGTTCCTCTTCTTCCCATAGACGGCAGCCCACCAGGCTCCCCCATCCCTGGGATTCTGTAAACTTCCTGATGGGAGAGACTGACTGAGGGGGAAACTAGGTCTTATTCTGATGGGTGGGGCCATGCTCATTAAATCTTTAATCCAATTTTCTGTTGCTAGGTGGAGCTGTTTTCCCTCCCTGCTATCTACCTGGGGCCAAACTATGGTGGATGAAGATAAAGAAGATAATGGTGACCTCCCTGAAAAGATCCCATGCATATACTGCTACACTCAGTGCCCCCAACCCTGCAGCAGGCCACCACTGACCCACACCTCTCCCAGAGACTCCCGGACACCCACAGGCAAGTCTGGGACAGTCTCTTGTGGAGTCACTTCTCCTTTCTCCTTGGTCCTGGTGCACAAGGTTCTAGAATATAAACAGACCATTTATTATGTATTTGCCTGTGTTTTCAGACATGCTGGCTATCTGTANCCACACCTCTCCCAGAGACTCCCGGACACCCACAGGCAAGTCTGGGACAGTCTCTTGTGGAGTCACTTCTCCTTTCTCCTTGGTCCTGGTGCACAAGGTTCTAGAATATAAACAGACCATTTATTATGTATTTGCCTGTGTTTTCAGACATGCTGGCTATCTGTAAAAAGGTCAGGAAAGACTTTAAAGAAAAGATAGTTGACTAAGGTCTTGAACATCAAAAGTTCACTGGGTTTGGGGAAAGGGATTGGGAAGACATTCATGGTTGAAGGAAAAGTGTGTTTGGAGGAACTGTGAGTGATCTCGTTTTGCTGGAGTGTAGAAGATGAGACAGAATACATGGGTGGGAGGCAGATTTCAGACGTTTTGGAAACCATTCTAAAGAGCATGGGTTTTATACTACAGGCAGTCAGGAGCCAGTGAAGAGTGACAAGCTAGGCAGTAACATGGTCGTTCAATCAAAAAGTATTTATGGCATAACCATTACTTTTCAGATCAGCGCCAGGTGCTGAGCTACAAGGATGAATTAGATGCAAGAAACTCAAAATTATTAAGGATGAATTAGATGCAAGAAACTCAAAATTATTAAAGAAAACTATAAGCAAGTTAGTGCAATGGAAGTCACGGATTTTCTGAAATGATATCATTATTATTATATTTATTGGGGCTTCCCCTGTGGCTCAGCTGGTAAAGAATCTGCCTGCAATGAGGGAGACCAGGGTTCGATCCCTGGGTTGTGAAGATACCCTGTTGAAGGGAAGGGCTACCCACTCCAGTATTCTGGCCTGGAGAATTCCATGGACTGTATAGTCCATGGGTCGCAAAGAGTCAGACATGACTGAGTGACTTTCACTTTCACTTACTATGTTCCAGGCTTGTACTGAGTGCTAAAATGTATTGTCTGATTTAATTTTCCCAATAACCCCCAAAACACTGAGGCTTGGTGCTCTTTTATAGAAGACGAAACTGAAGCACAGAAATTTGGTAACTTGCCTCAGGTAAGTGGGGGAGCCAGGGTTCAAATCCTAACAGTCTGACTCCAGAAAATGCCATTTTTACCACTAAGGGCTACGGTGCCTCCCCATGACAGAAACCTCTCTGATTTCTAAGAGTACTAGGAGCCACATGAGCCATTCTACAGAAACAGAAGTTGGATCTGGAAAATCTTCATGAAGATAGTGATGGGATTTGTCTTATGGAAGATCACTCTGTCCACTTGGAGCTGAGCAAGACCAGAAGCAAGAAGGTGATTTAGGAGGCGGGGTAACAGTTGGCAGTTATCAATGAGAATGAGGGTAGGCTTCTCATTTGGATATCAAGGTGGATAGTGGAGCCCTTAACCATGATTCTCAATGCCAAAGGAGAAACAGGTGTCAGGCAGGGGCAGAGTTCAGTTCAGTTCAGTTCAGTCGCTCAGTCGTGTCCGACTCTTTGCGACCCCATGAACCGCAGCATGCCAGGCCTCCCTGTTCATTACCATCTCTCGGAGTTCACTCAGACTCAAGTCCATAGAGTCTGTGATGCCATCCAGCCATCTCATCCTCGGTCGTCCCCTTCTCCTCCTGCTCCCAATCCCTCTCAGCATCAGAGTCTTCTCCAATGAGTCAACTCTTCTCATGAGGTGGCCAAAGTACTGGAGTTTCAGCTTTAGCATCATTCCTTCCAAAGAAATCCCAGGGTTGATCTCCTTCAGAATGGACTGGTTGGATCTCCTTGCAGTCCAAGGGACTCTCAGGAGGCTTCTCCAACACCACAGTTCAAAAGCATCAATTCTTCGATGCTCAGCCTTCTTCACAGAGGGGCAGAGTAGATGTGTACATTTTTAATTTGTTGAATTTGTGGAGTTTGTGGGGCCAGTAAATGTCAGTAAAAGTCAGTGACTGGATACACAGTATTAGAATTTAGAAGAAATATCAAAGCTAGATATTACACTGGGTGTCATCTTTGAAGATTTAAAAACTAACATATTAGTTAACTGATGGTATCTAAATGTCAAATCAGAGCTATGGATTCTATCTAAAAAATTGGGGCAAATATAACAAAGGGATAATATCACTAAAAAGTAAACAGTAGAGCTGGCAAAATGTGCCACTCCATTTTAAAGAAAACATGGAGGCAGGTCTTCTAGCTTCTGACGTTATGAAAAAATGGTATTGTAGCACGTGCATACCTTTGGGTGAGGAACATCAGGGATCAGCAGAAGGTGGATTAAGATATAAGAGGTAGAACTTCAGAGAACAAGAGTAGGGAAAGAACATTACTGAATGTTGCCTTAAGCATATGGAGAGCACAAAAGTATAAAAGTTGTTGGTTTGCTTCCTATTTTGAGAGTTCATTGATCAGCCTGAGGCTTCTTAAAATGCATACTGAAAACAGAACTAGGAGACAAAAGGCAAATTTGCATGGATGCATGAATGGAAATAATTTGAGACTAGAAGCTACCTCCTATATAAAAAGTCTGGGCTATTGAAATCAGGCCAACAAAAAAAAAATCTTGAAAGAAATTACAGTTATAACCTATATGTTTAGAATTAAATTAACCCTATTATCATGTGGGTAGAGTACATTTTATTCCTTTGGTCTTTAGAATATAGAGAGGGCACCATTGCCCACCCATCATGGCAGTCCTTGTTTAGAAGGAAAACTACTATTCATGCATCAACCTAAGCATAATGAAAGTTAGCTACCTGGGATACCAGTGACAGGAAAACTGATTCCTCCCATTGAAAGATGTTTCAGTTACAAAAATTCTGACGCCAATTAGCAATAGCAACAAATGACCCTATTAAGAACATTAAGGTAAATACAAACTCTTAGTGAGGAATGCCAAAGATGGAGAAAGAAACGGATACTGGGGGAAAGAGCCCATAAAACACTTGTACATGATAATGGTGGGAGTGGAGGAAAGGAAATTCTCCAAAGAGAGTTTTAACAGGGTGTTCTTGGACAGAATTCTGTGGAGGCGGCATGAAGTGGGCAGTGGCACTGTGTTGGTACATTCTCTGAACAAAACAGCAGATGACAGGAGTGAGGATTTCAAAGACATTTTCTCTCTTAAACCATATGGGAATTTTAAGGGTTGTAGGGGAAGAGCTGGGGGATTATTTTTATTCAACTCACTTTTAAACACATATAAGAATGTTAGAAATTGCCAAATGCTACCATCTTTTTAAGGGGATGATTAGATATAACATATCAGTTGGGATACTTTCAGCCCCAAGTCACAGAAATCTCCTGTTTAAATTGACTGAAATATTGAGAGACTTTATTGTCTCACATAACGGGTGGTCTAGGGGTGGTAGGTGGTGCCACTTGCTGAGTGATTTGGTGAGTGATTAAAAAATCTCATACAGGTTCTCTCAGGGAACTCAGTCTGGGGCTTTGTAACTAGAGTGGTGGGATAGTGATGGAGACAGGAGGGAAGTTTAAGAGGGAGGGGACACAGGTATACCTATGGCTGGTTCATGTTGGTGTTTGGCAGAAACCAATGCAATACTGTGAAGCAGTCATCCTTCAATTAAAAATAAATAAACTTATTTTTAAAAGTCTCACAGGTTCTTTAATCCTTTCCTTTGGCCATTCCTTGGGGCTTCCCTGATAGCTCAGTTGGTAAAGAATCTGCCTGCAATGTGGGAGACCCCGGTTTGATTCCTGGGTCAGGAAGATTCTCTGGAGAAGGGATAGGCTACCTGCTCCAGTATTTTTGGGCTTCCCTGGTGGCTCAGCTGGTGAAGAATCTGCCTGCAATGGGGGAGACCTGGGTTTGATCCCTGGGTTGGGAAGATCCCCTGGAGAAGGGAAAGGCTACCCACTCCAGTATTGTGGTCTGTATAACTCCATGGACTATACAGTCACAAAGAGTCGGACACAACTGAGCGACTTTCACTTTCACTTTGGCATTCCTGGAATGTTAACTTTCTATGCCCTCATGGTCACAAATGACAGCATTCAAAGAAAGAGAAAACCATCTTTTCATTTGCATTTCTCTTGGAAAATCCTTCTGTAGAACCCCTCACCACTTAGACTTCACTGACTAGAATTATGTCTAAGTGTTTAAGACTAAACCAACCATTTGTAAGAGGAATCAATCATGGGATCAATGATGACCCAACTCCTGGAGCTGAGACTGGGTTCAGCCTTTCCTGAAGCACCTGGCCACTCACAGTTGGTGGGCAGTCTGGACAAAACTAGACTTTTGTGAATGCAGGAGGGTCACCTAGTTTTGGGGTAGGCAATCAATGATGCCTTGTACAAAGTAATTGCAAAACCCTTTCTTTAATGGAATGAAAAAATATTAAATGTTTATTAATAAAATTTTATCTTTTAGTTTGTGTTCAGTGGCCAGTTTTCTCTTATTTTTGGTAAAATAATTAAAATGATAATTTTAGAACTATTTAATGTGATTATTTCAGTGTGATAAACCTAGCATGGTCAGTTAAGTTTGGCTTAAGTTTTTTAAAATTGCTTTTCAGAATTCTTTTGGCTGGACTGGTTCACAGTAAATATCACTGATGATGAATGAAATTTGGCAGTTCACTCATTCTCCATAATTTAGAAAAATGCTAACATGCCTCCAATGTGTTGGAGAATCTGTTCCTACTTCCTACTGCTTTTTATCTGAGACTAAAAGATAGGCTTTGCAATCCCACTTGCCACTACCTGGACAGTTTCCTAGATTTCCCAGAGACACTAGACTCAAGAAAACAGGAGGAGTGCCAAGAATTATCAGTTACTCTGGCTTGTAACTGACTAGACCTAACCTAAGCAAAAAGAAAGAGTTTATATTTTAACAGTTCAGGGTTGTATCTTGGAATCCCGACCAGGAATTCAGTTGAGTCTGAAGTTCTGCTGTCTAGAAGTGGAGGACCACTGGGAGCTGGGCTGTTCGATCTCTTGTCTCTACTTCTTGTTATAATTCTACTTCATTCTTTTCTTTCTGCAAATGCTTTAATGTTTTTTCATGTCTGTAGTGGGCAGATGAGAGTCACTTTTTACTGCTTGATATGACTTCACCTCTGCTTAAAAGATTAGTTCAGACTTTCAGTGTCTCTCAGTTTTGATTCAACTGTGGCTTAGATGAAGCATCTTGTTCAAGGTCACCCAATTAGGAAGCAGCAGAAAAGGCATTTTGACTGTAGGTGTGTTTGGATCTAAAACTTAGTGAGCTTCCAATAAAATATGCGAGCACTAGTGAGATTTTGGGGAACAATGCTTGATAGCTTGTTGATTCAGTCCATTTGTGTTTAGAGATGAACCTGATTTGGGGGCTTGGTACAGTTCCTCTTCTCACTGCCTCTGTCAACTCCAAGCCAAAAGAATTTCCCTTCCCATCATTAGAGGAGTCATTTCTTTCTTTGACTTAACACAAAAGAATATCTCATCATTATAGAGTAGCTGACAGTTTCCAAAGACTAAACAATAATCTCCTTTTATTTTACAACAGTCCAGTGATGTAGTATTCTGGAATTATTTACTCCCATTTACATATAAGGAAATGGAGGCTCACAGAGGCAAGGTGATTTGCTCTAGTAGAAAGAATGAATTCCCTGGGGAGTTGGACTAGCTGCTTAGAAGACGGAGCTCTTTGGTCATGTCCTTGGGGGACCCAAGTGGGCAGAGAGGGCAGGACAGCCACCGGTCACCTCATGCTAGGCTCTCCTGCTAGACTGGGGACCCATGAGGCCAGATACCTTGTTCTCACTTACCTCTTAGTTCTCAGGTTCTAGCACAGTATTTGGTACACAGCAGATTCTTGATGAATATTTGTTGAAGGAATATGAGACTTTTCTAAAAATGGTAACTATTCAATATTTGAATGAACTTTCTTGAAAAGTTCAGTGATTCCTAGCACTGGCAGAGTTTAAGATGGATAAACATCTGCTTGCTAATTTTTAAAAACTTTTTATTTTGTGGTTGAGGTATAGCTGATTAACAATGTTATGATAGTTTATGGTGAACAGCAAAGGGATTCAGCCATACATATCCATGTATCCAGTCTCCCCCAAACGCCCCTCCCACTCAGGCTGCCACATAACATTAAGCAGAGTTCCATGTGCTATACAGTAGGTCCCTGTTGGTTATCCACTTTAAATATCGCATTGTGTACATGTTCATCCCAAACTCCCTCACTATCCCCTCCCCTCTGTCCTTCCCCCTGGCAACCCTAAGTTCCTTTTCTAAGTTTGTGAGTCTGTTTCTCTTTTGCAAATAAGTTCATTTGTATCATTTCTTTTTAGATTCCACACGGAAGGGATGTAATACAGTACTTCTCTTTCTCTGTGTGACTTACTTCACTCAGTATGACAATTACTAGGTCCATTCATTTTGCTACAGATGTCATTCATTCATTTTTTTGAATGTCTAAGCAATATTCCATTGTATAAATGTACCACATCTTTATCCATTCTCTGTCAGTAGATATTTAGATTGCTTCCATGACTTGGCTATTGTAAATAGTGTTGCAATGAATACTGGGGTGCATGTATCTTTTTGGATCATGTTTTTCTCCAGATATATGTCCTGCAGTGGGATCACAGGGTCATACAGTGGCTCTATATTAGTTTTCTAAGGAACTTCTATACTGTTCTCCATAGTGGTCTGTTTGCTAATTTTCACTTCAGTTCAGGTCAATTCAGTTGCTCAGTTGTGTCCGACTCTTTGTGACCCCATGAATTACAGCACGCCAGGCCTCCCTGTCCATCACCAACTCCCAGAATTTACCCAAATTCATGTGCATGGAGTCGGTGATGCCATCCAGCCATCTCATCCTCCATTGTCCCTTTTCCTCCTGCCCTCAATCCCTCCCAGCATCATGGTCTTTTCCAATGAGTCAACTCTTCCCATGAGGTGGCCAAAGTATTGGAGTTTCAGCTTCAGCATCAGTCCTTCCAATGAACACCCAGGACTGATCGCCTTTCGGATGGACTGACTGGATCTCCTTGCAGTCCAAGGGACTCTCAAGAATCTTCTCCAATACCACAGTTCAAAACCATCAATTCTTTTATTCTTTTATTTTTTTTATTTTTACTTTATTTTACTTTACAGTACTGTATTGGTTTTGGCATACATTGACATGAATCCATCATGGGTGTACATGAACTCCCAAACATGAACCGCCCC